>CAVLEF010000283.1:2840000-3440000 GCA_963661955.1 Leptosia nina
ATGACAAGCAACCTGGGCTTGCTAGAAATGACTACTGATGACGGTAATCATCTTTTCTTTTTTTTTCTGAAATACCCCAGCCTATAACAATCTAAAGCCATCTAAACAAGAAGCGCTATCGACCTCTTTTGGCTTTGGATATTCGGAAAACCACAACTGAAACCGAAACGCGATTAAACTTCACGGCTTTTTCATCTATGGACGGTGGTTCGTGACCCGGACGGATTTTTTATATTTCTACCCACTCATTTAATATCCAGATTTTCAGACGAAGTGCAACATGTTTCAGAAAAATTATAATTATAAATTGATTAGAAAAATGTCGGACCCGGTGAGAATCGAGTCCACGACCCGTTGATTACCCGTATTAGCCGTAAATTGCTACTATTGGACCGACGATGTATACTTTTTATTGGTTCTCTGTTAAATACAACGTTTATATGTTCTAGGAACAAGTGCGAGTGAAGAGGAGAATTCAAGTTCTTTTTCAAACGATAACGGGGATGTACCTCCTTTATACCTACTGGACGTAGATTTTGTTGCAAAATGTATGTGCACTTTTTAAAAGTTTTAATCGCGATATATTTCAATCGTTATTTTATTTACAAGCCGCGGCTGCAGCTAAGCATCAGAAAGATCGAAGTTATATATTTGTATACTGTCTATAGTTTACGCGAGTAGTACACATTTAAATAAAACACTTTAACGGTTTAAAACGCGATATATTAGTTAAACTTATTTGAAAATGATTTTTAACTTCGGCCCGACGTTTCGGATGCTTTGCAGCAGCCGTGGTCACGGGGAGACTATATATTTATATCAAAGTTTTTGCGAAATCAGAAAATAAAGAAAAATAGATATGTTTGGCCTGAAGCTCTCCCAGATTTTTCATTAATTGTTTTTTTCTATCCACAGGTATACAAACTGCGAATTACTGCATTTCTTTAATGACTCGCGAGCAGATGGTGACTTTACGCTCCATCAATCCAGTAGTACTCTACGAGTTCCTGCTTGAAGTTGTCAAAACGAGGAGCGAAAGACAACAAATAAGACGGTCCTTGCCTTCTGTGAGTTTTTCGTTAATTACGTTTTAACCTATATTACTACAGAGCTACTGCTATAAATCACTAATTCATCCGAGACAGGGTTGAAAATCTTAGACCCACCAGACCTTGTGCCAATGTGGATTGGCGGGTCGACAAATTTTGTAAGGGAAGGAAGGGGGAACACATAATTTTTTGCCGGCCGGACTGAAGTTAGCGCGTTGCGTTAGTCAGTTGCGACAAGAGTGGTGCGCGGGTGCAGGGCGACTCGACTTATCGCTTAAAATTGACAGTACCATGCGCAAGACGGTGGTCGCGCTAACTTCAGCCCGGCCAAAAATTGTGGAGAGAACTGTACATTGTGTGAATATTTTATCAGGAATGTGCATTCTGTAAGAACAATGGAGAGGTAGAAGATCTTTACGCGTCCCACGTGTTAAAAGACGTCCGCGGTAGGGTGGTTTGTCCCGTTTTGCGTGCCTTTCACTGCCCCAACTGTGGCGCAACTGGGGATCGAGCACACACGATCAAATACTGCCCACACAGATATGACGGTTAGTAACACTTCTGCTAATCTTATAAATTATTTTTCTACACTTTAGACTAGTCTGGTAATTATAACTTTACAGCTTAAATCTTACTATTATTATTAATAAAATAAAACGCAGTTCCAGAAAGAACTTTGCACAGAATGACATTAATTAATTGATAATCTATATAGAAAAAAAATCGATGCACAGGCAACAACTTAAGTATTTACTAATCGATTGGTATATCTTTACAGCGTTTGAATTAAATGACAACTATACATCGCGTCGGCGAATGCAGTCCCCATTGTTACGTAAGTGTGGTTCGGATGAGATACGAAAACTAGCAAGTTCTGTTTCTGATGACACCCCTACAATAGAAGTAAGCCAGAACAACTGGTGGTATGGCATATAAATTCGTATTGACAACCACTTTTTTCAAGTGTTAACTTTATTTTCTCATATTATTAATTGCATTTTTTTAAAGTCTGTCAAACGAAACTAGAGTTATTCGAGTCTGCTGCTAATTGAAGTTAAAAGATAATTTGTTTTCCCCCGTCCGTTAGTATCTACTTCTGTTACAGACTTTACTAACATTATTCGTAATATTTGAGAAAAAAATCCAGCAAGTCCTATGATGATAGTTGTATTATTTTCACACTTGAAACGCTAAAAAGATATGACACATCAGTGTACCAGCTCATGGTTTAAGCTTCAAAAAAATGTGGGTTATGTTTTCCGCCATAAGCCTCGTTTTTAGGTTATGTTTTTGTCATTTTTTCTACTTTTTTGCAATACAACGGTGTTTATATGATTAGTAATAAGTTTTATAGGTTTGTATAATTGGATTATATTGATAACGCGGTTTGTTGACTGTACTATAACTTGTAGAACAGCCAACTTTAGCGGTGAGCGCACTAAATTAATTAATTCAATAATTGTATGCAGGTCATATGCTTCGTTGATAGTTCGTAGCGCCAAATCAGTTAATTCTTTTTTTAAATTCGTTATTTTTCATTGGATTCTCCCATTTAATCGTTTTTTATCAGTCAATAATTTTTAAATTCATTTAACCTATTAAAATAATAAAGATTGAGGTGAGTGTATCTAGTCGTGTTTGTGGGACATTATGAATTTTACTAATACATTTTCGAAAATCTTTATTATTCAAATTTCACACAAATCAATAAAATTTTATTTCAATTTGAGGTCGATCGACATTTTTTATAATCAGTAATGTCAAATTTTTCAATTTATTTCTTTTACAATTTGCCTGGTAATGAATTTCGAGCGAATTTTTAAGGAACAAAATTATTGTCAATGTAACCAGTGAAAAATCGAATAATTTGTAACGGTGTTGGTTTTTTTTTTTTGGGTTTTAATAAAATGTCTGGTTTATACGCTTGTTTTATTATGAAGTACCCATTCAATCAAGCTGGTAAAGCATATGTAGTTCATATAAGAAACTGTGAAGTGAATAAAAAAGTAAACATTAATGTATAAACATTTAATAGCATAACTCTACAGATAAATATAACGTCAATGGTAATAGCAACAGTTTACAGAGTATTATATCACCTAATCTATCGGTATACATTATTATTTGACATTTTAAACCACTGTACTTAGTCGGTCTGGATATAAGGCATCCGACATAAAATAAAGATAAAGATGGATTGAAGCAAATTGATAGGAATGTCCCCCAGATTCCAGAAAATTCCAATCTTTGTGTTCTTGCCTTAACATGGTACAACCGGATTTTAAAGACGAAATTTAATTATGACAATTTCATTATGATTATGTAATAATTTCTTTTAACAAACATTTGGAGATATTGCGGTCAATACAATATTTTATAGAAGTACCGTCTATAGTTTTCGCGAGTAGTACACATTTAAACACTTAACGATTTAAACCGGACGTCTCGGATGCTTTCCAGCAGGCGTGGTCCATTCATTACGTCGGGTCGCAGATAAAATACATAGTTAATAAGTTAACTCGTACGTTTCGCGTTTTAAACCGTTAAAAGTGTTTTAATGTTTTGTTAATTATGCAGAAAAAACTAAGTATTATACAACAACATTATATTATAGATAGAGACAGTAGATAATGGATATAATAATGTGTTGATTAACGTCATAAAACCAATTAAAATTATCCTAAACAAATTCATATTCAGGTACTTATCTAATTTATAAAATAATTACGATGGCTACACTCGCGGACAACAAAGCTACAACACAAATTTGACATTACAATTAGACCCACTTTGGAGTAAGTACGATTAGTACCTATTTTAACGCTAGCGTCTTTAAAATGTAATATAAAAATAAACCGCTACTACTACTAATATAATACGTGAGATTCAAAAATTTATTTTCAAAAATTCGTTGTAAATGCAATGGAATGAATTGTTATGCTTTCAAGTGGGAATGGTATAAGTAAAAAATCTAGGGGTCCAACTACGTAATTTAAATTACCATCCATAAATTTACCATTAGGAGGGGGGAAGTCGAAATATGACACATGTCAAAGAAGGCCCTTTGTGAAATCACATGTACTGCATTATATGTTGCTACTGAACTATGAGATGTAAAGTTGAAATATGTAACGTCAAACAAAGAGCAATGATAAAAAAACGAGACAAGGGCTCCAAAATATATATAACGTAATACACAATTTTCTTGGGTCGGTCAAATATTAACAATTTTTCAATCCCAACAACTGTTATCACAGATAAAATGCTGAAAAGAGCAAATCTAACAGATATTCATATCTATCAATTGAAAAACTATCACAGGAGAATTTAATATCATGTAACTAAGAAAACATTTCAAAGCTGAAAATGAAACACTTTCAATATTAACACAACATTATTATTAGTGTTTGAATCCGTTGAATTTGGATGCGTGTTACATGTAATTTATAAATGCTCAAAGCTTGGCAATTATTACCAATTCGTAGAACAGTTATTTGTAACACAAGAGTATAGTTTTGTAACGGTTGATTATTTTTTCAATATATTTTTAATTATATCTCACAATAGCACATTTTATGTATTTACGAATAAATCCAAACATTTAAAGCCTTAAATTTAGAGATCTATTAACGAATATAATTTATCAAAAACATTATATTTTATTTTTTATACCTAGGAGTACGTGTTTTAATTTTCTATAAAACAGACAACAGTAACACAGGCCATTAATTATATAGGATAATTTCGTTTCCCTCCAACGTCTCTAATATCAATAATGAAAATTGTTCAAAATAATTAATAACATTTTTAGGCAAGCAAAATCGTGGATCTAAGAAATATACCTGATATGATCTACCTATAGGAGAACTTTTGGAAATCAGTCATTGGAACAAATATTGGCACCGACATCAGCAAGCATTTGTGTGTATGTCAATCCTCGCACCACCAGCGCTGGAGTCGCCGGAGCTGTTTCTCCAAACGTCATTCACTTGATTGTTCACCTGAAATAAAAAATTCACAATCTTACATATCCTTTCATTTAATAAAAAGGTCTACCATCTATAGATGAAGCAAGTAAAATACATTGAAATAAAACAAATTTAACGGATTAAAATGCGATATCTTAGTTAACTTAAACTTAATTTATTTAGATCCCCCATGACCACGACTGCTGCAAAGCATCCGAAATGTAGGGATGTAGTTATATAACTTGGAAGTTAACTAATATATTGTTGTAAACCATTAAAAAGTATTTATGTAATTCTTTCGTTTGCATTATTTATTATATATATTATTACATTTCGGTTGATTCTTTATAAATAACAGTATATTTTAATTATCTACTTTTCTAATATTAAAACTTGACTAGTAAAAATAATTATTCTTTAGTATTTTTCCAAGTTGGTTTTACAGAAGCCAAATTGGTACTACCAATTAAATATAAATTCTTTAGAAATATTATTATTTAAAAACAAACAGTAACATTAAACTATTATATATTTTCTTGCATTGAAAAAAGAATTCGTTTTTATAATAGAAATGCAAAACTACCTTCGTTGTTGTTGTGTTTGGGCCGAACAAGTCTCTCGGGATGCGAATGGGCGAGTTGCGTATAATCGCGGAACACTTCGTTGTACGTGTCGTCGTTCGATGACATTTCACTCTCGCGCATCTCTTCGTTCAACTTAGTGAGCCGTAATCTGAAATTTATTTTTTATACATAAAGATATAACTAAGTCGTGCATTTTCGGATTCGAAAGTACTTATTACACCGTTTCTTTAAATAAAATCGTTTTATCATACCTCTACGTAAAACTCTAAAATCTTGTCTATAGTTTACGCGAGAAGTACATATATAAAACCCTATAACGGTTTAAAACGCGAAATATATTAGTTAAAATTATTTGAACTACGTCCCGACATCCACAGTCCAACGACGTCCATAGCATCCGAAACGTCCGTAGTAAAATAAGTTTAACTACTATATTTCGCGTTTTAGACCGTTAAAGTGTTTTATTTTACCTCTTGTCTAGCGTAATAATATGATAAAAACTAACAATGTAACGATATCTGCATTAGCTTGCTCGACTGCTATGTCTAATGGTGTCCTGCCCTGGTTATCTGCTATAGACTGGTCAGCCCGGTATCGGAGTAGCAGACACACCTGAAAAAAATACAATAGCATATATATATATAACAATTTAAAAAAAACTGATCGGTTCTTTTACAGTTTCGAAACAATATATTATTTTTCTCTGGAACTCGACGAAACTGACGCATTAACGTTTCTTATATGTCCATAACGTTGTCATCTTACACCAAATTAATGACCAAATACTTAGTCATTGCTGACTAAGTATTTGGTCATTAAAATGCGAATTTTAATGTATAAATTTCCTTTTTCATATTGTTGTTCGACTTACCTGTCCAGTATGTCCTGCCTCAGTCGCCAGATGTAACGGTGTCATGCCATCATCATCTTGGTCATTTATTTTACTTCCATTAAGCAATAGGAACGAACAAGCCATTACGGATCCCTGGAAAGGAAGGATTGTTATTGTAGTAAGTTGTGTTGTTTGTCGATTTGTTACGACTATGAAAATATTTTTGCTAACAAAGACTTCATAATCTGAATTCTCTTGAACAAGGATTTTTTTCTCTGACAGAGGACAGATAAGCGTGGGATTCACTCGATGGTAGGTGAAATCCACAGACTGAAATCGAAACGCGATTTAATTGACGGTGGTTCGTGACCCAGACGGAATTTTGAAATTTTGATATTAAACCAAAACATGACCCAATTCTTAGAAAGCGTTAACCAAAGCTACAGAAGGCACACTTATTGCGCGTTCCTCTAAACAAATTGGAAAGTATCAACATGAGTTCGCTTTTTTCATTAAAACATACACGTACACTTAGCACGGCACAGTGTAGAGGCGTGCGATTTCTAAGACCGTGGCACGTGGGGTCCGCGCCAGCTGCAAGTGCGGCCCGCATCACGCAAACGTTATGCGCACGCGCAGCCCGCGATAGAACGCTATCGCATGATAGACACGATATATCCTCCGCATCTGCAAGTCATATTTAGAGGCCTTAATATACTAGGTGACAATGTTGAGTGCTGTGCCAGCGACTACGTACGTCATTCGCGTCCCGTTGTTCTTGCAAGTTCATCATAATAGATAAATAAATACTGTCGTGGACTTTTTTCTTACATCATTTAAAGCAGAATCGGTTTTGACTTAATATCCCCCTAGCTGGGCCCAGAAGGCGTTTACAGTGGTGCTCCATAATGATCGGTCTTGAGGTTCTCGTTTTTTTATTTTTAGATATCTTGGAACCGTTTGCGCAGCGCCCTCAACGGCAACTATCAAAGAGGGATAATTTTCCATGTTTTATCCACATCCCTTCTGTGTCTTTGCTCCGATTGGTCGCTTTCATCTATAAATGCTCTAAGCTACACAAAAAGAATTTTCCAACTCGAACCAATAGTTCCTGAGATTAGCGCGTTCAAACAAACAACAAACTCTTCAGCTGTATATTATTATTATAGATTATTTAACTTATGCAATTAGGCATTGCTATTACTACTAACCAAGATCGTCGTCTTCTCCCTCTGTTGAGTCGTGATCGGAAGGTAGACTTAGGTCAACAGCACGTTCACTTGATAACTCTTTACCAATCAATAGTACTGGGCTTCCATCTGATTTACTTGAACTTTCTGAAACTGTAGGGCACTTCATTAAACAATGAACAACATATAACTTTAAAGTTAGTGTAAATAAATATAACAATAGCTTAAAATTTAACTCAATGGTCTAAAGTTCGTGACTATTTTCGTTCTTGTTAATTCTAAGTCTATAATTAGGAAACTGGATGGAAATTGATTTCTTCTCCTTTTATTAATGTTCATAAGACCACTTAGCTATAACATATTTAGTGTTCTATATACTTAAAATGATTTAGATTTTTAGACACGGTTGTTAAAAAAAGAAAAGTATTTGGAACTCACCACTGGTGTTGCTATTTTCATCGCTTTTTTCGTCCTTTATAGTTTCTGGAACAGTGGTTGATGCACGCACCCTGAGGAAAAACGTTGTTAATTGTTTAAAGGATACGCGGGATCCCCCTTGGCAATCCTAATTTATCTATTTATTATAGGTATTTAAATAAATCACTTTAACGGTTTAAAACGCGATATATTAGTTAAACTTATTTGAAAATGATTTTGAACTTCGGCCCGAAGTTCGGATGCTTTGCAGCAGCCGTGGTCACGGGGAGACTTCTACAATATTTGTAAATAAGTTTAACTACTATATCGCGTTTTAAACCGTTAAAGTGTTTTATTTAAATGTGTACTACTCGCTAAACTTAACGTATTTTATTATAATTTGATTGAAAATATCTTCAATGGGAACTTGCCTATAGGTTTCAAAATAGGTTACTGGCTATAAGACATCTTTATCAATATATTTAGCGCAATTTTGAGATCTCAAATTCAAATATTGAGTTTCTGTGGTATAAATTTCATTAAACTAGTATATCACCTCCGTCTCGCTCTTCGAACGGACCAGCGCCTTCCATTCCTAGAAGTCTCGAGACGCGGTGATTCGCTCCCAGCACTAACAATGTTCCGCACGAACGACAGTGTCACGTACTTCGCGCGGATCCACGCCTCTCGAACGGATCTGAATATAAACAATGAGAATTGCAATAAAAGTACAAATTTTTCAACTACATATAGTATTTTTATCCTAAAATTAAGTCAAAATGTATATACATATTAAAAACTTGAATCCCTATAAACATATAATAAACAAATGGAAAAATTGCTCTCTTACTTATTGTACAAAATACAATAATGAATACAATCATTGATATTTTTTATTTATAAAATTAACCCTTACGTCTCACACTCTGATGTAGCTCGGGGTATTGTAGACCCCTCGGTATTAGCTTCATAAATGAGATTTACTACTTTATTTCCTAATTCAGCCATCACCTGAAAGAATAACACACTTCAGGGTTAAGCAAATAGAACAGACTTTATTTGGTTGTCGAATTTCGTTTACGCTCCCCTTTTACTATTATTCAAAAAACATTACACGATAACAAATAAAATTGAATACAAACCTTTATAATATCTGGTTCCCAATCATCTAAAGTTAACGACCGCACCTTGCTAACGTGTACTCCTAACGATCGATGAATACCGGAACATTCTAGAAACACATAAATATGAAATATACTGTTTTAATTCTGTCTCTGTGTGAAAAATGCAAGCTTGATTAGGAATACAAAGAAACGATTTTACACGTTTTCCTACAAACAGCAATTAAAATATAATATATCTATATTACTACAACGAAAAGAACATAGCGGAGACAACGTCAAAACTAAGAAAGAGTAAGTATGATCTAATTGCAGTCACTTACCAATACATAAAGTAATTCCAAGATTAATACTGGCCCATCGTGGGTTAGGGCTGCCACAATCACAGCAAAAGTTGTTTCCAGGTATACTTAGCAACTGCTCCCATATTCTAGAAAATGAATATTGATTTATTTATGTATGAATTATGAAAGCCAATACTTTAAGTATTTTAGTTTATTTTATATTTTCTAATGGTTATCAAAAAAAAAAAACAATAAAATATTTCGGTTCGGTAAATCAAGTTGTACTAGTATTGTAATGTCGGTATATAATAAATAATGATATTGATATATTATACCTACGACATGGGTTATACCTGACTTTCCTCATCGGCGGATATGACACGCTATTACGATCACCATTAGGCCGAGAATCGTCTGGCACTAGCACTACTTGTGAGTCGGGGTTGTCGCGGCTCTGACCCTGCTGTATGGCAGAACGAATTCCGTTTTGCAGCGCTTGTATCCATAGGTTTAGCATTTCGTCCGAGTCGGCTTGTAACATGTGACTTCTGCAAATTAAAGTATTAATTTTAAAACTCTATACACGTTCTTTTAACAAGCAACATTTCGTATAATCATTAAAAATAAATAAAAGGATCTATGAAGTCAATTCCCGTTGGCCCTCGTTTGACATGGGGCAGACACATTTCTGTAAACGTTTGACTAATCCTGTGCCTTGCCTAACCGAAACTATCTATTATTTTCCTGGGGGGTTGAACCCAGGACTTCTCACGTTTAATGTTCAACCATTAGGCTACAGAGGCGATCTGAAAAGGATTTATTAATTAAATATAATACAGTTAGTAATTAAATGTTTTTAACTTCTTCTAACTATAAAGTGACTTATGTTCGGTACAAAATGATTAAATATAAAATTATTTTTGTCTCTTTCCTCTTTTAACAATAGATTTATTTAAGCTTTATTTCAATCTAATTAATAATTAAATTCTGACAAAATGCACTTCAACATCGAATCAACGTCCGATAATATTTTTTATAAATAATAATTTTAAAAATTATAAGTTTTGCAAAAGAGAGCATAGAAGTCTTACAAATAATTTTATTTGGTAAAAAATCTAGGAGGGGAAACTTTCTTTTCGTTAACTGTACCTTAATTTATGCGATTCTACTTTGACATGTAATGTACATTATGGTAAAATGTTTAAGCGTGACTTACTTCGAGGGTGAAAGCACTTCGAAACAATAGCGCCTCTCTCCATCGAGCACCGGCTTTACTGTGCATAGGCGTAAATCTTCTTCCATTACTGTTACATTTAGCTCACCAGTTCTTTTCCTGGAAAACAAATGTGTTAACATGTAATTAAATGCTATTATTTGCTATAATCTTATAATATATACAAAAAAAACGTTACGATGGATGGTCTTCCAACAGGCCTTGGTAATTGAATTCTTCCAAACGCTATAGCTTTAACAGTTTGGCAGAATTGAGTTATCGTTGTTTAAAATCTTCATTAGATTGTATAAGATTTTAACACTTGAATTTTAAACTGAATACGTAATAGGTTAAAAGAGCGAATCGTAACCAGCCAGCATTTTTCCAAATGGAAACTAATAACACCTTCTTTTACTAAATACAAAGGTTTTTTACGAAACCCCTTTTTTTTCATTTTTACAATAATTTTCAAATATAGAAACTACTACGTAAGAATTAACTTTTTTAAATTTTTCCTTGTTTATGTAAACCTTTACATAATTCATTATTTATTACCTCATTTCTGTAATGTTGCAGTAACAAGCCACAGAGGGTGATAAATCAAACAAACCAAAAGGGTGTAATTTTTTTAAGAGTGCAGAGACTATACAACTGGATAACTATGGTTGATAAAAAATTAGCAAAAACCGCGCAATTCTCAATAATAATTAAACCGTCCTTGACCGCAATGACTTACGACCCACTTAGCCTTCTGGTCAAGCGTGACGGACATATTAAACGCGATACCTCGCTGTTTACTATTAACGTAAGTAAAATTTTGGAATATAAACTTTAGACAAAATATTTTTTTTAAAAATACAAGTCCAATTAGTTACTATTAAAAAGTAAAGGAAGCTTGAAAATATTTTAGATATTAAAAAATATACAGAAAACCAATTAGGTTGAAAAAATCCCATTTTAAAAGCGTGGGAATGGGGTAGACACATTACTGTGTCCGTATTGGCCAAATTCTCTATCGGAAAAGAGCAGGCGAGCGAAATAAGACCACAATTTTATTCCTCCAGGATTCGAACTTGGGACTGCTCAAATAGTAACAAATACTAGTAAATAGATCATCACTCACCTATATACAAGTCGATTGTCATACAAATAAAACCAACGTCGGTTCCAAGTCTTGAACGCATTTGATGTCCTTTTGAATAAGTACCCTTGCATCCGCGGCATGTTCTTCAAGCACGGGGTGCTTAATAGTCCCTCCTTCTCCCCCTCCCCCTCTTTTGGGTTACAGCTGGGCAACACCGTGTCCTTACTGTTCACTATGGTGTGACGGTTCTCCATCTCCTTGTCTAGCGCTTTTGTGTCGTTCCGCATAACTGCGATCTGAAATTCGATCGTTAGTGTAAGAATAATTGTAATTCTTTAGTCTCTGATTAAGGAATGGAATTCTAGTGTAATGTCAATTATTTAACATATTTCTCGGTGTTATTATATCTGTGATTACACGCGATTTATGATAGAAGTAAAAATATTTATTTTCGTGAGAAATATTAATCAGCATATGTTTGACACAAGAAAACTATGTATTCAAATAAAGATTAAAACCATTTGCAACATGAATTAAATAATTATTTACTCTTACATTCAACTTCATTATAAACATTTGTTGTAACTTGGGAGTCGTTACGTGTTAATTGGTGACTAATCATCAGTGATACACAATTTTTTTTGCTTAAGTCCTCAAATTAATAAACACTAAATCTTCTGATAGAGACAAGAATTGAATACAAGATTTTTTCAACGATTGAGTTAGTAAAGTCTCATGTTCAGTAACAAGTTAAAAATACAAGCACGCAAGAATAATAAAACGTAAAAAATATGAATATAAAAAGAACACTAACAAGATAAAATAAATAATTCAATGTGCTACACATTAGTTACATAAATAACATATGTACATTTTACATTTGTTTTAACTTGGAACCTGAAAGTCGTAGGGACCTTACCAATGATTTTCAGGTTCCAAGTTTGGCTTAATATGAAAGCATAGTTATTTGCACCAGATACCAAGTTCCTTGTGTACATTTTAAACGTTATGTACGTATGGTTTTATTTTGTGTTAATAATTGTAATTTTACCTCATCAGCTGTGGATTTCAAGAACGGCTCCAAATCTTCCGACAAGTCAGCCCCCTGGTGGTGGTAGGTGCAACAAGCTTGCAGGTAAGATAGGAACTGAAATAAATTTCGTATATTTAGTCCTTACGGTTCTCGCGAATGCAATTATAAGAAAGGTGACATCATTATCTTTATATCTGCGTATTATCGGATCATATCAGTTGTATAATTTGTAGAATTATTAGTACAACGAAGACGGAACGTAAAATAAATAATGACATTTTTAACCGCCCGATAACCTACTAAACATAAGCGATTTTGGATCGAATCCCAGATAAATTTCTACTATCGGCACGTAACGTGTGGTTAGCATTTGTTTTTTGATAAGGATAAGTAATGTTATGTTTCCGTTTTTCAATTGGTTTATTTAATATGGGTTACATTACTTTGAAAGGTTCACTCTTTGTTTTCATTTCTTAGTCATACTTCGAAGGGCTCGTTGGTCTAATGGTACAAATAATTAACTAATAAAGGTCGGGGGTTTGACTCCCACCGTCCAAGATGTTTCTAAACAATTTTTATTCTGCTGGAAATCTGGATATGGGTGATCGGAATATCGAAATTCCACAGAAACATCGTCCACAGACGAAAAAGTCGTGAAATATAAGCGCGTTTCGGTTTCGGACTTTAAAAATCCACACAAATACGTAGATAGCGCATCTTGTTGAGATGTTACATTGCCGTATTTCACCTTCCATCAATTATTTTTCTATCCTTCTCTATCTTAAAAACAACTCGACCGAAACAACTTTTCCACAGATCCCGGGAACCCAAGAAATCCAGTAGCTCACGCAATGCATTTAAACAAAAACCACTGAGCTTTACTTACTAATATAATCTGTTAAAAATCGAGCCACCAAATTACATAATAACACCGTCACTTTCAATATCCATTCGCAAATAACTTTCTATTGCATAAATATTTTATTCACGATTCACAAATAGACGAGACGTAACTAAGGCCACGGAACTCAGTGCAAGGCGAAACGAGTAGCCTTGTCTCTGCCTCGCCTCAAACTGACTACCTATTAAAATTTGAAGACAACTGAGTATGACTAATCTTTGCGTCGATTTATTGCGATATATATCTTAGAATAGATAAATAACAAATTTACCGGAAATCGGTAAAAATTTGAACAGGAAGAATTCTTTCTAAATAATCTGTTTATCTATTGATGAGATTGACAATAATTCGACTTTTATAATTATAACCATGGTGAAATTATGTTTATACCGAGTCAGGTATTGGAGATTTTTTTATGTCCGTTTCATTAGTTGCTTTTATCTTACGGCAAGTGTTTGATGTTTATGTATACCGACAGCAACACACATTATTATCATTTTATACATACACAATCACACACGGATGTATAAAATGATAATAATTATTCCAACGTGACATTATGCTGGGCAATGCGACGAGAAGAAAGCCCGATTTATATGGCGCTTATATTCAGGTATGTGCGATAAAATAAACGGATACTGAATAAAAAATGTTAGATTGAAGAATTCGATGCCACGGGCGGGGCTTGAACCGACATCCAAGACACTGCTCTAACCGATTGAGTCGTGTCTCTGCCTAACCTGACCGAATGTTTTTAATCAATTGATACCTGCAATGTAATTTCAATCTTAGCTACTACGTGTTTAGGTTTAATGTCCTATGTTTTGCAGTTTATAAAACCAATGAGGATAAAATTGCATAATGTCTGTACGCGAGTAGTACATATTTAGGTAAAATACTTTAACGGTTTAAAATGCGATATATTTTAGTTAAACTTGTTTGAAGATTATTTTTTTCTACTACTACTGTGGTCATGGAGAGACCACCGCCACCACCACGAGTGCTGCATCCGAAACGTCGGGCCGTAGTTAAAAATATTTTTTAAACAAGTTTAACTAAAATATATCGCGTTTTAAACCGTTAAAGTATTTTATTTAGATACAATTACAGGCTTATAATTTAGACTTTTTTAACATGATGAGATTTCTAAAAATAAAAACAAAACAGCTTTAAAATTGGAATTTGATAGTGATTATCAGAGAATTGAATAATTCCAAGAATAGAGTTTTGTATTGTTTACAATATTCACACACTGTCAGGATGAGGTCGAAATATTTAATTAAGTAGCCTCGTATTGTTTTACGTGTAGCGAATAGGTCACAGACAATACGTAAACACAATAAAAGCCCACGAGATACCTGTTTATGCTTATGTAATTAATTACGATGATTAGGTATATATGACGCAACGAATAGCCTTTTATTCTTTTGGGATTTTACTGGAAAAATATAGTATTCTTAACAGTTTAAAACGCGACTCATTGTCCAACAAATCATCACAATTTATAATATTATATACTACTTGAGTAAACTTATTATTTCGTGATGAAATAAGTCCCAATGCGAACGACATTTTATCTTTATTCATAATAACGACAGACGCGGCTAATTATAGTTCATACCACACAATTATAGTTTATAACTGGGTAGTGCAATAAAAGACGAATGCGTCAATAAGATGTACAGATTAGGGCTACCACACGCTACCATTTTTACATCTTTAAGTGGGCAACGGGCCTAAACTGCTTGGAGAAATTTAAGACATCAAACATTTAATATGTATTTTAATGTTTCAGAAGTTTTGGATGCGGTAAATTTTAAAGACTTAATAAGTATGTTATTTCTATAACCAACACAAAGTAAATTTGTAACAGTGACTTTGCGGATATGTAAAACGAATATTATAATAGCCACGCGATCGCTATAAGTTACAAAATATTTCTGGTGCAACAATAGCAGCAAAAAGAATCAACTGAATGTAAAGGATTCAAATTATGCAAGCATCCAATGAAACTCGCATAGAACTGGATATGGAATTCCACAATAACATGAAGATACGAGTCACGACATTTCCTATACATTTCAAGTAACTTATTTGGTATTTTATACACAAACTTTAGAAATTTTTACATACTTAAACAATGTTTTGTACATTGTTGAGTTGAAAAATGATTCATGCACTAGTAAAAACCACGACTTTGTCTATATAAAATTATATTTTTTTCAAGCACAGCATATATGGTACGTACGTACGTAGAATATACAACTTCTTTCAGAGAATAGCCGGATAGATAGATGTTTTCTCTATTCTGTAACTCTTATAATATTGCCTACACTAAATACTTAATAATTGTATTATATAAACAGACACGGTTATCATTATATTTTTAGTACCAGCACGTGCGGGGCGTTTAGAACGCGGTTTTATATGTTTATCTCTAGACAAAGTTATACCGCAAATAAAACATCTATCAAATAACATCCTACAGATATTTATTTCCAAGCTTTTTATAACACACCCGACGCTGCGTCCACGCAGGTTTTTACTACGTAATAGTGATTATATGACTCATAGCTTACTCATCTGATCATATTTCCAATACTTGTATACAATGCAAATAATCCCGAGAATCAAACTTAATATGCATTACTTTTTATTCTTGAATCTTTACAGAACTGTACGTAGATCTTTTTAAAATAAGTTAAGCGCAAATTTTGTGTGAAATCCCGTTTCCCCCTCGTGGGGCAAGGGGCGGACACATTTCGGTGTCCGTTTTACTGATCCGTTCTTGAACAGGCAAGTCTCAAGATCAGACTTCTGTGCCCTGCCCGACCGAAACATTTTTTGTTTCCCTGGAATTCGAACCCAGGACCTCTCGCGCGTAATGCAATGCTAGGCAACCCGTTCAACCATTTGGTACAGAGGCGGTTAAGCGGAAATACTTAGTTAATTGTCTACATTCAATGTCAGAAAATAAATATTTCGAATAAAGCTGTTACAATCTATATTGTAAATCAATTGACCGAGTTAGCTTGTTGCAAGATGCACTTGTAAACAGTCATTACGAAGTAAGACGAATACTACAAAACAAATATATAACTTTTAAATAAAACACTTTAACTTTTTTTAATTATTTTTAACTACGGTCCGACGTTTCATGTCATGTTGCGTCAGCCGTGTCCGGGGAGACGGGGAAAGTAAAAAATATTTTTTTTTAAAGTTTAACAAAAATATATCGCGTTTAAACCGGTAAAGTGTTTTATTTAAATGTGTACTACTCGCATAAACCACAGACAGTATTTAAATTTTAAATATATAACTGTTAATATCAGTGAGTATAGTATAGTGACGTCACAGCTCTTTGAAATACCGTAAAATGAAGCTACATTTACAACACGTCATACGCATTAAAACTGCACTGTAATTAACGATTATTAGGTATAGAATGAAAAACCTGCTACCTATACTTTGATTCGCGTTAATTCCGATTCACAGCGGTCCCAGACGCGAGTCCGGGAGAAAATTAACAGATTCGGTCGGGTAGGGCACAGATAACTTATTAATGATTTTGTCAAAAAAAAGTTGACTGAAACGTCACAGAAATTTGTCTACCCCAATCTCCATGTATGTGAATTCGGATTTTACACTCATGTTTTACCGTTCGTATCATATCCGTTAACTGTTGTCTATAATTCAAAATATAATTATGTTAAAAACTTACAGTTGCAAGAATCTCATGCCGTTTTCTAGCTTGCAGCATAGTAATCTTCTGAACATGGTCAAGTGCGGTGTGTCGGAAGCAGGAACGAGTCGCAAGTAGTAGATTCATTACCTCTTCCACATCAGTGGTTTTATGTCGTGACACCTAAGGCATATAAATCATTTGATATAAAACAATGACTATCCTAATTATAGTATAAACTGAAATATTTATAAAAATGTATGCATTGGTGTTATTTATTACACTATGGTGCAACTGCTAAAACAATATAGATAGAAGATTATGTCCTTAGTTACAAACATTCATATAGTTATTTAGTTTTCCGGGAAACAGTAATATCGATTCCATACATTGTACACAGGTAGCACTGCACAAATTCAAATGAATATATAGTTTTAATGGAGAAATTTACAAATAATTTAAATAATTTATTATTTATTATAAAATTGCCTTATGCTCTAAACACCATTACAATAAAATAATAATTAAGTACCTGAGAATTTCTAATCAATGCAATATCAAGATCATTTGAGATTTTTTCAAAGTGATGTTTACTCTCCTTCACTCCCTTGATATCTCTGAAATTAACAAATATTTATGGAACTGGTAATTATTATCAGTGCCTGACTCAGAACAGCAAATAGAAGTTGATATTGATAATGAATAATGTGCTCAAACCTTCTATATATGTGTAAGATGTATATGTTCTGTCTTTTAAAATATAACTCAAGTTAAATTTTAAAAGACAGAATATGTGTTTAGCTTATGTGGGACATACAATAAACATATATCTGTGTATGTTTTAGTAATGCATTTCTTTTGCAGATAATAATGCAACTGCAATTTTCAGCCTTATCTGTATGAATCTATTTATATTGACATATATAACTGAATTTGGAGAATATGTATACAAACATTAATCACCAAACGACCACTAAAAAGTGTAGAATTTTTGTCACATTATTCACTTGTAACCACTATACAATTACACATTCCTTACTAAATTTTAAAACTTTAAACAAAAATTTTAGAGTTTAACAAGGATTTTAAAGGTACAAATTAAGTTGAAACAGGGTATACTAAGGTGTCAAACTTAGACTGTCCAACACTCAATGTGATTCTTGATCATGACTGATTGTTGCAGAGGCAGTTGGTAAAAAGGGTAAATTATTTTGTGTCCACATTTATAAAACTACTTCTAATAATAAACTTCAGTAACATCAATATATATATTATAAGGTGTCAATAAACTTTATGAACAACATTTTTATAGCTTTGGCTGAGCTAAATATAAAAGTGATGTAGAATTCCAACAATGAAAAAAAAATTCTTTTAAATTACTAATAACTTACACTTTAATAAAAGCTGTGAGATTCTTCAATACAGTTCTTGAAGCCTGATCCAATAATATTGAATGGAATTTGGTCATTTCTTGCAATGCATGAATCATTCTATTCAGCATGGACATTACAGAAGGGTCCTCGGAAAAATTGCTGCTAAGGTCCCATAGTGCGTTTGTAAAGACACTAAAAGTTACGACTTAAGCAATATAATTTAGAATATACAATGGTGGTTTAACAGGTTGTATTGGTTATTTTAAAACCGTTTAAATTGACATCGTATGTAAACATTTTAATTAATAAATAATCACCTTCTCTGGTTCATATACGTTTTACCAGCCTCTATCATTACAGAACATGTTTTGAGTATTTTTTCAAGCCTTTGTTCTAATGAATCAATACTGGATTCCTCGGTTTCTAGCTGCTCCCTGTATGTCGTTAAATATATTAATAATCAACGCACGGACACATAACTTTCTATTAATCGTTGTTAACGAATTTCATGACTTACCTAAATTTGGGAGAGTCTCGTAAACATTCATCGAAATCAATTACGGGTTTCATGATTCACACTACACTTCACGGCAACACTTTTAGCTAAGCCTCAAACCCCATTCCCATAAAAAATATGCTGTTATTGATTCACTCAAAAGCACTTAAAATGCAAACATTATGTATGTTTTTATTTCATAAGAACTACTTCCAAAGAGTAACAACTTCTACAAGCAATACTACAAAGACATAATATTAGACGTTACTGACAGTTACTATGGTTAGTGATAGTGATGTATTTTATTTTGGTTATTCTTTCTACTATCTACAATCCATCTAACACCGATGTCTACCAAAGCTCCCAAAATATTTTAAATTCTCCGAATTTCATGCAGTATGCGTATTTTTCTTAATATTTTTTTAAATAACAATGTAAGTTGGATTTTGAGAAATTAACATACAAGAGGAAAATAAACTGACAACACTGAACTCTTTCGCGTCACTATTCACATGTCATTAATAAATGTACATTTTTAGTTTTTACCACTTGAACCTTTGTGTTGACGTCATAAGCTTAGTAATAAAATTTAGATTATATATTATAGAAATCTCTAGCTTTTAAAAGCATTTCACAAAATGGAATCTGAATCAGAAGTAATCAAAGAAAAAATCCACACTGATCCTATTTTAAACGATCCGCGATACATAACCTTACTAAGTGTGGTTTTGTTACTCGTTACTTTAGGTAAGGCTTAATTTAATTAAAACGGACTTAAAAACATTATAAATATTCTAAATACTTATTTTTTATTTATTTCCTGGTGCTCATTCATTGTCCGTACTATCCTTTAACTGGCATGTGGCATTTTCATTTACAGTATTCTGGTGGTGTTTCTCGAGGCGCCGTAGTCTTCGCAATTCAGTGCTTCTAACCGGTCTGTCTGATGCCGGCAAAACTCTTTTATTTGTCCGTCTAGTTTATTCACAATACAGACAGACATTCACATCTATGAAAGCAAACATTGAGGAATACATTACCTCCAATGTAAGTATATATTAGATAATTAATAAAGAAATTGTTTTAACCATTTGTCATAACAGTTAAAGTATTATAATGATTACTTGAACTTGTTAAAATAAAATAAATTTTGTTTGACATAAACTATATTTTAATTATAAACTAGTAATTTGAATATGTTGAGCACAGCTTAGACTTGTATTTAGATGAAAACTATGCAAAGGCATTTATTGCATCTGTTTTACTACATATTTTTATTTACAGGCAAGTCAATCAGATTTTTGAGTCCTAGGTATTTGATAACAAATTATTATTTCCCTAGTAATGAACCCAGGACATTTTATGGTTAACATAGCGTTGAGCAACACATTTAACCATGAAGTTGTTCATATTAATATCAAAAGAAGAAATTTGTTTTTTATCAAATGCTACCTTAGTTTAGGTAATGAAGACTTAGCATGCTAGTGTAGTTTTAACATTATCTTTTCTGTTGGTTTACAGAATACGCTTAGGATTGTGGATCTTCCTGGACAAGAGAGATTGAGAAATAAGTTTTTTGATCAGTATAAAAATAGTGCAAAAGCTATTGTTTATGTTGTTGATTCTGTGACCATTCAGAAAGAAATTAGGGATGTTGCTGAGTGAGTAAAATTTAAATTTTATCTTTACATTTATTGTTAAAAATTTTGGGAGAAAATACTAAATTTTAATCATCATTATTACAATAAGTATCTGTATTAAATTTACAGATAAAATAATGAATAAATATTCCACAGATACTTGTATACAATACTAGTGGACCCAGTCATCCAGAGTAACTGCCCCCCTCTACTCATCCTTTGCAACAAACAGGACCAACCAATGGCTAAAGGAAGCCAAGTCATAAGAAGCTTGCTTGAGAAAGAAATGTAAGTTGGTAGCTCATTTATTTTACAGTTATTATATTTTACATTTAATCTTGCTGCTACAATTGAGTATTAAATAAACCATTTTGGATTTTCATTGTGTATTACTTACGAATAAAATGTATTAAAATTTTTTGTTTAACTATCATCTAGTATAGCACAAAATATTGGTCAATATCCATTTAAACAAAACAACTTTATTTAAATGCATAATGGATTAGGATTAAAACGCGACATAAATTAGTTAATCTTATTTGCAATTATTTTAACTACATCCCGATGTTTTGGATGCTTTGTAGCAGCCATTGTCACCTTGTGGACTGCAACTAATCTTCAAAAGTTTCACTAATACATATCGCGTCATAAACCGTTAAAGTGATTTTATTTAATTGTGTACTACTCACGTAAACTACAGATGTTATTTAATACAATATGCCATTTTTATTTTTGCAGAAATTTAGTCCGTGTAACAAAATCAAGCCAACTTCAAGCAACAGACTCGTCTCAATCAAGCAATACATATCTTGGAAAGCTTGGGAAGGAGTTTGAATTTTCTCATTTAAGCTGTTCTGTGGAATTGCTCGAGTCTTCAGCAAGCACTGGTGATGATGACAATCCCACTGATATCAAGGCTTTGCAAGATTGGATCTCAAATCTATAAGATTGTTAATCTCGCTTTTTACATTATTCCTTCCTACGCTTAAAGACTTATTAGGCTGTAATTGTGATTACCCTGTATAAATAAAATTTTGCATTTATTGATATTTTGAAATATAAATATTTTTTATAAAACATTAGTGTTATTATTAACCTGAGATTATAGAATATTCTGCTCTAGAAATACGTATCGCATATTGTTGCATTGTGGATACTTGCTTGAAAGTATCTTTTTTGCGTTTGAAAAACTGAATGTTATGGCAATACCACAACGCACAAGTTTTGTAAAGTGAGTGAAACAATATTTTCCTGATGCAGTGGGGCTAATTATAAAAAAATTGTTTAGATGAATTCATAGATGGCGTTGTTGGCAACAAATATAAATAACAGTATGTGCACATAATATGAGTGATCTCAGAGTTACAGTTCGACATCTGTTTTAACAGTAGATTAAACAAATCCTACAAATACGTTGGACTTTCTTATCTAACACTATTATAATGTTTTTACAGAGTTTTTCTTCTATCGTTTATGCACGATATAAACTTAGTAATTACTATATTGCTGCGAAATTATCATGTAATTATTATTGTATTTTTTTTGCTAGCTTTTGTAGTTTGACATATAAATCTTTAGATAGTATTTTCCCGCCCGTTCAATTAATTGGCTACGAAGCCAACATTGCTAGAACTTAAAAACATGTTTCAAAAAGAAGAAATATAGTTACGACAATAAAAAAAAATCATTTCCCAAAAGTGAAAATGAAAATATTTGTATTACTCGAAAGGTTTTTAGTTCGAATCCCTATACACAAATCGAAGCTTGATAAATAATACATTTACTTTTGTCACGAACTTGCTCTAAATGAAATTGAGAAGTTAAGCGTACACTCAAATGTATCTACCCTCTCTTGCTCTGCTACTCGTGAACGGGAACTCACTACGTCCCAGCTGCACCCTTTCGCGACCTTTCTATTCTTCCTTCAGAAACTAAATAATAATTACTCTGGCATGACTCATCTAATACAAGTTCATTGCAAATATTGATTATCGTAATTGTTACGTTTGCATATTCATATTTTTAGCGCTATTGAATTTATTGATTAATGGATTTTCGATTTTGACTTCGTACAAAGGGTTATATTATAAAGATGAACATGCGTTAATTATTTCCTCTTTGTGTCTAAGTTTAGTATGCAAGGTGCAGTTATGCATATTCATGATGTATCATTAACTTTAAAAATTTTGTCCTCATTAGTCAGCAAAAACATTTTTTTTTCACTTAAGTACGTAAGAAATAAATAGAAGAATAACGTTGTTACATTTTAAAATGTAAGGTAGCGTGATTTTAATAATCTAGTGGTTATGTTGTTATAATATCTTTGCAGGTGAAAAACTTATAATATATCTGTCAACTTTTTGTTTTTTTTTTTAATTCCCACGTAAAAGGCTCGGATAGTAGCCTCCCACGGCTAAGTAATTCTCCGGTCCATTTCATTCACGCGATGACAAAGGCGTAGTGTGTGGTGAGAATTCTGAGGACTCTGCTCAATGCGTAAAATACTTATCCTTTACCCTTCTCATACATTTCCAAACATCGGCACTATATAAGTCAATTGTTAGAGTGATAAACGTAAAACGTTACGTTACACTTACGGCTGTCTCGCTTCCGCATAAATAAACTCATCAAAAAGTTCAACTATTGTTAGTTATTATTTACTAGTAGTAGCCGAGACTCTTTATTTATTTTAGTGATATTTATATTTCTAAAATGGTTCGAGGTAAATCAATTGTTGATTTATAAATGTTCAAGTATATAAGAATAAGGCTAAGTATGAAATATAATTAGTAATTTAATGAAATTGCATACGATAAAAGCGATCGGCCTTTAATAACAATAATCGACTAAACGCGACTATCAAATTTCTCATAAGAGCAATAAAAACGTAAAATACAGCATATTTTAGTGGAACCGACACAGCGAGTTGAATTCTGTGTGTGGTCGATATTACAATATTCAATTACCCATCAATAAATAACAGCTTATTAAATCCAATATTAATTCAATTGAATATTTCGATTTAGTTCTTGTATTCAATCTAGTTTAGAAAAAAATAATTAAAAAGTGAAATTTGAAGTTGCGTTATAAGAGATTGTGATTGTGTGTTGACAATGTTTATCGATATAGATCGATTTAATATGTATCCACTTTGCACTGGATTTGTTAAATTATTATTATGAACATTAGTTCATTAAAATTTTATCAAAGGCCGTCAAACTAGCATATAATATTAGGTGTGTCATAAAAACCATCATCCATCTTACCCTAAATACAGATTAACTATCATCTTGCACTATCGTTAAATACATTACTTAAATAAAAAATTATAAATCAAATATAAAGTAAAATAGACTTAAAGCTATCCTTGTGATGCTGGGTCGATTTGCTATTTTCTAACTCTAGAAATAATTCATTACAAACAACGTTTGTCGAGGCATCTAGTGTACACACACTGTCTTGCGACGATACCGCTAATAATAAAATGCTTTTCGTTTCACCTCCTTACCATTTACGGTCTATATACGGA
The DNA here is from genome assembly GCA_963661955.1 of Leptosia nina. NCBI lineage: Eukaryota > Metazoa > Arthropoda > Insecta > Lepidoptera > Pieridae > Leptosia > Leptosia nina. The sequence goes on from CAVLEF010000283.1 coordinate 2,864,397, forward strand.
TTATGGGGGTACAAAAAATGTATGATAAAGATATTTAAAATATTTTATAAACATGAATTTTCCTCGGGCTCGTTAAGGCTTCGCAATTAACTGATTATTTTGAATTAAGCGTAGCGCGCTGAAGACGTCCGAAGCGCGCTCACGGTCGGCTTGCCTCAGGCCTTTGTCGGCGAGCGAGTGCCTTGTTGACATTTTGTGGGGCAAATCTTCATTCCGAAGCCAGCGCGGCTCCTTTCATCTCAACCACCTATTATCATTTGTTTGATGGATGCTGCATGGGCTTATATTTATTATTTATAAATTGCCACTATAAGCACGTAAATAAAAATAATTTGAGCCTGGATGTGTTAAATGGGTGGCTTCGGTCTTCCGAACGGTTTTAATTAGCAAAAACTACCCATACAGTGGATTTTAAGGTCTAATCTTTTTTTATGGTCAGTATATTCCTTACTTACTTGTAGGTTTAAGCTATAAAGTAAAATGAATTACGATAGTACTCAGGAATTTATTAAATTTTTTGTACTTGGCAGTGCCCAGTTGTTTTTTCTTAGTAGATAAGTAAACGCCTACTGTTCTTTTTGACCTCGAAGCGCTTCAGTTATTGGTTGAATTTAATGAGGAATTAAAGTTGAGCTTTTTTGTCCTTGCTGTGTATAAGCAAGGGATCAGCTTAAAAGAAACACTGCAGCGGAGAGCATAAAATATTCTTACGCTAAGGTTTAAACTTTCGAGATAGTGGTTTTATTGTTGCTCTTTGCCCAATGTTTCATTTTAACCTAATTAAAAATAATATTACATTCTATTAAACTCGACAATCATTATTATTTAATGTCTGTTACACATTGAAGTTAACAAGCTAAAACTGAAAACATTTGAAACCAGGTCGTAGTTATAACTACCTAATAAATTTTATTTATTTTCATTCGGGGACACCTGTCAGGTGATCGTAATCAGTTAACCACAATCAAACTACCTAATATAAATCACGTTTAAAACCATTGAACGTCCTTCAGAATATGCGTTAGTCAATGCAGTATAAGTATAACATAAATAACTGTTCACTGTACGATTTAAAATAGCTTGATTAAACAGCCAACAAATCTTTCATGGTATGTAGGATGCAAGAGAATTATTTGATTTTTATTAATTGAACTGCCAAGCCATCCAAACGCAGCAAGAAGAGCGGCCGGTAACATCTGCTCACATTTATTAATATCAACAATAAAACATTTGAGACACGTTCTTGCGAATCAATACTCGCGTCCTCTATATGAATTATTTATATATTTTATTGTCGCTTTATCGCCTGTATCGGGAGGATGGCTACCCGTCTCTTAATAATCACGGGATTATTTTATTTTTGACAAATAACTGGTCGACGGCCGGAGTGCTCGAGTTTTTCTCGGGGCCGGCTGCACTTGGATTTGATGTCGGATTTTTCTTTCTATATTATGAATAATGTAATTATTAAGTCATTTAAATAAGACAGTAAGACTGACGTCGTTATGAACAATATTAAACCTTTAAAATTATTCCAATGATTGATGCAAGTTTTTTTTTGTAATGTAACAATTTTATAACTACAGTGTTGTGTTCTATCCTTAGTTAGTTAGAAATAGAAGTTAATATATACATGAAATATAAAGCAATTAATGTTAAAATAAATATCTTTAAGTTAAAGTTGCAAGAAGGAGCAGTGGCTTTTTTAATTTCTACACTTCATGATGTTCTTAGGGCAAAAAGATTCTGGATTGGAGACCACGTACTTGACGTCTAAAACCTCCACGACCTCCTCGACCAGGTAAACCAACGACCTGGACGAAGGTAGCGCGAAAACGCTGGATTCTTTGAAGGAGGCCTATGTCTAGCTGTGGACGCCGACTGGCTGAAACTACACTTTATGATTCACCTAGCCACCAGTTCACGCCACTTATAAAAACAAAAAAGGGTTCAAGTAATCCATCGGCCATCTACTCGAATCATCAAGGATTAATGAAAGTGTCTATGATAAGGATAAATTGAATGAGTAACAAATGATCATCTCTCAATCGATAAACAAGAATCGTTAATAATAAAAAAGTTCTCGCATTCAATTACGTACCGTACTGGGGTATTCCTTTTGCACCATGAAATTTGACACGAGTAAGTAATAAATGATACAATGTGAATGACGGACAGCGATACAAAAGATGGGCCTTTTTCTTCTAGCGCATGATAAAGCCATTAATATTATTACAGTAAATTTCGTGTTAGTAGTATATCTATGCTATTATGACCAAGAACAATGACATTTATTTCTGAGAGAAAAATATCTGATAATTTGAAAGATACGGACAAACTTTTTAAACATACTTTTTTCTATCTACCCTATACTTACCTCGTCTACTCTTCCTCACATATTCGACTTTAGAAAGGTTAGCGAAACTAACGTATTGATGGTATACTATATAATCTAGATACATTTTAGAATATTTTTTACTTATAACAGACATACAGAAAACATATACAGACAATTAAAAATAGGCAGTTCTAGGGTAACGCGTAAACAATGTCTTACCGTTAACGCGAACAGAAGGAACTTTAGATAAATAAGATAGAAGAAAGTATAAAAATTATCAACTACGCGTGTTACAAAATTACATTAAAAGAAGGAACAACATAGTAGCTCAACTTAGTTCAGCAGCAAAGAGCGGTTCTCATGAAAATTATACGTCCATTTATATGAGGTCAGTTTCAATATATTCACCAGTTATAAGTAAAGTAGTGAATGCCTAACAAACTGACATAATGGGCCCTTCTTGTCAGTCACTTGTCGAATAACCAATAAGATATCAGTTTGGTATGCAAAGTTAAGGGTAAAACTGAAGTCCATCGGAATACAAAATCACTTCTTGGTCGTGGTTAAATACACTTTAAACAATAGTTACAATCCAGACAAAATGTAATTTTTCTAAAACGTTAACAAATTGCAAAGCAGTAATCTGGAAAGATCTAACAGTTAAAGCGTATTTATAGTAGATACAGGTGATTAGGAGTCTTATCAAGGTTAGATTTTCAGTTAATATCAGGTTTTTACTCAAACTTCACTTAAACGCCTAAAACACAACCGCTTTTGATGAAGGTGAGTTATCAGTGGAATCAAATGACGGGCTTAGTAATAATGATAGTATTTTAAGGCTTCAAGGATCCAAAATGTTTCTTATCAATGAAACATGGACTTCGTCCGGAAACCTGGATATTAAATGAAATTCCGTCCGGGTCCATCAACATCAAACATCAACCACAATTAAAAAGAGTGTAAAGTTTTATCGTGTTTCGGATTCATCTGTAAATTTCCGATTATCTTAAACTAAAATAGGTCGACGGCGCATACGATTTAATGTAATATGGCAGTTCTGTTTGATATAAAAACAATCTGTATAAAGTTTGGAAATATAGGCTCAATATTAACTAAGGTAACTAATTTATGACACCTGCTTGTACTATAACAAGATATGCTCTTTATTCACAATAAAGCTTTCATAAATATATCACATTTCGAAATCAACACGAGATAGAAGCTTTAAACTTATCAACAAGGTAATGGAATTACGCAGTACTTAATCACTAAATAAAATTCAATAAAAGATACGCCGCATTGAGATGTCCGACAGCCTGTAATACAAATACAAATTTTAATTATGAGTTCTGTTTAAGAAGCTTGTTTAATAAGCTCTGATAAGGACGCGCTGAGAGTTAACAAGATACAGAACTTAAAATATGGTCCGATTGTTCACATCTGCGCGGGCTGTCAATTTAATTTTAAAACTCGAGGTTGTATGTACAAATAAAAGCAAAGCGAGGCACAAATAGATTTATGTGTTTTCAACGTTATGGATGCAAACAACTTACCGTAGACAGGATGGAGGTTATATCTGTCTGTAGTTTACACGAGTATTTCACATTAAAAAAAACACTTTAACGGTTTAAAACACAAAAATTTCAATAGGGACGACGGCCTCAAATTGTCAAACACCTAGGATCCCATAATAAAAACTCTGGATTCCAATAGACACCATACCGGCAAAAACGAAGACACCGTGAGTCAATTCTGCAAGGACCCGGCCAGTTTCGCCAAATACCAACTTCGATGGAACACATGGCGCTAGCGTAGTAATTTTTACTTTGACGTCAGAGACATCCTCCATCTTTGGTCCCCCCGTGACCACGGCTGCTGCAAAGCATCCGAAACGTGGGGCCGTAGATAAAAATAATTTTCAAACAAGTTTAACTAAAATATATCGCGTTTTAAACTGTAAAGTGTTTTATTTAACGTTATATTCAGTTGTGCATAAGTAGCATTGTTTAACGGCATTTTAAATTCGGCCAAAAACGGGTAGAATTTAAGCAAACCGATTATGTTTTTAGCGGCAGAAAAAGATTTAAATCCTTCGTTCGTAGCGCGAAATTACGTTCTTTACTTTTTTACTCGTACTGAGTTGATCGTTATCAAATTCTCGATTCCGATCCACGATTTGCAATTTATAAGTGTTATAAATTTTTTGTTCGATAAATCCTCAATATAAGGGCCGTTTAACAAAATGTCTCTGACAGATTGTGGCAAAGCGAAGGCTGCGGGCATCCGGCAAGAATTTTAATTAATGCCACACCCGTCACATAAATTTCAGTACGTTTCATCAATTACTTTTCTACTTTTCTCAATAGCAACGCATTGGCGATTATTATATAGAAGTATTATCATTATTTACTTGTTTAAAATATTCAAGGAAAAAAGAAAGCAAGTACGTTTACAAAAAATATAGCACACTTTTATCCTAAATTACATATTTTTGCCAAATAAGGCCTTCAGTAATAAAAAGTTTAATAATCCGATAAGTAATGATTCCCCAATGTACCGCTAATCTATACTCATATTATAAAGCAGAAGAGTTTGCTTGTTTAAACGAGGCAGGAACTAATTTGGTACGTCGTTAAGGTTGGAATTGTAATTTTTTTTTTGTTGCTTAGACCATTAATTGAGGAAGGCTTTAGACTTTAAACAACACGCTGCCTCCATAGACACGAAGAAACAGTGGGTAAATATGAGGAAAATTACTCGTCTTTGTGGGCTTCCTTTGTGTGTGCTGCAAAAACGGTTAAAGAAACCAAAAAAAATTATGAAAGAATGATTCCTCTTTAAATGATCGAAAAATATCCACGACAGTATATGTTAACTACTGGATACGAACGACGTTGTGGGTAACAGCAAACATTTTTAAAGCTAAAGAGGTTGTTTGCAAAAAAAAATATGATTCCTAAAAAACCATTCCATGCGGACAAAGTCGCGAGCACATCTAGTGCTGAATAAATACAGGAAACGAGCACGCGCTCTCCACGAAAATGCATCGCGTGCATTATTCAATACGCCATTGTCAATAAATTAATGCCCACATCTCTCCACATACTAATGAGTGCACGCGGCGAAACGCTTTTTGCTAACGCGTTCATTCAATCGGTATTAACAGCGGTAGTTTTCATTGATTAACGCTTATTTAAATGTAAGCTTTTTGTAGTAACTGATTTACAGATTAGGACTTGAACTACATAGCATTTTAATAAAAACATGTAATATACACTTCTAATTAGTATACATTTTGTAGCTTACAACTTCCATTATATTTAAATATATAAACTTTAACGGTTTAAAACGCGGTATTGTTTAATTAGCCGTGATCATCAAGCATCCGTAGTTAAAAATAATTTTAAAACAAGTTTCAATAAAATATATCTCTTTTTAAAACGTTAAAGTGTTTTATTTAAATGTGTACTAACTACAGACAGTATTGAACTTCCCTTATATCAGTGGCTTAAGGTAGTTAGATGTCAGTAAATGCAACCTACCTTTCATAATCTTATTAGTTGTTTTTTTTTTAATAACTAATAATTTACCAATTTATTCTTTATTTCAACTTTCATTTCCACGCGCCCTTTTTTGATACATATATATGAATAAAACACTTTAACGGTTTAAAACGCGATATATTAGTTAAACTTATTTGGAAATGATTTTAACTGATCTAAACTTTAATTAATAGTTAAAGAAACATTAAAATCAATCCAGTGTTTAAAACAAGTCAATAAGGTTGTAATGGAAAATTTTCTTTTTTATATGTATTTATAAATAATATAATACAACACATTTTTTATTTATTTCCACGGTTATTACGGCACAAAAGATATGAAAGAAAAACAATGTAGCAATATTTATTTTAAAAAAGGGTAATTCTTGTAAATGTTAAAGAATTAATAAGCTAAACAATAAAAGCGCTGTTTATCTCTCGGTAATTTCAAAGTTCTTATGTGAAATATAAAATGGAATTGTTATTATCCTGCAAATCAAAATACTCGTAAAATATGCCACGAGTATTTGCAACTAACCAATAATAATTATCAATTTTATAACCCAAAGACATCGTTAAGATACCAGATAGGAAGACGCGATATTATTACACGAATAAAAGCCTTGAAACAGTTGAAGTTAAGTATATTCATAAATATTTTTAAGGGTTCTTACTTTGTAACTTATGGGTTTATGTAGATCTATATACAAAAATAAGATGCCGCTGAGATAATTGGTAAAATAATGAAAGCAAAGTTAGTTTGTTGTTTAGAAAACAACCCCCGGGGGGGCAATTGATAGTCTAGTTTCAAAATTTTTAAATTATATAGTATTTTCATGTACAATAACATGTAAAAAATAATAAAGTTTTCAAATATATAGTTTACGATTTATTTATTCACAATTTATCGTTTATCGGCAAAAAATACGTGCATAAACTAATTTTGGTGACTGCCTTTTTTATGATAAAGGAGGACAGAAAAGCACGGAGTACACTTAAAATAACCCAAATATAAAATACCCCAGCCATATAACATCTAAACAAGATATGTTGGGACCTATTTTGGAAATTTCATCCGTGGACGGTGGTTTGTCTGGACAGATATTCGTACCACCTATTTAATATCCAGATTTCCAGACGAAGTCCAACATGTTTCGGAAAAATTATAAATTGCTACGAAAATGTTGAGACCAGGTAGGGATCGAACCGCGACCAGTTGATTATTACATTGCTACCATTATACCAACGAACCCTCTACAAGTATAACACTGTCACTGCTGGTAAATAATGTTAGTATCCGAAGAAAAAAACTGTTAATAGATCTACCACAGATCTACTTAAAACACAACAAGTTTTGAAACTTTCAATGATTACATGAGGGCGTTACTATTACCAAAATTACCTCGGTAATGAAATGTAATTATGCAACGTAAGGATTTCATTTCACCAGACTTTTCACCACAAAACGGTAAAACAGGAAAGCGTGGAAGGCAAAAACAGTTGGCGGACGTCGCGGCTCCTCTGAAAGCCTCATTAAGTCGTGTTATTATTCAGTTGAGGACGCCATGTTGTTTTATGTCCAATTTACAGGTTGTATGTGACAGATGAGCGGAGCGCGCATGCGCTGACGGCATGTCACTATGCACTTCCATTGTACAATTTAGCTTTGTATGGTAGAATAATACGAGGTATTAGTCTTGTTGAATAATTGGGACGCAGTTCAACAGGCAAGTTTAGCAAGTGACGTATAAGTTAGTTAAGTGACGATTTTTTTTTTTTTCCATTTGTGGCAAGAAGAATTAACTATTTGCCAGTGTCAAGTTAAAGGCTGTGGTTAAAGGTAGGGAAACTTTACACGGAGAAAAAGGATATGACGGCTTATATATCGTGATCAGGAGAGTTACGCAAAATTAATATATTAATGTAGATAAACTAAAAAGATAAAATAAAAATATAAAATGAGAAATGATCTTATAATGTTTTTTAGGACACATACATAGATAGGATATACGAGTAGGAAGAGGAATATTCGATGAAATTAAAGAGGAATAAAAGGAGGAATGGTCGATTTGTTTTTGTGGTATTCTCGCCTAATGTCAAACAGGTTTGCGTCTAGTTTGAGTGACGTCAGCGTCTATTTGACATTGTTCTGCCGCAAAGTTTTGATTTTAGGAGAAAACCATTTCCTTACAAAACTGCAACTTGATCGATAAGTCATTAAATTTGTAGAATTGTCATGTCAAGTCATGCACAAAAATATTCACTCTTACTTTCTGACGCGTGCTCTTCAGAGAAAAAAAAGAGCGGAGTTCTTTTTCTTTTAAAATATATTCAATAACAAATGGCTAGATTTTAGATTATAGGATTTTTTCATACTATAATATAAGTAATTATATGCAAATAAAAACCAATCGCAACTCGACCATACAAAGAGGCAGCCTACCCTATCTCATTAAATTATGTCTTTGCTTAACCGAATTTGTCTCCTGGGTTCCTCTGGTTTGATATATTTTGCGATTTAAACCGTTTTAAGTGTCTTATTTAAATATCTACTACTCGCGTAATCTGCAGACAATTATTAAAATAATATACTTAAACGTTTTTGATCGATATCAAGAATTTCGTTAAACTACAGATACCAAACAATTTCTAAAGCGTTGTAACGCATCATTATAAGTATGTAACATAACATCGCTAATTGCCAAAACGAAAGTAACATGCAGTTAACATTGAACAACCACGTTTCGACAATCGAGCCTCATCAATCGGAACCGAAAATAACGGGTCTCATTGAATTCATCGGTATTCGGTTCGAATAATTCCAATAAGAAAAGGGCAGGTTCCCGGCGCCGTAGCTAATTGTGCCTACAAAGCGTTTTCCTTTTACATCGAAGATACAGAGACGGCCATTGGTCCATTTTAATGAGCTCCGATCAATGGGCGTAATTATTTCTCGTATCATTCTTTGTCTGCGACGCGAGCGCGCTGTCAACTCTTATGGTTGTAACGATGCGCATAGGCGCTTTTTGCGCGAGTTTTAAGCAAACTGTAGTAACTCTAGTATGGGTTTGTAAGTAAAGACTTACTTGCAAATGCTAGTGGGCGTAACTCAATTTATTTTTTAACTCGTGCCTTTAAAGGCTTATAGAATACTAATTAATGGCGCGTCGTTTGTTGTAATCATTATAACGATTACAGGTAGTAAGTTCGAGTGCTACCGGCTCCAATATGAATGTAATTTTTTTTCTGATTTTTGTACATGTTATCTGATATTTAATTCTTACGAGTAAATAAAAATGTCTAAACTTTAAATGGCTAGTTGCGAACAGCGAAGTATCAGACAGGAAAAGTTGCAAAACGATAATCTGTCTTTCGTTTTGAGTCTGTGGATTTCCGAATGTTCAAAGGTTTTTCAAAATGTTCAAAATAAATACACAGCATCTCTTCATTAGATATTATATGGGGCTGGGGCTGTCTGTATGTCCTGCTTCTCCGTCCCTACCTGACATAAAACTTACGTTTTCGTGGTTCATAAAACTCGTACTAGGCCCTCTAAGTTCGCATCACCAATTACGGTGCATTTGTGGAGGTGCTGCATGTTTAACAATGAATAACAAGCTATTACCGTATAGAGCTGCGGTTGTCAATTTAATGAGATAGCTGCCTGCTTGGAACGCATCAAACAGATGTTTCAGATTTCGCGGTGTCGATTGCCATACCGGGTGAAGATTTAATGCTTTTGAATCGCTAAGTTGGGATGCAAGGGACATTCTCTAAGCGAGGAGGCGGGACGCGCGGTGGCTCAGCGAGCTGGAAAATAATATGAAGTAATCATTTGGTTAAACTATTGTTTCTTATTTATCTTTAGTAATAAATGTGATTGGGTTTAGTGTTTGTATATCAAGATACAAAATGGAAGAATTATCAAACTGTATCGCTTGTATTATTAGCACGGCCTGTGATGGGGCACAGAATATCAGTCAATCATATCATTAAAACGCAAAATGTATAATAATTATTTTCGCTTCGGTCCGACGTTTCGGATGCTTAGCTTTCGCGTGTCACATTTTAAGCCGTTAATTTTTTTTAATTTTAATAATTCCTTTTTTTCTTATGAAATTATTTACATCCCTTTGATATATTTTTCTATTGTGCCTTCACCTGTTTATCTTTTTGCGCATTTATTTCAAAGTAAGTGTTACATACATAGAACAATCTGAAATCCCGCTTCCAGACACAGAAGACCACTCACGTTAGTGTTTCACTAAAATTCTTATTAACAGATGTATAGCATGGATGATTCGACCTTCCAAAGACGTTCAATGGCCTTCGTGTCTGGATACACATCTTCGTTTTAATTTTTATAAGATAACAGTCTATATGCATAAACATTTAATATAGTTGCGATAACGTTAATATTTTTTTATTTGTTTTGAATTCGAAATATGATGTGTCATGGAATGGAATTGGAAGTAGTATATTTCCCAGGGATTAGAACCCGGGCTCTGTCGTAGGCTCGTTTAAATCTTAGGTCTTATCTATACTAATATATAAGGCTGAAGAGTTTGTTTGTTTGAACGCGTTAATCTCAGAAATTACTAGTTTGAATTGAAAAGATATTTTTGTGTTAGAGAATTTATCGAGAAAGCCTATAAAAATTGCGCTGTTACTAATAGAAGCGAATAAACAACGGGAAATGTGGAAAAAACGGGGAAAATTATACAAAAAAGTATTAATAATAGAATGATTAATTCTCTTTAAATGATCTAAAACAGTTACGGGAGTAGTATATGTCTTTCTTTTAAGATTAACTTGCAAGAACTATAAGAAGCGGAGTCGCGACTAACGTCGTGAGTCAAATTTGTCTCCCCGTGACCACGGCTGCTGCAAAACATCCAAAAGGGGGGGCGGGGGTTAAAAATTTTTTTAAAAAAATTTTAAAAAAAAATTTTTTTTTTTAAAAAAAAAAGTTTTTTTTTTTTTTTTTTTTTTTTCTCTAAAAATTATTTTATAAAGTTGAGATGGAGGTTTGCAAAACCAAACTCTGATACCCAAAATAACTATTCTACGCGAACGAAGTCGCTGTCACAGCTAGTAAAACTAAAAAACTGTGTGAGAAGTCATATAAAGTTAAATCGCGCGCATTGATTAAATTATGTTTCAATACGCCGCTGTCATTTGTTTAAATTATTGGCTCTCATTACACACATTTACTTGTAATGCAGATAAGCAGCAATCGGCAAGCTACGTCGGCCCCTAATTAAGCTTCAATTTCTTAATCTTATAATTGAAATGTTAAGTTCCGAAGATAACTCGTCCGCTTTTTGACTTGCGTCGGATTAAGCGGCCATCTTTGATAGTGGATACAATTTCTTTGCAATTTATTTTTATATTCGACTTTATTTAACTACTAGCTGTGCCAGCGACTTCGTTTGCGTAGAATAGTTATATAGGGCATGAAAACTTGATAATGCAAACCTCCGTCGCATCTATAAATTATAGCTATGATACCCACGTTATTCTTAAAAGATAGACATATAGTGACGGAAACATTTTTTAGACGATTTAAAAAGAAATAATTTTTAATACATATCTTTTGGCTATCTTGAACCGTTTTCGTAGCGCTCGTACCATTGGGTTGCATCGTTTTGTTTTATAGCTTAAAGCCTTTAATGAATTCTCTAAGCAACATAATTTTTTTTTCAATTTAAACCAGTATTTCTTGCAGTTTTCCATATTTGTATAGATTGAAAGAGTATTTGTTGATGTGTTATTAAGCAACTTGAACTGCTAACAAAAAAAAATGCAGAAAAAAGTTTCGCTGGACCTGGGATTTGATCTCAGAACTATGTGACCTGGCAGTCGAGTTGATAACTGACTAGAGCAACAAGGCAGTTTTCAGACAGGATAAATAAAAAATAGATACATCAGAATATGAGCCTCCTATAGGTCACGTATAATTAATGATAGAAGTGAATGTCAATCATTATGAGCAAGTTATTACTAAGTTATTATCGCCTGTAATTAATCAGTGTCGATCCGAATCAATGCTCAATCGAAATACATCTTATTTTATATTTGTAACACGCTTCGAAAAATATAACAAATTAGATTAGCGATCTCGTAACAAAAAAGTCGATCCTGAGTCACTGAGAGTCTTTTAGTAGCTTTGAAAAATGACTACGAAAGCCTTACGCAATTTACAATAAATATTGTGTTATTTTTACTAATAAAAGTTGCAACTTGATTTTATTCGTTTATCTTAGATGGAAGTTCTAATTTAATTTAGTCTATTTTAAAAACATATTTTTATCGTACATTTACGTACTTTGTATTTACAAACAAGACTGTTAGCCTAAAATTATGTATAATGGGAAAGATTATATTTATGAAAACAAGCTTATCAATGTAATGAGATTCAAATTTATAAATAATTGCTAGAGATGGGCCCGAATGTAATCGGTACCGAAACCGTAATTCCGCCAAATGCAATTCGGTTCACGTATGGTGTAAACTCTAAAAAGAAATATTAAAAGAGATAAATGGGCCGTAAAGATTAAATTAATTCTAACAGTATTATTAATCTATAGTCTATACTAATATTATAAGCATGCAGAGTTTGTTTGTTTGAACGCGCTAATCTCAGGATCTGCTAGTAGGAATTGAAAAGTTATTTTGTCTTGGTAAGAGAATTAATCGAGGAAGGCTTTAAAACAACAGGCAGCAACCAAGAAGAAGCAGAGAAACATGGAAACGTGGAAAAGACGAGGAATTCAGCTTTGAGGGCTTCCGTTACGTGCGCTGCGATAATGGTTTAAGAAACCAAAACATATGTATGGAAGATTCTTCTCCAAATAGGTAACGGCTATTTTCTATAAAGATGTGGAGGTTGTTTGCAAAAATAAATAGTACGATGCCCAGATGAAGTGGGCACAGATAGTTACTTAATACGCAATTACTAAATATCTGTGATACACATATATGTAATATATACAAAAACAAATTAACAGCACCTATAGACATATTTTTATAGTGCATAATAAACTTTTTTCTCTCGTTCTGCCCATCCCTATAATATAATAGCATTAATTCATTTTTCCATTTCCATTGTTACGGGAAGATACGGGTGAGCGGGCGAGCGTGTCCGATATGGTTCCGCTACTTCCATTGTTCCTCGGCTAATTGAATCGATGCCACTGATAGATTGTGCCGTGCTAACGTGCCGAATCGAACCCGACGCGTGGATTTAGAAGGCTTGAGAGCCAACGAATTATAACTTCGGTTTTGATGGTAAAATATTTTCTACAGATAATAATTTTAGATTCAACGAACGCTGATGAGATTTGAGTTGATTTTGTTTACGATATCCCGTTTTCTATGTGGGGCATTATTCTTTTCTTTCTTTGCTATGCAAATTATCGTTGACAGAGGCTGTATGTTCGACCTTTGTTTTTTTTTTGTATAGAAAGCAGCTCTACCAAAGGAGCACGCTGAAGTTTGCCCTTGAAGTTTTGGTCTAGGGTTTCAGTTACGTTCTGAGAGACTTCTATAGGCATTTTTAATATTGACATAATATTTCAATATTGAAATGTTATGTCAATATCAAAATGACATATGTCAGCTGTCACTTGTATGTGTGTACAATGTACAAGTTAGAAATAAATTAGTCTGCTTTGAACACTGAATCGAGTTTCTTTTAATTTTAAGTAATACTTACGGCACTCGGTAGAAGTGAAGAAAAAAAAATCAACATAAAAAATATTTAATTCCAATTTTCGTTCTGGCCACATTTAAAAAGTTTAGGCGTCTATTCTATACTAATGGGCTTTGACATGTCAGGTTCATAATGCATGTCTAAGGATCGAGTTCGGACAATTTCCTTGTAGACGTATGCCGATTTACGTGGTGTGCGCGTGCGCTCAGGGCTGTTCATATCCACTTCATATAGTCCGAATTTATTCCTGCAAAATATAAACAAATATATAAAAAGTCACTTGACTGTTGTTTTATCTACGCTTAAGTGTATGAGGCTTTCGCGGCTATATTCTAGCACTTTCTGGATTTTCAGGCTGTTAGATATGCTCTACCTATTTTTACATTAAAATTATAAAAATGAAAATATGTTTAGGCTATCGTAGAACTTAAACGATTTTTTTAAAGGTCTAAACCATACAACCAAAAGATGCGCTGTGGACTATTTTGTCTTTGGATATTCCGAAATCCATAGACTGAAACCGAATAGCTAATTAAACGTCACGGCTATTTTCCATATATGGATGGTGGTCTGTAAGACGAACGGAATATCGATATTCGTACCACCCATTTCAAGTCTAGATTTCCAGACGAATCCTAGAAAGAAGATGGACCTGATGGAAATCGAACCCACTAGACCCGTAGATTAACTGCCATATATTGCTACCATGAGAACAACGAGCTTGTCAAATTTGGATATAGAGTTTTATTTATGAAAAACTTTATATCCGTTTTAAGCGACGATAGCGTTTTATTATCTGAATCTTAATTTTTTAAATGTATTGTATGGTATGAACTATATTTTTTTATGTAATAATTTTGCTTATTACCACAGAGTAATATAAATAAAGATACTTACGAGTAACCTTGCAGCCACTCGAAATTATCCATCAGACTCCAGGTAGTGTAGCCGCGAACATCGCAGCCTTCGTCCATGGCATCCAACATCGCGCTAAGGTAACCCTTATAGTATTTTACACGGTCATCATCGACCAAACCGCCGTCGTTTCCTCTTCCGTTCTCAGTTACAAATACTGGTGGGTTACCGTACAGTTCGTTAATTGATTTCAATAATTTCTTAAATGCCCATGGTTTACCCTAAAAAAAAAACTATTTAGATAGAAATATTTTTTAAGACATAAAGTGTATACCTCAGCCTCATAACATAGGGAAGAAGCACTATATTTTGTCTATGGATATTCATAAATGCACAGACTAACAACGAAACGTGATAATATTGCTTTGAAATGAATTTAAGGACCTTTAATTGCGGCTTTACAGTGACGCCTTTATTTAAAAAGAAATATTATGTTACAATCTATATTTTAATTTAATCTGATTTTTTTTGATATTCTTTTACGAACTTACAATAAGTTACTTACTGAGTTTTTTACTATAGGATAGTGAGAGTGCCACACCCTATAGTTACAACACAGATTATATTTACAATACGAATAACTCGGTACGACAACTGACTAATTTTTATTGCAATAGCGCGTAGCATGTGTTCTACGGCGCAATTGTTTTTGGCTAATATAGAACAGTAATCAAATTATAATCTTAATTCTACTTAAATAAAAGAAATATGTGGTTTGTGGTGATTTATGGATTATTAATATAATAATGAAGATTTAATTATTTTCAAAGTAATAAAATGTTGTTATCTACGATAGATTTTACTTCAGACAATAATTACACTGCGTGGATGCCTGCATGACATTTGCAGGCAATCATGGAGTACAAATATTTCCCGCGAACTGCAAATATGACGACATTAAAACACTTTCTGAAAATTTGACCGATCCCCTACTATGGTATTTTTTTGTGACTGTGGAGGAACCGACAAAACAACATCAATTAACATAAAAAAAATAAAAAACTTTTACTTACAACAGTGTTCGGTTCATCTTCTTTATTAAAAGTTACAACACCCATATCGTCTGCAAGCGATGGTGCTTCATAATAACCAATCGCTGTTTCGTTTCTATATACGTAAGATCCATAATAATGGTTTAAGCCGAAATAGTCCGATGTACCACGCACGTATTCCACCTCCTCAGGAGTGAATTCGGGCAATCTAGATCTTGCAAAGCCCTGTGCCTTACTATTCGCAGCAATTCTTTCCTTCATGACGGGTGGAAAGTCGCCAGTTTCCGAAAATATGGGGTGCGTGTACTGACCCCACTGAAATCATTATTTTATGTTAGTTAATGTAAATACATGCCACAGGCTCATATCCCACCAGAATGAACTTTTCAGCTTTCGATCATACCACTATACCATGTACCAGAATTGTGAAAAAATAAAAAGAAAAAAGTTTATATAATTAATAAACTAAATGCTTCGCAGACGATGTTCAATTTAACTCATATTTATTTTTTACATTAAATAAATATATGTATGAATCAAAACGTTGGACTGAATTTTACTCAACGTATTACTCGAATCAGTATGTTGTCTTCAAATGTTAGTTCTTAAACTATAAACCACAGAAATCTGATAGATGTACTTACGTTAAATTGGTTAGCTTCGTTAGCCGCTTCCACATGATCTTCATTTTCAGGCTCAAACCAGTGAGCACTAACAGTTATAAAGATAGAACCACCCTGTTTCGGTCTGAACTCGTCATTATAAATGTGATATGCCTTCGCGTGGCCCAACAGTAAGTATTTAGCGCATAAGTACTCAGGATATCCAGTGATATTTAAAACTGGTGCTAACTCATATGCTCCGTAGCCAGAATGACAGATTTGGTACGGTTCGTTGATTGTAATCCAATGTTTCACCCGATCACCGAATAGGTCAAAGGCTACTTTAGCGAAGTCGCCATACCACTCAACAATGTGTGGATTGGTCCATCCACCTAGCAGCTGTAGCTTCTGAGGTAAGTCCCAGTGGTACAGCGTAATCATCGGTGTGATGTTGTATTTAAGCAACTCGTTTATTAAATTATTGTAGTATTGGACACCTGCTTCGTTGATTTTGTCTGGGAACCCGGTGGGGAGGATTCTGGTCCATGAAATTGAGAGCCTGTAAAAATCTACGCCCAGTTCGCGGAGCATTTCTACGTCTCTCTTGTATTGATAGTAGGAGTTGTCCGCGACATCTCCGCTGTCACAGTTCTTGATCACACAAGGTTCTTTGTGACTCAAGTAATCCCAGATGTTTTCAGATTTACCTAAAACATAACTTTTACGTTACCCTCGTTTCTGCTATACTTCAGCTTCATTCAGATTTACTGAAATTATAGTATCAGTTATATATAAGCTGTAAATGCTTCCTTGGCGCCTTATTATACAATATTCTTAAGCAGATCTATAGTTTCAAAATTATCTTTTGTTGATTAATGGAATTGTAATATTGTAAAAATACTAACATACCATCTACATTCCACGCTCCTTCTATTTGATAAGAAGCAGTAGCCGTACCGAAAAGGAAACCATCGGGGAAATTTTTTGACTTCATGGCGTACCTCGCCAGCCTGCACCGCTAAAAAGCAGAGGCTTACTGAAAACCTAGAAAAAAATGACTAGTAAGTTTCGTTAGCTCAATTTAAATTTAGAATCGGATGCTCAACACTCACAAAAATTCTAGTACGGCCATCTCGATACATCTCAGTGTATAGTACGCGGGTGGTACTTTTATATGATTACGAAATATCTTATCGTTTAAGGGACATACTTAAATTAAGCCCATCGTCACATCAAAACGGAGCGTTTCAAAAACAAAAGATAAACGTGTTATGTCATATTCGCAAAGATAGTCTAAAGCACTCAGATAAAGAATTAACTTCAATACTTGAAAGAAAAAAAATATTACAATCTAATATTGATTGCCAAAATTTGTTGACACGAGTAGGGAAAAGAAGAAGGTACCGTGTTCCGTTAGTTTTCATCGATGTCTTTCAATCGAAATAAATTTGTAGTATATATATATGCTGCTCTGTGCATTAGTAACATTAAAAAAAGGGCTTAATGTTTCAAATCATTTACGTGATTTACCTACATTGGTCCTTAAATACTAGAATCATTTCGTTTCTATAATAGCTGCAGAATGTTTGTAGTTTTTATGTTATGAGACAGATGAGACGTGGTTTTGTGTCTATATAATTATTCGATTTTACTTTCAGGTAGATGGTGGTAAACTGCAAGTTCTTTGTGTCCACAGGAATCGAATTCAGAGCTTCTTTCGTCCAAAGAATAAACATCACTGATGGTGTTTTAAGAGAGTTCATAATATATATATTGCCCTAATATTCATATTTTTAAGATGCATACTAAGTTATTAAGTATTAACAGTAATCTAAAGGCTATCAGCTTTTTTAGTAGTCTATAATGAAAAATATTATGTCATGTCCTTATACCGTGATAATTTTATTAAAATTTTTGTTTACTTCTTCTTACTTAGTATATTCGAGAATAAAATATCCAATCTAAATATCATAGATAAAGACAATACACAAGTTTATTTTTGTTGTAATAGTACTAGATACTTTAACAATATTTGACATAAGAATCGATAAAGAAAATTTTAGAATACTAGTATAAGTAGACGGGTATTAAGAAGTCTGTTTTACGTAACTACTTGTAGATATGACGTATATTTTCAGATAATGACGATAGCAGCTCAGAATAAACGCGAGTGTGACTACCGCACGAAGTGTTGCGTTGTATTGACCGGTAACAAAATTTAAATTTTGAATAACATATTTTTAACGGTTTAAAACGCGAAATACATTAGTTAAACTTATTTACAAATCATTTTGACTGCGGCGGTTGCTTTACAGCAGACGGAGGTTCTTGTCCTAAATGTCAAACTAAAAACTACCCTAGCGCCATCTGTTCCGTCGTAGATGGTATTTGGCGAAACTGGCTGGGTCCTTGCAGAACTGACTTGCATTGTCCCCTCGTTTATCGGTATGCTGTTTTTTGGAACCTATTATTTTCAATATGGGATCCCAGGTGTTATGACCCTTTACATATATCAAGTTGTTGGTATACTATATACAATAGAGCAAAAAGCTCCCAATTTGAATTATAAATATTTACTTCAAGAATCTTTACACTTGTAATAGTGTTTCAGTAAAAGGGTTCCTTTTTTATCCTTTGGGTTTAAACCTAAAAAGTAATATGCACATTAAATAAAATGCACTCCTGAAACATGGTGGGTCAACAGTGATATGAGGAGATCCTGTACCCAAGTGTGGGACTGAAATAGGTTGAAACGAAATATTCTATTGCTTATATGAGTTAAAATAAAGGTGTACACGCACTTCTCACTCTGGCATAACAGTGAAGCGAATTTCAAAACAAGACAGGTAGGGCCGTAATTACCCCCTCATAAAAGTGGCGATAAAACCTCGCTAGAGAACTTTCATTGCAAAGTTATGAGGGAGCTCGTCTGAACGTTATGGGTTTCGAGATGAGGCTAATTTATTGTCTTCTATTTGTAGCTTTGTTATTACTTAAAGTTTGCCTTCAAACATAACGTCGATATTTATTATACATAAACAAATATTTATAACCGTTTAAAAATATCTTTGCGCGTTGATATAAACTTGTTTTCTGTAGTGTCGTGCTTAAGATGGTTTAAGATACAGTACGCAGATAAATAATAAAGAAAATACTATATTTTTTAAGACAATTGAAAAAACTAGAACTGGAAGTTGAAATACCGTAAACATTTAACATTTAAACTAGATACGTTGTTCTTCTATTTTGTTTAAGACATCGGTATTAAAGTCCGATCGACACGTATTAAAGCTCATGGCTTATCGTCGACCGTATAACTTGGAGTTTTAATAATCCTACCACACCTAGAAAAAATAAACATTGATTTAAAGATGTTAAACCAGCGAACCGAACCTGCGACACCATGTCTTTTACATTGCTTCTAGTAGAACAAGAGACTCATATATGTTTTATTTCGTGTCTAGAAACATACAACATACTTAAACAAGTTTTCATATAATATTTAAAAATTATGTCTTTTCTTATTCAAATTTTTTCATACATATTATATACGTTATATATTAAAGAGACCACCTCAGAGACTATGTCATTCTTCAGAGACATGTTAATGTGTCTTTGTCAGGAAGTTAACGCTCACTTCAGTGACCAATGCGAATAAAAAACCATTTCGTCTGGTTCAGTTGATACTGTACAATAACCATTATACTGTGTGCTTTTAGATCTCACAAAAACGCAAACTTAAGCAAGGTTATGAAATTAATTTCGTCCTAAACAAGTAATGTTGATATAATGTCTACCCCGTGACCACGGCTGCTGCAAAGCATCCGAAACGTCGGGTGTAGTTAAAAATAATTTTCAAACAAGTTTAACTAATATATCGCGTTTTAAACCGTTAAAGTGTTTTATTTAAATGTCGATATACCTATGTGTTAATCAGAATTGCACCTAATTATTATTGTCTATATCGCAGTCGTTTGATAAAAGGCCGCGTTTTTAACCGTTTTTTTTTTTTTAAAAATTTAAAATACTTACATTTAAATAAAAACACTTTAAACTGTTTAAAAAGCGAAATATGTTTAAAAAAAACTGCTAAGCCGCCCTTACGGATGCTTTGCAGTTTTCCCCTCTAGACTCATGACGGCTGTCTATTTTATTTCGAGTTTCAAACTGGTAAAAGTGTTTTATTGAAATATATTAGTTATACCCAGTGAAATGGTTAACTTTACCTTAATTTTACACTTGTTAAATCCCTCCCTATTACTAGTTGTAAAATTACTAACCATGTAATTGCTCTATAATAGATCTTATCACTTTTTACGCTTTTTGCCATAGCGATCTTCGTATGATTAATTTTCACTAGAATTATCTTACCCGTGCTATGATTAATTTCCATAACAATACATCGTAGGCTGGAAGATGATCTATGATCATAGCTTGAGGTACAAACTAATTAAAAATTTGCCTGAACTGCCTCGAAGGGCTGAACAAAGAAAGACTAAGAATATGTTACCCCTAACCATCATTTACCAAAAGACACGTCAGACAAATTTAAATTATTTTTATTATCTGTCCCACCGATATACTTTTAAGGAAGTTTCTAATCCCCAGACTTAGTCTCTTAATAAAACCTGGTTTTTCGCGTTTTGATTTCCATCAAAGATTAATATAGCTATTAGCAAACGGTCTTTTGCCATATAAAGTATTTAGGCCAAAATTTAATTACCATAAAAACGGTACTTGTGAGTCTTAAAAAAATAGGCATAAAATGTCGAGGACATTTTTAAGTTATTGAAAAAAAGAATAAATCTTTCCTGCATAATTTTTGGGTATCTTGAACCGTTTTCGCACCGGTTTTTCTAATTTTTCCACTGTTTCGTCGCTCCCATTGGTCGAAGCATTTACTTATAAATTGATTATTAAGACATCGGGTCTGGTGGGTTCCGAGCTCAACCGATAAAACATACATTTCGTTAGACAACAAACCCGTCAAAAAACAAATCTCACTGTGATTGCACAGACGTTTTGAAAGCTTACAAATGGGAGGTTTCCTTCGATTAGACACGCTGGCACACGTTCTTGGGGCAAAGGTGTGAATCGACATTTAATAAAATAATTTATCAGACGCTGATGTGATTTTAATGACCAAGAAGCGAACGGTCGCCTTTTTGCGCCAACTGCAATATAATAGCCTCAATACAGTTACCTTCCACGAATATTATCACGTGTCATGATATTTTTAACTGAGTTTATTGCGCCCTTCTAAAGGAGAGACGTGTGTAATTTTAAATTTAAATCATCGTACTATATTTCGTTTACTTCATTAACCAATATCCATAAATATAGATGTTTACATCTATAATAGAATTAAGTAATGGAAATCGGTCAACATACATTTTGTTAATGAAAAAGCAATAATCTTTTTCATTTAATTTTACAGATTAACCAGACCAAATCGGAAATAACTATTGTATAACTTATGTAGTTCATGTGAGTAGTGCACATTTAAACAAAACACTTTAACGGTTTGAAACGCGAAATATATTCGTTATTAGTTAGTAATTTATTTAATGTGAAAAAATCATTGCTCATTTGAGTGCTTTTAGATTATAAATTCTGCGGCCATGTTTATAGTCCAACTCCAAACTTGTATACGACTATTTACGTCATATATTAATAATGTGTTTATTTAGCAATACAAAACTCTATAATTCAAAAGTGCATATCATAAATCGTACAACCCGATGTTTTGCATTGATAGCGGGTACCCGTTATCGAGAGACAATCAATTAAAGCTTAGCAATTCGATTATTGATTTCGTAATTAAAACGCATTGGTGGGTGTGACTGTTGCGTGCAAGCAAATGCGAGCTTTGTGTTACAATGTTAAAAGCACGCGGTACGATTATGTCGTATCGTATTTACATCTTACGACATTGGGAAGAATTTGTTTAGAAACTAAATACATATCTCTATAGGAGAAGAAGCCTTTCCAAGAGTCAATAAATAACGTGTTAACCCTTAGTTAGATGACGCCTCTGTAGCTAAATGGTTAAACGACTAACATTGTTAAGCGCTAGATGGCCTGGGTCCGAAACCGGAGAAAACAATTAATTGTTTCGGACAGAAAACAGAAGTCTGATAAACTACTTTCCTGTAAAGAAAATTGATCAGAAAGACTTTAGTTCGATCTGATGGTGGCAAGTGTCAATTCAATAAAGATTACATTAATAGTGTGCAGTTCTTATTTAAACACGCAATATTACGTCTTCTGGCTGCTTCCAAAATCTTTCACAGTTGGATCACAGTATACGTTGGTATAACTATTTAGCACAAGTCGTGTGATTGTTATCCGTCTTCAATCATCCGTACATTTCTTAAAACGTTTCTGATATGTTTTCCCCCCGAGACCACGGCTATTGCAAAGCCGAAACGTTAGAAAGTAGTTAAGATAATTGTAACTAAGTTAACTAATATATTTCGCATTAACAAATTAAAAGGCGTTTCATTTAATTGTATAGTTTTATCCATACATTAGTGTTGGCAATACAAAAAAGCTCAAAGCATACTTTTTCGTCTGTCTGTGTATACAAAACTACTAGAATACGAAACTTAATAAAAAAATAGTGTTCATACATTTAAATTATGTCGTAACGACATTGTTGCACTTAATTTGAACCGAACCATATTTCAATACAGACATGTTATTCTCTTTCTTCTTAATAAACATAGCTTTAATTACTTAAGTGACTATACTGATAATTAAAGAGTTCAATTTATAATTGGGTAGTGCGATGCAAGCTATCTAAATGACTACAATAACTTAATTACTTAGACTTCATATCACAACTATAAACACTTTTTTTTTATTTTAGCTTATTTTAGTGGGTTTCTAGAAGTTTTCTGTGTCTATTACTGTATTACTTCAAGTAGTTGATTAAATATCTGTACCTTACCTTATCGAAACTATTCTGTTTTTCTAGGATTTTAATTAACACAATGATCGGGAACGCGTTTAACGGGACTATTTTATACATATACAACTATTAAATTCAACAATTTGAATAAAAATAAGTATTCCAGTTAAAACACTAAATGTGTGACGGGCTTGTGGTTTAATGGTAGTAATATACCTATACAGCTTTTAAATAAAAAACTTTAACGGTTTAAAACGCGATACATTAGTTAAACTTATTTCAAAATGATTTTTCACTTCGTCCCGATATTACGGATGCTTCGGAGTCTCCCCGTGCGCTGCAAAATTTTATTTAAATGTGTACTACTCGCATAAACTATATACACGTCTTGTCTAAGCAATTTTACATGGTACACCTCTGTTACAAAAAATATAACTGTATTTTAAATGTCTTGGGTGAAAGACAGCAAGAGTACGATATACGTCTTCCTGCGTAAAAGGATTATTATAATAATTTTACGCGCCGTCGACGGCGTTTTACACAATTGTATCGTAAAAATATGTATCTCAGTTGTATACGGACGGTCAGGCCTCATGAATAGCGGCAATTAAGGGCCGGCAACACAATGACAGCGATCATAATGTAATTATTCACTGCCATAACACTTTTTGCTCAAAATACTGTTTATTTTTTTCCTGTACGAGGTTTGAGGTTAAATTTAAAATTCTTTACTTAAACGAAAAAAAAATGTCTTTGAGTGTTAACGGATTATTGAAAAACATAATACCTAACTCGTTTAGTGTTATCTAAAAGTGTCTAAGTTAGCTTTATTGGTTTCGGAAAAAAAAACCCAAAAATTCCTTTTCCTTCTAAGAGCAGAAAATGGATAAACAAACATACAATATGTATGCTAAAATGATGCGATTGTGTATCAATATCAAAGACAAGGTGTTATTTTTTCAAGAGATATTATAAAGTTGTTATGTATACAGATAAGACCGTTTCCGTGGCGCAATGGTTGACGTGGGGTCTCCAGTTCGAATCATTAACAAAGAATAACGTTTTGATCGGATCACAGAAGTTCTATTATTTCTCTGTAACAACAAATTAAACGGACACAGAAATGTGTCTCCGCCGTGCCCTCAAATTTCCCAATAACATGTCTTATTTCAAATTAAGTACCTCAAAATTATTTGAACAATTATGTCTGGGTAAAAATTGAATTACAATCTATTTTACATAAACGTTTCAAACCTTCGTGTCCGAGTTATTGCCTATACATTAATTAAATTTTAAAATTCGATTCGCGAATGAGTCGGCGCGGGCGCAGTAATTGGTCGATTCCGATGATTGCTTTATTGGGACCCAAGATATCGCGTTCGTATTATAAACGCGTTAAGCTAAATTCAATTCACTGCAAAATGTATGGAAGTTTAAGTTTAACGTAATAGATATTTAAATAGTAAATTAATCTAATTTTTAGCATTTATATATGGGATTATTATTCTTGTGTTAAGTTTTACCTAAAAACCAAATAAATAAAGATTATCACGAAAGATATATTTTATTTCTCTTTATCAAATTTATCAACTATTTCTTTTTATGCGAAACTTAATGTTCTATATTTAAAAAGGCAACAGTAAAAAGTGATAACAAGTCGTTATCGCGGCAAAATTTTATTTAAATTGCTCTCATAAGGTCTAATGACTCAGATGTTCACTCAGTTAATTCTTATCTGCCTTTGTTCAAACGGGCCTGAGAAATAATTAGTAGGTAAGTGATAACGTTTAAAGTAAATAAAACAATATCAGTATCTCTCTATGTTTACTCTACATCATAGACTGATGTTTGTTTGTGTTGTCAGTAAAAATTTTATGCTCAGTGTGATAAAAATTCATTAACGATTAACAGTTTTATGTAATCCGATCATGTTTTATTTGTCTACTAGTATTCTATTTATTTATTCCTAACGCGTATTTTAACCATTGTTCCATTTGATATAATAGTCATTACCGATCCTTTATTTGGTGACAAATCAAGGAGACAATACTTGTATATAAGTCGCAATAGTTGCTATTTATTTAAATTTTAAGCACCGCACTATGAGCAATCTATATATACGCAGACAGCAGTTTTAAATGTGCTAGTCATTTTATAGTTTTGTTTGCGATAACAAGTGTATAGTGTTTCAAATTGTAAAACTATGGCTGAGTTGAACGAGATACCGAACGAAATTAAAGCGTCAGCTTTGGAATTAATCGGTAACACACCTCTAGTGGCCCTGGATCGTTTACATCCTGGTCCAGGACGTATACTCGCTAAATGTGAGTTCATGAACCCTGGAGGCTCTTTGAAATGCCGTTCATCGCTACATATGATCCAAAAAGCCCGTGAACGAGGGGATCTACAGCCAGGTGGTGAAGTCATCGAAATGACGTCTGGAAACCAAGGCTGTGGTCTCGCTGTTGTCTGTGCAGTTTTAGAACATCCACTCATCGTAACAATGTCCAAAGGAAATAGCATTCAACGTGCAATACACATGGAAGCCCTCGGAGCTAAGTGCATCAGATACCCCCTCGTAGAAGGAACATATGGAAACGTGACGTTCGCTGACGTCGAAGAAGCTTTAAATGCCGCAATAAAAATGTCAGAGGACTCTGGCGCATTTTTCGTTAAGCAAATCGCGAATACGGACAATGAAGATGCACATTATTGTACAACGGGACCTGAAATATGGAGACAGACGGGACATCGAGTTGATGCGTTTGCCACCGTCGTCGGTACCTCGGGGACATTTTCTGGAGTCTCATCGTATTTGAAAGAGCAGAACCCCGATGTAAAGTGTTACGTTGTTGAACCAGAAGGTAATCAGCCGTTAAAAGGATGCCAGATAACTAAACCATTACATTTATTACAAGGTGCAAGTTATGGAATCATTCCTGATCTATTTAAAAAAGATTTGATGGAAGATAGCATCAGTGTTACAGATGATGAGGCTGTGTACTATAGGGATCTAATTGGATCCAAAGAAGGTTTATTTGTAGGATATACAAGCGGTGCTAATGTCGCTGCAGCTGTTAAACTACTGAATTCAGGAAAATTACCCGAAGATGCGTGGGTTGTTACCATTCTTTGCGACACGGGTTTGAAGTATACTCCAGTGCCTGAGTCCCTAATTGAATAAGCCAACTATTTGTAAATAGTCACTCTTTATATAAACAAAATATATTTTATAGTACTTACAGTATTATTTTACCACTGATACAGTCTAGGGACGAAAATAATTTCATTTTAATAAAATTTATGATCGCCAATGTTTGTTTGAGTTTGATGGAATCGTCTATCAATAGGATTACCTCTGATCACTTGGATTTATAATACGATGTGGGCGTTTCGACCTTCGGGTGACCGACGAATTTAAATAACTTGTTTCGGCTTCCACTTTTGACATAACCCTAATTTTTTAAAGGTGTCCGTTTCTTTCCCTCCCGAATTAGTTTCTAGCTGTCTCGTTCTGTCTGTTTCCAAATAAATTCTGTTAGACCCCTGCAAAGCGGTGTCGTCGTAATAAAAAATTAAGGCGACGCAAGCTCAGGTAGCACGTTTTTTGCTCAGTTTCTTTCGCTCGTTTAATTTGTGTTTATGTTGTTTTGTGAGTCTCCGTTGGCAACTTGCGCACGAGTCGAACGTATGCAAAGCAGGTACTGCAAGATTCAGTGTGTTGAGATAAATCTTTATTGCTTTTGGTTAGCTATCAAATAACTTAATTCAGTGCTCAAAATAACTGGCTTGCGCAATACAATGAGTATACTGTGTGCTTTGTATGCGAAACACGAAGCGCATGTTATCCTAATATTCGAGTTATACAGATATGGCCCGGCTCTAAGTAGCTCTAAGCATTAAATTTCTGGCTGGCTAGTAGTAATAAGAATAATTTAAATAACAAAGAACATATTATATTATATAATAATATATTATATTATGTAATGAAATTATATATAATAACAAATAACATATTAATATATATAATTCTAATTCTAATTTTTAATCTATGTGTATATCTATCCCCTTAAGTCTAAAGCCGAAATAGTGCTATCACTATTTGCAATTGAAATAACTTTATCCGTGGAAATAATTTCTTAAGTGATGAATTTTAGATTGGATTACAATAAAATTATAATACGCATTTCCCTCGTATTATGGAGCCGCGAGAACAAAGACTTGCGGCTTGGCTCGTAAAGCAAACAGATTGCATCTCGAAATGGGACGTGCGGGGTATGCATGAATAAGATACAACGGACAACCATAGACTATCTACCAAACGTAACTTATAAATTCTGACTCTAAAATATATTAAAAAAAAATACCAATTCAAACAGTTAAATTAAAAAAAATCTATTCGCCAATGATTTTTATATTTTTATCTAACTTCAAAAGTTAGTTTTTATTTGGATATATGCTTCCTTATATTTGTTGTTGCATAAATAATGAAATAAGTATGGCTAAAAAAAGTATCAGAGATTACAATCATTGACAGGGAAGTAGAAGGCTTCCGTGCCCAGTCGACCTAATTATTATATTATCATTTGAACCCAGGAATTCTCGCGCTTAAATAACTATATACTAAAAATGCCTTAAACTATTTTGTTACAGCGGAAAATAATTTACTACTCTTCAATTAATTAAGTAGCGACTCGAATTCTTAAATTATAACTTTAAGTAAATACCTGAGCTATTTAAGTACAAGTCTTTTCGGATGTTGTTCGGGGCTTTTTACGTTTCAACCATTAAAAAAGTTAAATATGTATGACTCGCGTAAGGAAATAAATTGTTTTTGAGTAGACTCGCTGTTTTAAAGGAAATTAAGCAATAAAGCAACGGGCCTCGTTACGGAATATAGGCATGTATTGTGGAGATTAATCTTGCCAGCACAAAAAGCAAGGTTTCGAAAGTGTCTTGTACCTATTAGCCAAGTCCTGGATAAGCGTTCGCGTGGGAAACCTAACATTCCATCCGAACATGTAAGTGCTGATAAAAACGGATTGTATGATCATTACGATGTTAAAATTAATTTTGTGGTCAGTGCAAGGATTGTAGTTATGCATTAAAGTAACGAGAAATAATATTTGTACGAAATAATTCATATAAATAAGTTCTTTTTCATTTTTGTACAAATAATTCTTAAGCATAAAAGTTAGAACTTTTAAAAATATCTGTAAAAAAAAATATTGTACGTTGTTACGCGAGTAATAATGATATAAAACAGTTTTATTGGTTTGATATACGAAATATTACATACATATTTGACTAAATCTACTTATCATATTTACCCATGACCTATGACATACAAAGCACGATCTAGGTGGTTAAAACGGTTTTATTTAAAAGATAACTTTATTCTTTCGAAACAGACTACCGCCTTCTTAAATGACGCCATGTTCTTTTAAACTTATTTCATTTACCACGCGAGAAAAACTTGCTTCTCGTCGTTAACTACAATAATTTTAAAAGCTCAACTGTAAGTACTAATTATACTTATTAAACCCCAAGAGTTCTCTGTAAGAGGCATAAATACTGGCTTCACGTTAAACGCATAATTATAAATAATTATTCGCAATAAAATATGTAACCTAACATCTTTCCTTTATTACTTGTATGTGTTTTACCCATTAATTTAGCTGTCGGTTAGCACTCAAAGTTAGGGGAAGTGTTATGTAATGGCTGAACATGATATAAATATTTTTATAAATGTTTTCATATATATTACTACTTATATGATCTACTTCAACAATAACTATTTTTACTCATTTATAAATAGCAGCTACTAGTACCTAGACTAATACTAAGGTCCTCCATCATACATCTGGAGGACTTTGATATTAGGACACCCTCCATCTTCAGTCCCCGTGACCACGTCTGCTGCAAAGCCGATACGTTGGGCCGTAGTTAAATTAAATTAAAATAGTTAACGAATATATTTCAAATCGTTAAATTCGTTATTTAATATATTTTATTTAAATGTGTTTTTCTCGCGTAGGTAGGTTAAGTTTTATTACAAAAATTGTAAGACATGATTATTAAGTACGGATCGTAAATATCATTTGTGCCTTATTAATTGATTTCCCATTTGGTTTTGAAGGCCTAGTGAGAAGAATATCGTTTTCACCACCCACAATGCTATAAAAACTCATGTCATTTTTTACTTAACAAAATTAGCTTTTGACAAAAGCGATTTAAAATCACGGCTAATTGTTGCCAAAGATTGCTTCTTAGCGAGGTGCTGGATAAAGGTTATTAGAGTGCTATAAATCACAAGGAGGTAAGGCGCGCCGCAGTTTCGGATCTACAGACTGTACAAGAATACGAATACAATTTATACAATGCTAACAGTCGCACAAAACAATATATCGAATATATAATTATATCGTTCTCTTACTTAAACAATATGACTTTGTTAAGAAGTTGACTCAATAAAGTACAGTTAAGATTTGTGTTTAAAAAAATGTCTGAAAACGATTTGTTTCCATAGATGTTTTAAATCTAAAACTCATAGATATTATGGTTCTGGATATGACTATAGCATCCATAATCCAGTTAACACAACGCGTTTTGCTGTTCATGAAATAAACAGCATGACATTTTATCTAATTTCTTGTCGTTACTGCAAGTGTTCTATAGACTGTGGCGTGTGGGTGCGCACGAGTGGCTCACGGGTGTGCGGGGCGAGGCAGCGAGGGGGGTTACAGGTCAGGCGGGCCGTGAGAACGCGCGCGCGCCGCCGGTTCCCAGGCACGCGCCGCCCGCGCCCGGCGCGCTTCCTACAATCATTTGAATATCTATATTTCTATAAGATTAGCAAATACGTACGGGATAGAAACTTATAAAACATTATCTGTTACTAGCTTTCAACGACTTCGACTTCACGCGGAATATGTTATTTTAGCAATCACGTTTGCTTTTGTAGACCTCCTGTTCAACTCTATAAATTTAAGCTTTTACCCACGACCTCATCCGCGCCTCGTCGTCCTTGCAAGTCAATCTTAAAAGATGGACATATACTGACTTTTTTTAGATTTTAAGAGGAATTATTCTTTCATACATAATTTTAAAAGAGTTTCGCAGCGGAAGGGAAAACCAGAAGCATAAATAATTTTCCCTGCTGTTTTTGCTAATTTCCCGCTGCTTCTTCGCTCCTATTAGTTGAATAGTGGATTTTAGCCTTCCTCAATAAATGCTCTAAATAGTTTTTCAATTCGAACAGTAGTTCCAGAGATTAGACAAGTTTTTACAAACTTACAAACTCTTTAGCTTTATATATTAGTATAGATAGATAGAGAGTTGAATCGTGCACAATTCTGAAATTAAATTTTATTTATATACTCGGCCACAAATTACAGAATTATACACGTCAAGTATAATTCACTGGGTCGTGTGTGCCTCACGAGACGATTCGTGACACGGTCTCAGCATGAACATCGCAGAACATTATGCATTGCATGAGAGCCTAATAAAGTGACAGCACCAACCTACTCTGCAAGGTAATTATAATAACTATTGGAATTTTGAATAAACACGACATCGGATTTAGTGAAGCACCGTTTTGCCAAGTTACGAAAGTATGTAGTTTTTAATGACAGAGATGGACAGAAAAACAAAGGGTATTATTATTGATGGAAGGTAAATAGCCTTAGCCAGCTTTGGACGTAAGGAAATCCACAGACTGTAATCAAAACCCAAAAGAACACTTCACTTCACTTCGTCTGAGGGTTTGTGGCATCAATCGAGTCAACAAAAATAAAAAAAAGCTACCTTTAAGGATCGTTTAAGTTTACGCAAGTAGTACCTACATACCCATTTCAACGGTTTAAAACACAAAATATATACCAATGACCCATAGCTATTTACAATTATATTAATATTTTAACTACGACACGGTGTTTCGGATGACGGCTGCTGCATAGCAAAAATAAATTGTAAATAAGTTAACTAATATACTGTGCGTTTTAAACTGTTAAAAGTGTTTTATTCAAGAGCTAGCTTAGCTTTATTACTGTATTAAGAGTATGTAGGTATTACAACACTGGGTTTGTGAAGGCAGCACGATAATTATAACGATGTTGACTTTACACAGACGAAAGATTTCAACGCGCTGGCAAATATTTGAATAAGGTTTTGAAAATAAGAGGCTCGTTATTTAAAGTGACCGTGCATTCATATTTATGAGTTCGTTTGTGTATTTTATTAAATATTTTAGCAAAAAGCGTTGTTAAAATATTCACGCGTTTCGTTCCTGTAATAGGTATTTAATAATAATTATAGTCTTTATTTACCGAATGTTTACATTGTTAAACCTTATAAAATATTTTATATCTGTAATTTCGGTGTGTCCGACAGACAGGGGCCCCCAACTTTTTTTTCTGGGGTTTTTTTTATTTCCTTTTATTTTTTCTTTTCCCAGGGGGGGGGGGTGGGGGGGGGGGATTTTTTTTAAAAAAATTTTTTTGGGGAAAATTTTTTTTTTTTTGTAAAACCCGGGGGGGGGTTTTTTTTTTTTTTTTTTTTTAAAAAATTTTTTTTTTTTTTTTTTTTTTTTTTTTTTTTTTTTTTTTTTTTTTTCTTTTGTAGTCCTAATTTTTCAATTTTTGAATTTTTTTAAACATTCCCAGCTACATTTTGAAACGTGATCTTAAATGACTGGTAGGAATATAGAAATTTCGCCCGGGGTCACGAACCACCGTTCACAGATGAAAAAGTCGTAACGCTTAATCGCGTTTCGGTTTCCGTCTGTGGATTTCCGATTACCCAAAGCCAAAATATAGTTTGGATGCTACCATTCAGTGAACTCCATGCCATGTTTGTCCTCCTCTATAACTAAAAATAAATATATCATAAATTTTCTTCTTAATAAATATGCTTTTTTTAAATTTAGTTTAAAAGATATATTTTATTCTAACTTAAAATGTACTTGTATTTTAAAGACGATTCACGTTATTGCGCTTTGTTAAAACAAGCTAGCGTCAAAGTAATATGATAAAAGACAAGAAGATAACGTTGCGGAATTAAATCAGTTGAGCGGTGAGCAGGGTCTGAAAGGCGTAACTGATGCAAAGACAGACAGACATATCCCCACTTCAGTCACGGTTCTGATTCAAACTTGTCTTTCGCCATCATGCTTTGCCGACAAAGAAACGCAAGTTTCATGCAAGGATATTCTTTATTTACTGCTTGCGAAATTTTCAATTAAAATTAAACCAAAATTAAAATTTGCTTTTCTCTTAATCTTTTTTCCCCGCCCGGTTTTTTTATTAATTACACTAAAACTATTTACATATTAGAATTACAACATAAGTTTAGTAGCATTCAAGCTTCCCCCGAAAATGAGAAGGCCACTATTTTTTATGATGACTTTGGATATTCGAAAATCCATAGACTGAAAGCGAGTGTTTTTAAATCCCTTCCTATTTAATTTAGAAAAATTATAAATTGTTTAGAAATAAAATGTTGGACCCGATGGGGTTCGAACCTGCGACCCGTCGATTATTAGACGTATAGTGCTACCATTACACCAACGAGTCTAAATCTAATTTTATATGCCATGTAATATAAGTTGCCCCAACATAACTCTTTGTAACACCGTCTAATATAAATTGTTCTTCGTAAACGTAAAAAAAATATAAATGGATCTATTACAAAATAAAGCTACCGATTTAATAACTTAATTGTAGTAACTTAGCCGTAAGCGATAATTGTGATTGTTTTGCCCACGTATGATAGTGTAATTATAATTAGAGATGTGCAAAGGCAAATTGAACTAGCTCAAACGGATCATTTGATTCAAATATATATATAAATACTGCCTATAGTTTACCGATAGTACACATTTAAATAAATAAATTAATTAGTTTAACTAATATATCGCGTTTTAAACCGTTAGTGTTAGTTTAACTAATATATCGCGTTTTAAACCGTTAAAGTGTTTTAGTTAAATCAAATATATATTTTTTAGTTTTACTAACTAAAGAGCATAAGCAAACTAACTAAGTAACTAGGAGTTAAAGCTGTTTGGAACACGAAAAGTATCTTCACCGCATGCAGTAAAAAGTATATATTATATTTCAAAAATATACACATAGCTCAATACTATAGTTATATTATTAGTTGATTTTTGACATCTAAAGTAGACATTAAACTTATTCCGGCCAAATGCGGAACTTCGGTTACGGAGTTTGAAAGTTCGGTTAAAAACAATGCGATCCCAATTACGACAGGCCGTAATAATAAAATAATTAAAGTATGATTGAACTGTGCAATTTAATGTAACGGGTAATTGTGGGATCGTGCTCGAACATTGTTCGTTTACCCTTAAGGTGAAATGGCGATTATAAAAAAACTGTAATTTATTTCTTGGAGCTGTTATTCTATAATTCGAGTAAGCCTCCGGCGCATAATAACTGTAATAAACAATGTATCAGTACCCATAAGTCACATGGGACTGAGCCACGCTGAGCTTCCATTATAAAAATCCTCCAACGATTTCTTTAATATCAAAACACTATTGTGTTTTAATCTGCCCATAAATAAATGTGGAATTTTAATATAGAATATCGTTCGGTTATACCCTATCGTAACTTAGATCTTCAGATAAAAATAAATGCCTTTTACAGCATATTTTCCATTATTAAGGAATATGTTTTTATTTAAACAAGTTATGTAAATACTGTCACGCGATATTTTAGTTGTAACTAAGTCTCCCCGTGACCACGGCTGCTGCAAAGCATCCGAAACGTCGGGCCGAAGTTAAAAATAATTTTCAAATAAGTTTAACTAATTTACGTTATAGCGCTTTTTAAACCTTGTAAAAATTGCCTTGCCATCTAAGTCCACTTGATGCCTGATGCAAGATGCCATGTCGATCCACTTTGGCTATGACATTCGAAAAATCCGGAAGATTGAAGTAAGTACACTTAGAGCTACTGAATTTCAACAATTAGAAGGTCGATACAAGTTTTGAAGCTTCTTCAAAACTTGTATCATACTATACATATTCCACACGTTTGTCTAGTAATCGTTTATATCTTTATAACAAATTTTCATTCGATTGCGCCAGATGTGCAACCTGAAATGGATAGGTGATTGAGATTTGTCAATTTGTGTAGACTAACTGGTAGCATATGAATTTGAGCCGTTACGAATCCTGTCAAAAATGATGGCATTTTCCATATTTGTTTGTAAGTGTACAATTGTATTTTAGAATTTAGTGACACACACTTTTTGTAAATATTACCGACACCGGGGCATTTGAGTTGACACTCAGAATTAGGGAGTGGTAAGGCATAACGCAGTTCGAAGAGAACATATTACGAAATAGCTTTATATAAATTAGCCCAGTTTGATAAGAGAGACAGAACAGAACTTTGAGGTCATGGAATCATGACACACTGGTGCCATCGATTTTTTTGAATCATTCAATCTTCAATTCAAGAAAATTCCTTACGTTCTATAAAATTTATATAAGTTGTTACGTAGTTTAGAAATGTCGTCCAAGGCGTTTCTTTATTATCATCTATGTATTTCACTTCGTTATTGTCTTTATTACAAAGTGTACTTGACTACATCTTGCGTCCTCATGACAGCCAGAACAAGTCGGCAACCCGTCCTCACGTTCTTCAAAGCCCCACGAAGTCGGGGGGCTAGTCACGATCTTATACTTCACTTAATTAGCGTAAATAAGACAGTTTTGCGAATGAAAAAACAAACGCATCGCGCGGGGTCGACGTTTCCGAAACCGGATTGAAGTGTCGTTGGATGGCGTCTTATTCCACACTTTATGCCACATTTATTTTTTAATGAGCGCTTTATCGTGACTTTTATAATCCATTCGGCAGCTTAAAATTCGTGAATCATTCGCCTTTCGTTTATTAAAATATGTCGGCTCTATTTACCGCTATATTTCATAAAATACATATAATAATATAATATGACTACCATTGAAATCAGTGGTTCATATGTGAGGAGTAGTGGGACACCCACAGAAATTAGCTAGTGTTGAGCAGAATTGACTTATGTATGAGTTGTTCAAATCCTTAATTTACTAGGTCTTTATTTTGAGTGGGTTGTAAAAATTCGACGATGCCGTGTAGGGTACAATAGTCTTGACCGTGTCGTAAAATTTTTACAATCTTAAATCGATATTTAATTTCTATACTGCCATCAAGTGTTATAACATGTCAGAAATATTTATGTTTTAAAGTCACTTTTTTAAACTATTTGACTTTTCACCTAACATATTGTAAAATGAAATTGAAGCTCCAAATGCCAATATATATATATCTGTAACTGAGCGAAACACTGACATGCTCTTATTACATCCAGTATTAATATATATTATAGTTTTTAAGTAGATTACAGTCAGTAATTTTAATTCCCGAATTCATAATTACCGCAATCTCTAAGAATCTTATTCAAAACTTCGCATAGATTAAATGCGTCGCATCTACCGCCATTTTGAAATATAGTCCACATTGACTTCACATTAATTGATAAGTTTCGATTACCATTAAAAATCAACGCAATATATTGGAAAGGGTTCCCAGATAAAAAAAGCAATGACTTGCTTTTTCTTATGTCGGATTCCCCTATTCACACGTGATCGAGTTCACATGACAGTATCAAATTCAAGCGAATCTTTTCGGGTAAGAATCACACGCCATAATATTAGGGACTTGGGATTTATTTTCTTATTTTTCGTTTGTCGTAAGTTGGTTGAACTGCAGTCGCATAAGAGCAAGTTTTTTAGGCTTACAATTGTATTATACGTTTGATAAATACTGGTTTTAATTGGTATAAATTGGTAACTCGATTTGTTTATTTGTCTTACAGTGGGACTTACACGAAAGTAGGCTCCTCTTTTCGTCCAGTGAAATATTCTATCACCTAAAACAGACCTTCCAGCGGCATGAGTTTTGAACGGGTTTCTGTGTCTCCCATTGACCACGACTCCTGCAAAGCTTCCGATCGGCCCGTAGTTAAAAATCATATTTCAATAAGTTTAACAAAAAAATATATCGCGTTTTAAAGCGTTAAAGTGTGTTTTTTTATGTAAATGGGTTACTATGTGTTTTCAAAGTTACCACAGTTTAATTGCATTTATACAACATATATTATTTAGATCACTATGTAACTGCTAAAGTTTAGTTTAAAGCAGATTTAGTTGTGATTGATCTCTAATGAATTCCATGAACATAAAACTACTGATAGTACGATGCTGTGCGTCTTTAAACTTAGTATTTCTTAAACTAATTATACAAATGTCACTTTGGATATATCGAGAGGTAACATCATTTATTCGATACCGTGTTGTGTGGTCGCGTGATGTGTCTCAAAGGAGAATATTTTTCACCAATTTGTATCAGCAACATACATATAATATTCTTCACGACACCTGAATATTATTCTTTAGTTATTACTCTAAGAAGTTCAAAGTGGGTAAGTACTAATTCTAAAATCTATTGTTAAAAATAATAATTAAAATGAAGAACTGTGTAGAAGAAGGTAAGATAAATATAGTCGTAACTTTAATAGTAATGCGCTGATGGGATTTGAGCCTTCAAAGAGATTATGTATATCCTCTTAAAAGCCTACATATTCTAGTAATATTGGAAAATGGCATTGCCTCTCAGAAATAAAGGTTTTTCTATATCGAATAGTATATATTTAAATAAATGGAATATATAAATACATATTATATAATTAAATATAGTCATGTACACGACTGGGGCTTGAATTCGTTAAAAACATTTTCTTTAATTAAAACGATACTAATATACTGGTAAAATTTATGATCGGATTAATTTGTAACTCATAAAGTTTTTATACCAAAGCGGTCATTCAAAGCAATTCTAATAAACTCAACAATAGTTTACAAGTAGGCGCTCATTACTAGAACTCCAAGTCTCGTGTTTAGTTTTATGTGAAGTGAGAGCACCTGCCTGAGGCACACGCCAACTAACCTATGTTCACACTGAAGCTATTTTTTGCTCTAAACCCAATATGACTAAGCGATAAAAAATTGTGTGTATGTCATACACAGACAATGTCAGAAACATAGCTTATTTATGATAGAGAGAATGCGTTCACTTTGTAGAAGGTAAAAAAGGCCAAAGCCTTCTAACATCTTATTCGGATGTCAACTTGCTGTAGCTTTGTAAATACCGAAATTCATATTTTTAAATCACTAATGTCACTTTTTACAATTTTTAAATAGCAACGAGCTATAAATAGTAAATTAAGGAAGTAACAAAATTTTATATCATTTGAATCTTGAACTTCCAGTAAACTGTATTTAAAAAAAGACATACGTAAGACGTACAGCTCTCTCCAAACTTTTTGGCCGGGCCGAAGTTAGTGCGACCGCATGGTAATGCCAATTTGAGCAAAAAGTCTAGTCGCCCTACCTGGTGCACCCCCCTTGTCGCAACAGATTCCTGCTTTTTCCGTTCTGCGCAACCACCCGCGCTTACTTCAGCCCGGCCAAAAAGTTTGGAGAGCGCTGTACGTTAAAAGTTATGTTTATTTTGTTTACGTAAAGTTCTATCATTAATCAGAAGTTACTGTGTGTAAGTTATAGTCAAAAAGGTTTAAAGGCGACTAGGCATATACCTGCGTATAATTTAATGAACTTTTAAAACATGAGATGACAGCCGTGTAGACTCGGCTTTACGTCGTCCTCGCTACGCGCAAGCAGAAGATAAGGCGTACGTGTGCATTTTATTTATTTTAACATTTTTCGTGCGCGTGGGCGTTTTATTTTTTATTGGCAACTCGGTAAGTCACGAAGCGGGCACCTTGAGGGCTAAATAGCACCTACGATATCCCACAATCTCGAAGCAGTTTTTACTGCCCACTGAAATAGACCGTTGCTTCATAGTCTGGTACTCGCTAATGGTCGCAGACTCCTTCTTTTTCTGTTATTAGACACCGAGAACCACTTCGTAAGTATCATAAAACGTGATAAGATTTAAGGGCACTATCGTTTATGGTACAATTTTATTAAGATGATTGTAAATATTTTTTTTTATTCTTTTTGCAAAACCTTACCGCAGTAGATTTAAATAAGACAATTTTATTCTGCCATAAACCTACGATATAGAATAAAAAAGTGTATAGAATTTATTGCTTAATGGACTAAAATAAAGTCGACCAAATTAAATATGTTTTTTGTAAAACTTTTATACATTTTTTTTTTCTTAAAATATATTATAATATTCTTAATTTAATTATGAACAAATAGGTAATTTCGTTATGCATTCCGCATCTACGAGTACCTACAGTTTATTAAGTTTTTAGTTGATTATTTGACCCTGACAAGCATGGAGATCAATTTAATTATAGTGCTTTAAAAAATTAATGAAGCTTAACTTATTTCTTTTGAAAACATATAACATAAAATACATATATTTTATGCACTTAAGTTTTGAACAGTTTTGTGCTGTGTAATGTCCGCGATGTCTTTCGGATCGTGACTACCCAGAACACTGTATATGTTTATGCACTTTTGTTGATAAATAATTGCGACTAAGTGAAGCTGTGTTGAGGGCAATTATTCCAGTCGTCTGTGGATGCAGCCTCGGTCGTGACGAGATCGTCCTCCGAAGTTCTGAGCCACGCGTAGCGTTTATTGTGTAAAGGTCACTACAGAAAGGCTTATACACGAGAGCTGTATTTATAAGACCCATAAGAATAAATTTGAATGAAATGCAATATTAGTATTATAGATCTACAATTATGTTTTTGAAAATCGGTTTTAATTGGTTTTGAAAATCGCTTTATCCTATATCAACTTTGGTCCCCTTATGTACTTGTGTCACAGATAGAATGCACTTTCCAAGTTACAGGTCTCTACGACCAACATTTTGGGCCAAGCACTGATCCGTCAATCAATGATGGGGACGAAGCATTTTACATGTATAGAATACAAAACCTTATGTTAATAAAATTGATTGTTATAATATATTTTATTACTTACTTTTACAATTAATGGATCTGTGTTTGTAAATAACTCACGTCATTTTTCATTTTTTATCTGTCGTCTACTATTTTTAAAGTTTATAGTTTTTTTTGTATCAACACATTCCTACTACATACGCTTAAGGCATTTACTGTTAAACTTGGATCTCACCTGGCATTAATTTATTCGTTTATCGCGAATCTCTTCGCCGCGGCCATACGAAAAATTAAACTGAAAATTAGTAAATTGCTCGAGTATTTTATGGGTGATTTCAAAATACCTGTTCAACGGAATGGCCCGCATTCCCTAAGATCCTTAACATATTCGTGTTTGTGTAGCCGAAAAACTAATTAAAATCGCATAGTTGGAGAGCCGGGGCACTGAAGGTTGTCTCGATAAAATTCCCGTCTGGCAATTTTATTTTGAGGCGCGCATTTACAACACAGGTAAAGCAAGCATCGAAATGTCGCCTCTCTATAGAGGCGTCGCCCTAAGTAATGGCCACTACGCAGGCTATAAAAGTGACGTCTTCGCGGGCGAAATAAACGGTAACAGTGAATAAAACCGTAATTTCAACATTTAGCTCTTGATGGCACTGCGATGTTTTACATTCGAATTTATTATTGTACTTAATAGTTCAAAAGAGGATAATAGAGTAATTATAAACCATTTTTGCAAAAAAGTCGTAATTGTATATTTTAAAAATTAACTAATTACGTAAACATTTATGCCTATTACCTTATTACTTCATTTTCCAGACAACCTTTGGATATAATTGCAATTATCATTGAGATAATCTCTACTATCTATACTAATATTATAAATGCGAAAGTAACTCTGTCTGTCCGGCTTTAACTCTGAATCTACTGAACTGATTTAAATGAAAGTTAGAGTACGAGTGATGTGAGGTGAGAGTGTTGCGGCAAAGTAGCACTTACAACATAGATTGGCTGCCTTAAACGCGCCCTTACATAAATTAATAAACAGCCTAAATAATTAAAAATTCTACGCCAAGTCACTATTCCATGCGGACGAAGTTGCGGGTACAGCTAGTGAACTATATATATACCAAAAAACGAAAACTTTGGTGCAGTCATTCTTAAAGAAAATTGGATTTTAAATTAACAAGTTGTTATAGGTTTGTTTCTATAATAACTAAATTTAAAAAAATACTTGAAATAGTTTAATAGATCAAAATATCAAATCTTTTGGAAATATTAACCTTATATGTTCTTTTAATCATAGAGGAGGACAGACAAGCATGGAATTCACTACATGGAAGGTGTAATACCCTATCTATCTCAGCACGAACTGTGGTTATGATTATTCTATAAATAGAATATAAAATGCATAGAAAAATAATATATAGAAAAGGTTGGACCTAGTAGGAATCGATTTTACGACCCATTGACTATTGCTGAACTTTCCTACAATTACACCAACAAGCCCGTCAAAATCGATATCAGTCTCAAACCTATGTAGTAAAGACTTCTTCAATATAAGCCGTCGTCAAACTTGTCACTCCTGCAAAAACCGAATGCGCAATTCGATTGATCAATCAAAGCAATTAATTTGAAAGCAAAGCTCTACTCGATGCCCGAAGAACGCCGTAATTGGAACGATTAATGCCCCTCGCGATCGATTCTTTCTTTGTATCGACATTGGACATATTGAAAGCATGTTTGGAATGAATCGACGTTTAACTGCCCACGCGCTGATAGAGATAAAATCGTTAACGAACCACTGAAATGACTTGTAGATTGCTACTGAATCTTTGTGGGTTAGTATTAATAATTACTGAACGAAGCAATATTATTTTCCCATTTTATTACACCATAGCTGTGTAAATTTAACATCTATTTTACATATAACTAAATGAGTGAAGCAATATTATTTTTCACATTTTGTTCCACAATAGCTGTTTAAATCGAAAATCTATTTTACGTATAACTATATAAATGAAGCAATATTAGTTTTCACATGTTATTACCCAATAGCTGTGTGAATTTAAAATCTATTTTTTTAAATTCGCGTGAAATCTGCTTTTTATATAGTTTGTCCGTGTCGTGTATTTTACATCACAAACATTATTTGATAAAAAAAAAATTTCTTGCAGAAAATTTTGTTCATCAGCGTCAGGTAATTAAATTAAATGTGACCTGTGAGCGTTGTTTAATTTAAATGTTACTACTACTAGTCAACAACTAGCGTAAACTGCAAACAATACATACTAATATGTAATCTTCGTATTCTATTGTGTTACTTATACAAATATAGTGTACAATACATAAGCCAGTAGAGTAGCACACTGTGTGTGGTGGATCATCGAGTTTTTATCCTGTCAAGTTCTACGTTGGCACGTGAGCCAAAGTAAACAACCTTTGTGGCAGGCCGGCTTTCGGCTCTGTCACGTTATCTCGGCCTCAATAAACAAGCTGGATGATACGTAGGTAGCACCTAATCTTTATTGTTAAGTTGTTTACTTGCAGTGGAGGTTGTACTGGTATTAAGAAGTTGTAGAGATAATAGGCACGAATCTACGGCACGTTTTATATTGTTAAAGACTGCATTCGCAGATATGATAACATTATTTAAATAAAACACTTTACCGGTTTAAAACGCGATATATTAGTTAAACTTATTGAAAATAATTTAAAAAAAAATTAAATCAAAATATAATAAGGCTATACTAATATTATAAAGCTGAAGAGATTGTTTGTTTGAACGCGATAATCTTAGGAAGTACTAGTTCGAATTGAAAATTTGTGTTGGTTAGAACATTTATAGACACTGCGACCAATAGAAAAAAAGTGGGGAATATGGAAAAAAAAGGAGAAAAATGTTCATATTTAAGGATATTCGTTGCGTGCGCTGCGAAACTTGCGAAAACGCTTCAAGATTAACTTGGAAGATCGACGAGATGCAAACCACGTCGCCGTGGGTAACAGGTATAAGTAATTTATATTGAGGAAGTTTGCAGACACAAATGTTGTATGACCAAAATAACTATTCAACGCGGACAAAGCTAGACACACCAATAACTTCGTATGACATGATACTTATTATGCACCAAAAAAAATTATCATAACAGACAATGAGTGTATGTGAACGCCCCATTCTCATTACGCCGTGTCACGAGTCATAAGGCTGATTAATCGGACCCCATCACGCCGCGTAGGCCAATACGAAGAAATGGAAAAAACACCGAGACGCAACCTTCCAATAACGAGCCGTCACTCAGACCGGCAGGAACGCCGAACGGTTTGACAACCTCAATTTATATGCAACTCGATGCTAACCTTTTCAGGTTGAGTGATAGGTAAAGCTTCGGTTCCATATAAACGCTGTAGGTGGGAAGAAAGATATAGAAGATGATTTTTTTATGTGGTTCACTAGATAGTAGGTGTAATACCTCAGCCATATAACACCAACATGCGATGTCGACCTATTCCGGCTTTGGATATCCACAGACTGAAACCGAAACGCAAATAAACTTCGGCTTTTTTATCTGTGGAAGCTGTTTTTTTTAATAGAGGAGGACTTCAAGGGTGTTTTTATCTGTGGACGTTGGTTCGTGATCTGTACGGAATTTCAATAATTTGTTTTGTTAATCACAAATTCACAAAAGATAAAAGAACGTTTTAAGGGTTTACAAATATATGTTCGTGATAAACGTATGTTTATTAGATAAACGAAAAAAAATAAAAAATATATTTATGCTAGCAACACTAATGCTAACCTTCTTAATAATTAACGCGTGATTAAAAACTATGTAATGTAAGATATACCTAAAACGTTTTACGCTCCGTCTCGCGTTAATCAAATAATTTAATTATTTAAAATAAGGACAAATATTAATTTTATTACACAATGGTTGAATTACAAAAGTCGAATCAACGGGAGCATTTGTCGACTATTCTTAGGAAAAAGACGTCGTCTTAGAATCGTATAGATAATATGTTGTAAACTACATTGATAGGGGACCGAATCCTTGACGCATTTCGATGACTTCTCAGTTTGAATGATAGGTAATAAAGTCTTTAAACGCTTACCGGCTCACGAAAATTATCTCAAAGCGCTTTTTTGTGTCGTTTTCCTACCATCGCTCAAATTTTTGCCCAATTAATGCTTAAATGAACGTTTATTAGAGCAAATTACAAGTTTTCGGAAATAATAAGCAGTAAAGATTCGAGCCGGGTTTAGTCTCCACTTGGGTGGCAAGACAGATGTTGCAAAAAATTATTGAAAAAAGAAAACACTGAGATTATCGTCGGTTATCAAAAGGTGATCCTGAATATATTACATGCGATTTTAATAAAACCAAGTTTATTTTATAAGTATTTGTTATTTTTAAATCGAGCATAATGGTATCACGACAATTATTAAAGAATTTAGCTAAAGATAACCAACAGTTCATACCTACACGTTTTGTATTGCGTAGATTAAAAGGAGAAATAAAATACTGTCTATAGTTTACGCGAGTAGTACACATTTAAATAAAACACTTTAATGGTTTAAAACGCGATATATTAGTTAAACTTAATTGAAAATGATTTTTAACTTCGGCCCGACGTTTCGGATGCTTTGCAGCAGCCGTGGTCACGACGGGGAGACGGGGGTCAAAGAGAAATAAAATCTTAATATAAGCTACGATTAATATATATATATATTTTTAAGGATAAAACAGGGCTGACAATTCAATTGATATAAACAAAATACTCTTCTATATATTCTGGCTTTCAATATTCGTAAATCCACAGACTGAAACCATAACGGGAT
Organism: Leptosia nina; assembly: GCA_963661955.1. Lineage (NCBI taxonomy): Eukaryota > Metazoa > Arthropoda > Insecta > Lepidoptera > Pieridae > Leptosia > Leptosia nina. Next base: position 2,908,197 of record CAVLEF010000283.1, read on the forward strand.
TAACTTGACAGCTTTTTCATTTATGGACCATCCAGACGAAGTCCATCGCGTTTCAGAAAACTAATAAGTCGATTAAAAACATGTTACACCTGGTGGGGATCGAATCCTCGACCTATTGATTATCAGCCATACATTGCTACCAGTATACCAAAAGAGCCCTAGACGATTATGTACCCGAAAAAACCGATTTAAACACTTCTACTAACGTTGGGTCGTAATTATAAATCACTGATTAAAAAAACACGATTGAGACCGTTAAATATATTTAAAAGAAGAACAGGCGCTTTGACGCTGCCTTAAAATGCCATTCGTCCTGAGTTGACAGCCAATAATCAAATTAGATTAAAGGGTAACTTATGACATCTTAATTCTGCGAAATTACTGATCGCATTTAATATATGGCTTGCGGCGGGGTGGTATCGTTACACGGTGGTTGCATGAAAATAATTATGCGACGCGAACAGTAATTGTGGCAAATTGCCTTCACCATGCAATAACTTCACCAATAACCGGCTATTAGTGTCGAAACAGTGCAAACAAACGGATGTAATGAAGCCGGCATTGACGATTTAGTCGACCACCATCGGCGTTAAAAAGCAACAATAGCTTAGGCAACAGACAAAACATTTAAAGGTTTTCAAGTAAAGACTCTTATCAGACTAATATAATATAAAGCTGAAGAGTTTGCTTATTTGTATGTCTCAGGAACTCCTGGTTCGAATTGAATAATTATTTTCATTTTATTTAGAGCATTTATCAAGGATATAGGCTATAAATTACTGCGAATATAGGAATAAAGAAATAGCGGGAAATATTTATTTAAGTTTATCTCAATAATATAAAAAAAGCATTTAAATGCATTAAGTACCTACTGTTTGTAGTTTACACGAGTTGTACACATTTAAATGAAACCCTTTTTACGGTTTAAAATTGGAAAAATATTCGTTAATTTATTTTAACTGTAGCAAGCCAACCAAAAAAACGGGTCGTATTTAAAATGGATTGTAAATTAGGTAACTAATACATTTCGCATTTTAAACCGTTAAAAGCGTTTCATTTAAATATGACTGTATTGCCAAAATCATTGGGGATTGTTCTTAACGTTAATTAATGAAGTTTACAACATAAGGACTAGAAAATGTTAATACGAATACCTAATTACAAATAAAACAAGCAAATTCGTGCAAATCGAAAACCTCCTTTTTTAAAATCGGTTAAAAATCGTCGTATATCACGATATCTTGTACATTGTAGGCTATAGCTTACAAAAGGCTATTCGTGATCCGTGCCTTGCGCACTCAATCCATGTACACTTTGAATTATACACGCAGAACTGATATAGAGATAATCATCTAAATGGGTTTGCTTTGTAACTCCTTCGTTACTTTACGACTCTTTCTACAATAAGATCTTTTTTTAACGTTGCGGCGAAATGAAAAGGATTTTGCAGATGGTACTTTCTGATGAGCTGGTACACTGGACTCTAGGAGACACACACCTACGTACAAACATATTTTTAACAACGACACGATCTTTCGAAGCTTTGTAGCCGTGGCACGAGGTTCTATATATAAATACTAAAATTAATTAATAAAATTTTGTTTTATATATAAATACTAGTTGTGCCTAAATTTGTACGCCTAAGACAATTATTTTGAGCTTTATCGATATTTATTTTGCAAACAACCTTCAAAGCTTTATAAATTATAGCTGATGCCGACGACGTCATCCACGTCCAGTCATTTTTAGATCATTCTATGAAAAGGAAAAATCATTCTATCATTTTTTTTTTTTGGTTTTCGCAGCGCAAGCAACAGAAGCCCTCAAAGATGAATTATTATTATGATTTTCCCCGGTTTTTTCACGATTTCCACTGTTTGCTTGTATTGGTCGCATCCTGTTGTTTTCTAGCCTCAACCATGCTTCAGTAAATATCAACCAACAGAAACAATTCTTCAATTTGAACCAGTAATTTCTGAGATAAGCACCTTCAAACAAACAGTTCAGCTTTGTAATATTAGTACCTATAGATGTACAACCCGTTAAATTCAGTTTTATACACTTTTGTACATACTTAATAACATTACACATAATGTTACAATTGCGTATTGGTATGTGTAGATTTCCGATCATGAGACAGGTTCGACACTCCATCCTAAAATATTTCATTATATACTTTCTGTTTGTCTACATACTATTCAGTGAAAGGAAACCTCGCGAGAAAGCTTGTATGTTATAGAAACAGAATTTTCACGACCGATAACATTTTTAGCCAACGCGATAGGTTAAGACCCGTATTCCTTTTTTGGGGGGCCCGTGCCAGTGGGAAGTATTAAAGAGAACTTAACTCGCATGGTTTAAATCTATAACAGTTAAATAAAACCTTCAAACCTCTTTAAGAATTTACTTTATTTAATGGCATAATGTCTTTTAGGTATATGTTCTTATAGTTAACTTATTTTAATATCACTTTACGTCGTACTCATTATCAGAATTTTCGCACTGTCTCGGAATACGACCCGTTACAATAAATACTTTTATAATTATATACAGTTTGACAAACGACAAATTCTATCAACTGACTTATTCTTGTAATATCATTCCAGAAAGTTCTATTCTAAAATACATTTGATAGTACTTAAAAATATAATGGAGGAAAACTATTTAATCAATAATAGTGAAATCCCACATTCCTTATGGGTTTGGGGCATAAAATATCGGATTAGGTTTCCCTGACATAAAAGGAAAATCAATCTTAGCATGTTGCGGTCATTTAAGTAATATTCTTAAAGGTAACGTAAGGAAGACAAGTAAATCATCTCGGTAACAATATAAAGTCAAATTACAATCTAAGCTAAATAAGACTAATTTACAATTAACTCTTTTAATAAAAAAAATATGGGAACCTAAATAGGACGACAGCGCATCCTAATTAGATGTTTAAGGCTTCCCATTTGTCAAGCGAACCCTATTACTGTGTGAAGTTTAAGCGTGTAGTACACATTTAAATAAAATGCTTTAACGGTGCAAAACGCGAAATATATTAGTTAAAGTCTTCCCGTAAAATCAATTCGACTTATCAAAGTAATCTGTAAATAAGTTTCACTAATATATTTCGGTTTTTAAACCGTTAAAGTGTTTTATTTAAATGTGAACCCTGCCCTTCTCTATGCTATAAATATATTCATATATTGATTCATTTGGCTAGTTGAAGAATTGTTGCGAAGAGTCGACTGTATTTATCATTAATAAGTGGTTTAAATTAATTATAAACCAAACGAGCATACAGCTAACTTATTTACACTGGAAGACTACGACTTTGCTGTTTACATATAAGGCACACAGAATTCTTATTTCCATAAAGCTGCTATAATTACTTACTTTAAAAAGCCGCTACGACGTTTTACATTTACAGGTTATACAAAGAGTTTGTGCTACTTAAATATATTCATCGATTTATTTATTTATGGCACTTAGTGCTTATATAAAATATTTTTAATATATGGGACTTCGATCCCTCTATGTGAAATACTGCCGCAGATGTCATTAACACATTTTTTTACAATCCTAACCTAAAGTGGGGAAGACCTTTCTAGAATGGCAAAAGAAAAATATACTTAAGCTATAACTAATCTATTTATTTCAGTTTACAAACTTTCACATATATAAAAAATCTCGTTTAAACACAGACGCTTACTGACCGATGTGGGTAATATAAACTAAATTATTAGGAACTCGATTGTACTATCACTCTTAAATTAAACATAGATGACCTATTATCGTATGTTAATTGTCTAATGTTAATTATTATCACAGATAACGAAATATTACAAGATTAAGGATAGGTATCGTCACCACGGCCGCCAGGGCTTCTCTTCGGGGGGTCTCCGAGTTACTAGAGCAAGGGGAGAAGGTTCTTCAGTCGGTGGTGGAGGTGTATCCCACCCAGAGCTCGCTGGTGAGAAACAGCGAGGTTCTGAAGATACCGATGATGTGGCATCTCGTGGTGATAGAGGCACGAGCGTCGGAACAGCTCCCAGAGTGCTGGCATTGACACCAGCTGGTAGAACGAGCGCGATGTCGCCATTGGACAATCGTGTTGGTACTAAACGTACACCTGAACCGGCGCCAGCTAAAAGAAATCATCAAGGTTATTGGACCAATTAATTTACAATCCATACAACTGTATCCTTTAGCTTCCTAAATCAGTTAAGCTAACAATTAAATGAAACTCGTAATTTTTAAAATTTGCCAACGTTATTCAAAATTATTCACAAAATTTACAATCCAGACAACAAAAAAAAATACCTGATATAAATATAGCAGAATGCTGCGGCGAATTGACGACATCCTCTGCATCAGATGGTGGAGTAGGTGCTGCAGCCGGTCTACTACCTGGACTAGTAGCGCAGCTTTCCAAGTGTCTTACGAGACGTCTCTTTAACCCAGCGTCCAGCCCCGAAAACTTTGTTACTTCTGACAAACAGTGTCTATACCCGGCTCGAAATCTATCCGGCGATCCGGTCCCTTCCGACCGCAATCCTTCTAAATGCTTCACTGTCATCTCTAGAATGTCGGCCTTTTCAAGTTTCGAATGCCTCGCCGGCTGCAATAAAAAATCAGTTAAGTATTTCACAGTAATGTTAAACGCCATCCAGTCTTAACTAGACGGGCTGTAGTCTCCTATAAACTCCACGCGTATACCGGTTCATAATATTATTTTTTTATGTTAGAGGATAGACAAGCGTGTAGTTCAGTTCAGTGTGATAGTAGGCTATATACCCAGGCTATAGCATCTAAGCAAGATGCACTATCGACCTAATTTGGATTTGGATATTAGGAAATCCACAGACTAAAACCGAAACGCGATTTAACTTCACTACAGCTTCATAAGTGGTTTGTCACCCGGGCGGTATTTATATATTCCTACCACCCTTTAATATCCAGATTTCCAGACGAAGTCCAATGTTTCATAAAAATTTGATTAGAAACATGTTATACTTGGTGGGGATTGAACCCACATATATTGCTAACATTAGACCAACAAGCCCTTAAATTCTATGTCGCCACTTAAACAAGTGTGTTGTTGTCTTTTACATAGAATAATATTTGCGCCGCCTCCCTAGATCATTAACGTAGTAAACGTCGAAACATAAGATTTTTTGTCTCATTCTCACCACTGACCAATAGGATCAAGTAGTAAACATTTTGAAGCGTCGTAACGCTGTGTTTATAGGAGACCGCAGCCTTAAGTGTTACACGGCAATTTAAAACCGCGTCAGCAATTAAGAGTAATATCCTCAGAGCGAAGTGCTCTTTATGAGACAAGATGAAATGCTTACGTCTTTTTTCATCGCATCGAGGATCAGCGCCTTGAGCTCGTTGAGACAACTATTGATGCGCGCGCGACGCCTCTTTTCCATTATCGGCTTGTTACTCTACAACAAGATACATACATGAAATCATTAGTTTAAGTAGCAAATGGTGACTGTGCGCCTGATGACAGTGAACGCGAAATACAAGTCATTCAATTGGCGCTTAATTTAAACTCATCAACTCTCGTTACATACATTATTTTAATGCAACCGACTTATTCTCGTAGTCGAGTATCTCTGTACTTTCTATAGTATTTTTCGTATAAGCAATTCTGATATCAGAACGTTTATCGAGGAAGGCTATAAAACATTGCTGCGACTAATAGGAGCGCAGAAAAAGCAGGAAATGTGGGAAATCGAGAAAAACTTCATCAAAAATTTCATCTTTGTGGGTTTCCGACGCGTACGCTGCGAAAACGGTTCGTTTAATATCATTAAGATACACCAAAAAAATCTCTTTAAAAGAATGATTCCTCTTTAAATGATTTAAAAAAATGTGCCTGTGACACCATATGTCTATATTTTAAGATTACTTGCAAGCTTAAATTTTTAAAGATGAAGAGAAGGAGGAACAAATTTGGATGCCCAAAATAACTATTCTTCGCGAACAAAGTCGCTGACACAGCTATTTTTCGTATATAATTGAATTATAAGCGGATGTTCCCTTTGAACTTTAGCACTTTCCACTAGTTTATCATTATTCATAGGTTCTATCTTATCATGAAAGGCGCGTGACATCAATAATCTTGACTGTGTCCAGCGACGCGTGCGCAGATCAAGGTGAAGGCCGCTTCGCGTTAGACGTGACACTCAATCACGCGGGAAACACGTGATTTATAATATTTTTGGCGAACAGATTCTCGTAATAAGTGAGTTTCAAATACCGACTCTAAATATGAAATCAAAATTAAGTTTAACGAAATTTATTTCTTACTGAGATCATAAAGATTAAATATATTTTAAATAAATTAAATTTATTTAACAATTAATTATATAATCCTAAATAATAAGAGGCGAAGCTATCACGCTAACATTAGTTGGCCAGTAAAATTAGTTAATGCCATAATAAAATTCTTTATATTCTTTTATACTTATAACTAAGGAAGCGCAATTTTTATATTACTGGGGTAAAATACAATTAAAAAATTTTAGCTCATGTCAAACCCATAGCGTAAAATAAGGTTTGTGCTTGTCGATGTTTAAAATTTCAACAATATCTAAATAAGGCGTTTTAACATTTTTTTAGTTGCTACTATTCGAAAACCAAATCCCCACGTATTCCAAAATACCTTGATTGTAATTTAAATATAACGTTAAGTATAATAATCCTATAATGTCTTTTAAATTAAGTTCCGGAAAGACGTGAATGCCAATTTGAATGCAGCCCCGTATAAAAGGCACATTACTCTAGCATCGTGTTCATTCCATGTTATCTCAATGCCAAGCCACAAGACAAGACATCTGCATATTATAACTTGACAGAACAATGCTATTTTAAATACAATATACTACTTCGGAGTCGCCATATTTAATGTGTAAATAACACGGTTAATTAAGTTTACGTTTGGTTGCAACATATAAGATCCACGTACGTCATTACTGACGTTGAGTACTTTTAGCTAATTGTAATTTTAGAAAATTTTACATTAGTTTAAATTTCACAAACGTAATTACATTAACAAAATTTACATGTAATTTTTACAATTATTATTGTGGCTTTGTACGTGAGGTTTGTACGCCCGTTGTTCATGTTTATAATTTTATTTAAAATTAAATTTCAACGTTCAATTTGTATTAAACACAAGTCATGACGTGAAATATAACGTTTGTACAAGCTACATGTACAATAAAGAATATTCACAAACTATGTATTATATAGTGGTATTTATATGTACAATATACTTCTGAACGCACTACTACAAGTTAAAACTATTGAATCAAGTTTAATTAAATATATTAATTTGTATTGTAATAGTATAAACGTATTATGGAATGTAACCAGTTATTATCATTAATATTTACATATTTGCATTTCCATTGTGGGTGTAGTTGCTGAAGTATTTAAGAATGGCTCGCCGTGACGTCAAGTTAGGCGGCACGTGTCGTAGTCGAGCGAGGATGTCATCGCGTTTAAGTCACTCTTTATTCATAAACGTTTTCAACCCAGCAGTCAACAATAACGAGAAGTAAATAGCTGAGACGTTATAAAATTCAAGGTCATCATATCTTTCAAGTAATAACCTTGTAAGTATTGTGTGTAGTTCACGCGAGTAGTAGACAGTATTTATACCTTAGATGGTTGGAAATGCAAGTTATTTAGTTAACGGGGGGTCCTTTGTGGCCACGGCTTCTGTATTTACTGTTAACAAACCAGTTTATACTGTTAATAATGTAAAAAGTGTTAATTAATAGCTCAATGGTCAGCCATCGTTCCACATATCATTGTTTTTCGGGCTGTTTCTCATGATGATGACGTCCGCTCGTGGCGAAATGTCGAGATCCTCTTCTCGCTTACGTCGGCCGACAGCCCGAAAAGCAATGATATGCGCATTGATTATTGTTCAATGTTCCGTGTTCAAAGATTAGATTACTAAATTAATTATTTTGTAGCATGAATAGTTAAATATTATTTTCTCTCTACAGAAGATAAACATACTAGGATTCATTTTGTAATTTCAAAGGGCTTAATTAATGTTTAAAATAATCGATACCTATTTATTTCTATTGATAAAGAGCGTTAGACGACAGTTTACGCAATAGTTGGCGAGTCACCGAGCTCGAAATTAGACGGCGCCTGCTGGCACACGTGTCTTTTTCCACCTAGCGTCTGGTTATGGAGGTGTTCTTACTAAATATTGTCTGTAATTTACGCGAATAGTACACATTTAAATAAAAACTTTAACGGTTTGAAAAGCGATATATATTAGTTAAACTTCTTTGAAAATTACTTTTAACTATGGGCCGACGTTCTCCTGAGACAGTGGCTGCTGGAAAGCATCAAAAACGTCGGGCCGCAGTTAAAAATAATGTTCAAATAAGTTTTACTAATATATATCGCGTTTTAAACCGTTAAAGTGTTTTATTAAAAGGTGTGCTTAATTCTGTATGGTTTTGACATTGTCTAGTCTTCGCAACAGAGACGGTCATCCTCTTTTGTTAGCGATATTCCTGGTTTTCAGACTAGCATCTCAAGAAAACGTTAGTAATATGTTATACGTGACCCGATATATTCTACTGTTGATACATTGATTGGTAAATCGACTAACGATTCCCATAAGTATTGAAATAATTAAATTGATTCTATTGCCAGGGTCACTTTCAACAAGCTATTTTCCCACTGTTGGCACAAACCCAGTACTTAAAAGAATGCGCTTTAACCGACATCCGCTGCACACATTACACAATTAAATAATACTGGCACATACACTGAGTAATTAAAAAAAAGCTTCAACTACTCGAGTTAGATGATTGTGACGTGAGTTTATACGAAATAAAATAATTACTCAAATGTCAAATTAGAGTTTCATCAAAGCCAATAAAATGAATAAATCAATTTGTTTCAATATTTACACCATAACATTCAGTATCACTAGAATAAATAGCGTGGTGCTATCCCTTACAAACTTACTTACTTCTACAGTGGTTATATGGCTAAGGTATTTGCCGAATTGTCTTAGACGTTGCCTTTGAAGCCAAAGCTTAGTTTGGACTTTCACGATTATTAAGGCCTTTATATTCAGCCAATAATATATGTTAAGTCTCTATTATAATAGAAGCGCGATATCGTTGTGCATCTAAGAAAACTCGCGCCATTTCTTTTGTTTCTAATGTAACCATGGAAACAATAATGTATTGTTGTTTAATCTATGTGACATTACTAACTGAGTCGGCGATTTCGTACTCGTAGAATAGTTATTTTGGGTCTCAATTTCTGTTTTGCTAGCCTTCTGTTCAACTTTATAAATTTAAGCTGAAACCCACGACGCGTCCGCGTCCCGTCGTTCTTGCAAGTAAATCTTAGAAGATAGACATATACTGTCGCGGACTTTTTTTTGATAATTCAAAAAAAAAAATTTTGGGTATCAATATAGCATAGTCTGAATAGGCCTTTAGTCTATATTAGACACTCACCCCTAGCATTAAATTGGCACGGTTTGACCACTTGGCTGTCTGCGGGACGTATGCTGGTCTGTCGCGTGCCAATGCGTGGGAGCTGTGGCTTCCGGGCGCACGATTCGCACCAACGCGCACTAATAGCTATGCTCATATAATCTACCAAACACATATGAGTTTTAGGCCACACGCGGGCAGGGAGGTAATCTAAACACTACTTGGAATCGTAATACAAAGAAATATCATATAGTTATTTTGTAGTGCGTTACGTTACGACGTTAACTGTTACGACTTTAAACAAAATTACACCGCCTAATCGACTGCACTTTTGTGTAGGCGTGTTACTCTTGTTGTGTAGGCGCGAAATTCAGAGCTCTAATTCTCATTGTATAGTTTAAATTTAAAATAACCAATATAATTATGGAATTGTTAAAAGTTCGGCGTATAAGTATATATTAACATTTATAAATTAACTTAACTTTTAAATTGTACTTTGCCAGTCACAATTTATCATACTTTATCATTCATTATATTTTAATGGGTAATTCATACTAATTAAACATTATTTCTACTAACATTACTATATGTAAGTACTATATTTAGTATAAAATATCCTAAGTTACTACCATCTGAGGACAGATTATAGACAATAATGGATTATAGACTGAGCTATCTAATAGACCGACGACCACACGTAACGTCAACGTTCAAAACATCTCGGTAATGTATTGTGGGCGACTATAACGTTCCCACGACAATTAGCTCACGGGTGCCCACTCTGTCCACCACCCACGCAACGTGAATCACGATCGTCTGGCGCTACAGGGCTGCCAACGTTAATCTTCTTTTTATGACGAGACCAGACATAGGAAATGCCACAGCCCTAAATAGTCGGCCTATTTTGGCATTTTTATGCAAAACCACAGACTGAAATCGAAACATTAACTCACAAAGACACCGACCCGATCGGAATTTTGATATTCTACCATCCAAATTAAACGTTTTTACCAACGTTGGGTTAAAAAGTATTAACAGAAATAAATTCAAAATGCACTAGGATTTAGCTTTTCATTTTAATATAGATTTGTTAAAAAATATAGAAATAGGTAATAATGTACGAACATACTTGATCGGCTGGTAATCGAATCCAAATGCATGGTTACAATTGTATCGACTTTTAGCTTAGATTGGAGCGAATATATATAGTTTCCATGTTATCATCCTCTATACCCACTTCCGACGTTATTCGCAGAAGTAAAGAATTTCTATTAGCATAGGTGGCAGGTAAAAAACGGCTAAACGGTTTCACAAGCCGACTCCCGACGTATCACACAAGAAACGGATTCTAGGTATATGAAATAATTTTGTTGCCTGCATTACGCAAAATATAAAATAAATATTTTTTAAGTGAATCTGTTTATAATAGATAATATCTGACTGCTATTATTCTAAAGATACTAGGCTAACTAGAAGTATACTTAGTTAATATTAACATCGTAAAAAGTAATTCGTCGTATTTATATGTTTCTTTAGAAATTTAAATACTTGCAGCTTATTGATATGTTATTTAGATTATAATTAAGAGATTAGGCTGTCAAAATGCGCATTTAACGCAGGCAGAGTATAGATACTATATACCTTATTTCCTTAATTTAACGTCATAAATATCGAAATATGAAAACATAAGGAAGGTTTTAACATGGCTAGATAATATTTACATTATTGCAACACGAGCATGTATGGTTAGCGAGTCGCGAAGACCGAGCGTCACGTTTCCTCGTGAGTTGTAAATGTTCCTTTGTGTGAAAAAAACACTAGATAAACGGCACGACTTTGGACTTAATCTATGCCAATTATTGACCACCTCTCGCTAAATGGTTAACACTTCTTAGCATTGCGTTAAGCGTGAGTTAGAATATCGACAAAACATCATAGCTTAAATCGGGCGGACCTAATAGTTGTAAATAAGATCAAACAAGCGCAAAATAAATTAGATAGCTCATTTCGCTATTAACTATTCTATATATCGGAATTGTTTAATATAGCTTTAGCTCAATAAATTCTTAAATAAGCTAAAACTTTAAGTGTCATACGGCATACCTATGTTTGATATAATCATAGATACCTACGGTCGTAGGTACCCCTGAATTAATCTCGATGTTTTTGTATTTGTTGTGTGAAGGCCTATTTATAAACGTGAATTATTTTTATACACCCTTAAAGGTAGATAAATAGTCACAACAGAACTGTTCAAATTTTAAAAGTAAGATATTTAAGTTTAAAATTCAAATATTAAATTCAATCAATGGATGGCTTCATTGAACTGTGATTTACAAAGTTTATTATCGCTATGACGCAAACATATATGTAAATTATAGTAATTCTTCTTAAGGTTTCTTTTCAAACGATCGAGGCTTTGATGTATAATTATAAGTTAGTCATATTATAAGCTGTCGTAGAAATAAATCTTATTTAAGTTTTAGTGTTAGTCGGACATAGACAGAGAGTAGAGTTAGAGTTATTTGAAGATAAAAAAAATACATACATACTTAGTGAATATATAATAGATATTTATTAGAGTAAATTTTTTGTAGTGAATGCTATAACAAAATCATAACAAAGTTTAATAGGTAGTTAGGTATATCTTATCTGTTCTGACTCTTTAATTTCTTAAATTCGAAAACATGTAAATATTTTTAAAATATTACAGGTACAAATATAAAAAAAACACTATAATTATTAAAAATAAAAGAATATATAAAAGATATTTAGTTTTTTTAATAAAAAAATTGTGAACTAAAATAATAACTCACTCTTCTATTATCACCAGGTTTTTTCTGTTCAGCTCCATTGGCCGAGCTCATATTTGCAGGATCTGCCTGACCGCCAGTTACGCCGGTCACCATAGTGTCAATAACAATAGTCCACACGAATGTTTATTTAGAGTAAACTGTTTTGCATATCGCACGAGCGTAGCCGACGACTTTACCGCAGTCACACGTCCGCCACGTGCAAGCTTTGGCGCGCGACTGAAGTTAAAAAGACGAACCGCCGACGCCAGAACTCGCAGAAGACTTTTTCACTTGCATGCAGGGCCGACCGCACGATGCGACGCCTAAGGGACACAGATTAAAAAATACAGCATAGTCACTGCATATAAGATGTTGTTTAAAAAAAGTGTGAATTTATTGAGGCCGTTGCATTTTCCATAGAATATGCTTAATACGTTAAGCTAGATAACTGAGCCGTAGAGACGGTTTAAACAGTAATACAGAAATATAACGAATCAATATAGAATCTTGTCTCTACTTTGATATGGATCGTTTTGAAGTAGAAATGTACATGAATACCAGAATATTCTCTATTATGTCGTGGTTAATATTTTTCGTGTAAGCGGTGTTTTTAGGGGTAAAATAATATTCACATAGACCGTATGTATATTTTTTTGAACTTCTTAATACAAAATTTGATTGAATTGTCATTTTATATAGATAAATGTGTTTTGTAAACTATGAGACGGTGAGGATAGATCTAAACGCTAGGTAAGGATATTTTGTAATCGGTGGAGAAATAAATACATTGTAAACCGTACATTTAATTAATAGTCGCAACTTGATTATTTAAAAGATGTTAGCAAGCTACTACATTTAGTCTGTGGCTCAGGGTACATGAATGGCGATCTCGTGGCCCTTCGCTGCGCTCCAAACTCACGAAGGCACGCGTCGTCGCCACGCGGCCAGAAGACGTCTTCGCGTGGCGGGCGATATGCCTAGCACGAGACGATTCATACGATAATTAAGTTAGTTAATTTTCTTGTATTCTTGATACCTTATTCTGCTTTATATTTTCATAAGAGAAAAATCTTTGTGCTCTCTGTTACTGTCTTTGTTAAGATTGCAACACGATCTGAATTAGCTATAAGAAATTCAGCTAATTAAGAATAACTGGACTCATATATTTTGAACATAGGTAGGTATTACTATGTACGACTATGGACTGCAATTATTTTTTATGATGGACGAGATGGTGAAATATATCTGCCATATAACAACTTATCAAGATGAGCTGTCTGTCTTACTTATTATCTTTTAAATTGTCGAATTGGTGAATAACGAATCTTGTTTAGATGTTACATAGCTAGAGTATTTCACATTAAGTAAGCCCAATGTTTGTCTTTGTTGTTTTTTCTTTTTTAAAATAAATAATGTCTGTACATAGCACCTACATATCTTCAGCAATAAATATATCTGTCAAGTAATTCCTAATCTTTACTTCTTAGTTCTTATACCCAATTGAGATTATGTTGCAATCAAATATACAAATTAATCAACTATTTAGTATTCCGTCTTAGAGCTTAGTCTAGTTTAAGCCGATGATCTGAACTTAGCATCCATTTTACATAATTTAGACTACATACAGAGCGCGACAGATCAAAGCGCTGCCCGCCTGTATTCAACATCCACTTTGCATATGCAAGGCAGCAACGACTAGCCATTACGTCCTAATGATGTGCTTACGAGATGTACTATGGGCCAATTTACCTTTAATAAGATATAGGTATCGTAATCATGACTCCAAACCTCAAAGAATTACTTCTTACAGATTTATATTCTAGATTTAAAAGAACTAGTTTGTCTATACTATACATAAAATTATGCAAAAGGAAGCGTGGGTAAAGAGGGTCAGAATAGAGCCAGACAGGCACGGGGTTCATGGTAGCCTATTTTGTCTTTGGATATTCGGAAATCTACAGACTGAAACCAAAAGGCGATTAAACGTCAAGGCTTTTTCATCTGTGGTGGTACGTGACCCGGACGGAATTTCAATATTCCTACCAACCAATAGTCCAACATTTTTAACTCGAAATAAAACACGCTAACAACCTTTGTACTTTCGCTATTCTTTATATGAAATCATATGGGAAAATAAATCTTTTTCTTTCACAGTGTTACCATGTACTACGTACTCATGTGGCTCCATTTTTAAACACTCTATAAACAGTGCGTTGCTTGAACCAAAGATTACTTAGCATATGCAAAGCCTGCTTGGACACGGTTTCATGGCATACAACTATTGTCTATTACCCACCCATGGAGGTCCTAATTTAAATCAGAATGTTATTGTTTCGATTTACCTTACTTTTATGGTGTTTTTAAATTAGACTCATCGGGCTACCACGGTCACTAAGAGACTCTAGACTGTCTATATTTATATGTTTATTTAGTTAGAGTTACACACACATTCCAATACAGGTTATTAAGTTTCTTACGTACGTTTTGTAGTTCCAAAGTTACTGAACCTGGGGACACTGAAAACCGGCGCTCTTCGCTTCGGTGATGTATAGACCAAGTGCTTTCTTTCATCAACAAGCTGTCTTTTGATTTTAAAATAATAGTCTATAAAATAGTATTCCTACGCATTTATAGTATAAGTATAATATAAGTATTTTATAAATATGGTTATTTTATAAAAACATGATATTGTGTGTCTCGCTAGATCTTGCTGTTAAGTTAGCATGTTGGATAGTATCACTATATATGGATAAGAATATCAAAAACTAAACTAAAAACTAAGCTAAAGATTTTTGGTGGCAAAGATGAGAATACCGTATTATTTAACGGCCATGTAGACTTTTGTTTTCAGTCCACAATCTGTTAGAGTAAGTAACTATTTGAAGGAAGATTCCCGGAAAACAATGTCCGTTAATTTTTTTATTTATAATATTGTGTAACTGTTACAATTTAACGGTCCAGATATTTTTTACCTTCGTAAAGAAGCCGTCAACAAATATTCAACTGGCAACCAATAAACAAAAGAACTGATCTATTTTAAAGCGTTTTATGACTTAAAACTGGACCAAATATTACTTCATGTTTTTGTTCTATTTGTTAAAACTGCAGTTAGTGTTGTTTTCAAAAGTTTTTATAATTGCTATACTTTTTGTTAGTAGCTAAATCTGTAGTCAGTTCAATTTGACGAGCTCGTTGGTCCAAGAACAATGCATGGCTGATAACCAACGTTTCATGGATTTTATTTACCGGGTCCAGTGTGTTTATTATTATTTAAAAAAATGAAGAAATCTATTAAATTATTAAAGGGATTAAAGGGATGGTACGAATAGCGAAATTCTGTATACTGCGCACACACATACATTCGTAAGTTAATCCAACATTATAGTTTCGATCTGTGGATTTCCGAATGTTCGAAGCAAGAAGAGGTCGACTACGTATCTTTATAAGATCTTATAGGGCTTGGATTTTTAATTTTCTTATCATTATACAATGCTGTTTAATAAACACAAATAATAATACTTTTAAATTTTATTATAGCTGTGTTTGTCTTCTGCAAGAGTGAAAAAATAAATAAATAGGTAATAATCATTGTGTCAGCTTTAGTATTAAGGAATACCGTATTAGGAGAACTTGTTAATATAGCCACAAACCTTCCTTAATTATAAGAACAATACTTTTAGAGCGTTGACAGTTCGTTTTGTGCGGCTTTCAACGTTGAATTGGTTACGCAGCGAGAAACAACCAACATTTCTCCTCTCCTAACAAAAAGGTGGTAGCAATAA
This sequence comes from Leptosia nina, assembly GCA_963661955.1. Lineage (NCBI taxonomy): Eukaryota > Metazoa > Arthropoda > Insecta > Lepidoptera > Pieridae > Leptosia > Leptosia nina. The sequence goes on from CAVLEF010000283.1 coordinate 2,924,259, forward strand.
AACTTGTGTCCACAACAAAGGGGTTCGATTCTCCGAAACACCGCTGCGGTCAGTCAATAATAATTGGTGACGAATAAATAAATAGCCAATGAGCCGAATGGTATACATTATACCGGTCTGAAACGAATTGTGAGTTGTGGAAATAATCGAACTTGGTGTCGGCACTCATTAGCGACAAACACAATAGGTGCCCGAAGGAAATACAAAGCTTAGTAGAAAACAATAGTGCGTTTTAGGCAAGGATGGTGACAGACGGAGACCACATACTTACACAGGCCACCATCAACTTAAACCAGTTCTTAACAAGTAAATACAACTATGGCTATACTGTATGAAAGCGACTAAAAGAATCCTTACTAATATTATAAATGCGAAAGTAACTAAGTGTCTGTCTGTCTGTCTTTCTGTCTGTCCGTCTGTTACTCTTTCACGCCAAAACTGCTAAACGGATTTGAATGAAATTAGGTATACAGATGGCCTACAGTTTTTATTGCGAATAGGGGGTTGTAAGGGGTTAAAAGGGGGATGAAATATTGTATGGAAATTCGTGGTTTTTGAAGCTAGAACAATGAAACTTTTTTCTATGTCTTTTTGGGAATAAGAGTGGGAGTGGGAGGAGGGGTTGTCGTGGAGTGAGTGTAGGAATGAAATTGGGAGTTAGAGTAAGAGTGATGTGCGGTGAGGGTGTTACGGCAAAGTAGCACTTATTATAGATCGGCTACCTTAAATGCCCCTTCATAAATTAATAAACAGCCACAATAATTAAAAATTCTACCCCAATTCACTATTTCACGCGGGAAGTCGCGGGCACAGCTAGTATGATATAAACACTATTTTAAAGACTTAAGTATTTTGACCGAATGCTATGTATGTAATAATAATCGACGGATCTCAAGTTCGATCTCCACCGTATGCAACATGTTTCTAATCCATTTGTAATTTTTCTAAAACATGTTGGATTTCGTCGAAAAATCTGTTTACGTCTGTAAATTTCCGTATATACAAAACAGAAATGATAGAGTTCGATAGAGCATCTCGGTTAGATTTTAGACTAGATTCTAGGGGATATTACCTTCCACCAAGCGGACCTCCTTGCTTGTCGTCTTTTTTGTATTAAAAAAAAATAGATTTTCTTTATAAAGTAACAATAAAAGTATAAAATCTATATTTAGTAATCATTACTACAAACTTATGAAGCTTAATTTTTAGCATCGATTCAGTGTTTTAAGTGTTTAAAATGAAACATACATTCTTAGATTTAGGTGGTAGCATGATTTGAACCAGAAACAATTGTTTCGATCAATTGTGGTACAGAAAGCGGATGAACCCATCCGATATATGGAATTTACTTATTTGCCTGGTATTATTAAATATCAAGTAAGACACCAAAGAATATAGATGTTTCGAAACAAATTATGTCTTCAGTTCCTAATCTGTAGAAACCGTTAATTTTTATGACGCAACCTTCTGCAAGTTTGTAACGGGCATTGGTAAAAAAAATGTGAAACAAACCTAGTAATAAATGTGCCCGTCGTTAAGCATTGTGTTTGTGCCTTTGGCGGCTTATATTCTTCAAACCTTCGTTAATATTTTGGTGTTTCGAATAAAGAGAAATTGACGGGTTGAAACGAGCACATTACCTCGGTTGGGACTATACAAATTATTTAGCAAACACACGTCGAGTCGGCGAAATTACTTTGTTTATATTCATTGCAAGGGTTTATTGCATTTCTTTGTAAGTTTTTATTCATAATCTTTACGATGAGGCTAAGAGAAAGGTTTGAGTTTTAACTCTTAAATGCACCGTAATTATTGGTATAACAAGTTTGCAAAACAGTTTTAGGAATATGGAATGTCCGTTTTAGTAGCTTTGGTAAACGCATTGATACATCGATCAGTAAAATTTTCTAGACTAGTTTAGATTTTTAATTCGGATTGGACGATAAAAAACGTCTATGACTATGTCAGTAGTCATGCAGTTTGCCCAACGTGTTACGATCTTAAACAATTTCGACGCCTTCGTAACTTCAATATTAACTTACGACACGGCATATCTCAATTTTCAATTGGAATGTCGCACCTGCACTTGCTAAATTGCCGCCAAAAATCACGATACTGACGTAATTACAGCTTACAACGTAACGTGATAAATATGGCCGCAGCAAAAACCGCTCGAGGCGAAAACAAACATTAGTTTTTATAATAATTGGCGGATCGCGTCGCTGTCGCTGATATTGTAAATATTGCAAATTTCATGCAAACGTACAATTTTATCGCCGAACCGAGAAAGCCATTCAGAAAATGATCGCCGCGCAAACAAATAAAACAACCACCACATTATATCGAAGTTTATTTTTGAGAACAATCTACAAAAATACACTTACATTTTCGTATCTGGAATAATGTATTATAATTACACGAATGATATAAGCTTATATTAAAACTATGCATTAAATAAAAGATATAATTTCATTGTGTTAAACGTAGTTTGAGTAAGTTAGGAAGTAATTTTGTTGAATTTAGTCATTCATTAGTCTGTCAACAATCGACTTTTTTATTGTAGATTGATATAATAAATCACCATAAATCTACCATCTCCAATACAACATGAGATTCGCTAGAAATTAAAAAAATAACCGCATTTATTATTTTTTTTAAGAAAGAAAATTTCATTAAAATTATACAATACAATAGCCAATAATTGCATAAAACAATTAAAGATAAAACGTATCTATGATAGAACTGGGGAGTGTGTATGAATATATATAAAATTATTTCTGAAGCAAAAAAGCCGCTGGTTTTAACCATGACGTTTTACTAAGCTAATATTGTTATTAGCTATATGGATTTACATAATATGATTCGGATTCTCTAGAAATACATTTTTAAGTGATTTTCCGTTAACTTTACGCAGAGCTTGCGGTCAGACACAATTTTGTGACCGATTCGACCGCAGGTAATCTATAGATATTTCCAACATCACACATCTCAATACAAAACAAGCTAATATTTTGCCAATTCCGTATACATGCAAATAAATCAGGTATTATATATTTTTTTTATTTTTCAGTTAATTATAAATTTATTTTGATATGAGAATCCATAAAATATCTAGAATTCTTTAAACATTACGCAATTTTAAGTGATAAGTACCGAATGTACAACAGTTAGCCACCATCTTGATAGTCATACACACTAATTACGTTTCAACATCCTTAAGTAATTAATGGAATGATTAAATAAATTTGCTAACGCCCATATGGGTTCCAATTACGCTAATTATAAAAACAAGTAACAGACCCTGGCATTTCTAAATTAAATACATCGAAGCGAACACATTTAATGTTTTCCTCTGAAGATTTTGGAGAAGGATTTTGAGAAGAGATTTTTAAGTATAACAAAAGTCCGGTAAGAAAGGATATTTTATAGAGTATGGTGAAGGTTCAGTAATATTGGATTTTAAATATTTTTTTTTTTATGATTGAGGAGGACAGCAACCATGGAATTCACTTATGCGCTGACGATCTATTTTGGCTTTGGATATTCGGATGTATAACGTTACATTGAATTAATAGAAGTTTTCATAAGCTTTGAAAAAAATACAGGACTTTTAATGCCCTAAAGTCCTAAACCCTTTTATGTTCGCTTCAATGCATATTATAGTTATACCTTGAATGAACTATTATTCCACAATGTGGTAATTAGCTAATCGTATAAGTAGTGTCATGAAAATGCCTTTGGCTTACACTTAGTAGTTACATTTTTGGATTGTTCCATTAAGCTAAAATAAATTAAGAACAGCCATTGTGAAAATACAATAGTCAATTTGTACCAGAGTGATTAAACATAAAAAAATATTTCATAACAATGATAATTAAAGTAACTTTGTGTTTTTTCTTTCGTTTATCAAATCGAATTGAAAATATGAAAAATGCTTATAAATTATTTTGCTATATACCTACTTATCTTGAGAAATAGCTATATAATCATCACAGACGTTCTTGTAATACTTTCGAATCAATTTCCTTATCGTCGTAACTTTTAAACATTCCGATTTAATGTGTTGATTTTATTTACAAGACACTTTTTGTTTAAAAACAAGTTTTTCTTCGATTTACTATTATTATCGGATGATTAAAATCTAATTTCATTATTGTATTCAGTAGTAAGGAACATAAAGTACACTGAAATCTAGCTACTCAGTTGAAAATCTTATTTATTAAAGTTACTTGGGTTTCGAGCTGTTCGGCCGTCTTAATTGAGAAATGTACCTCGTCGTACCCCAAGTACCTTTACTAAAAAGTAGTTAAACTTATTTACTTTTATTTACATGTAATAATTCATTAGCACCCTAAATGTAGAAGTTCTTTGTATACAAATTTTTCTTTACAATTCATTCATTCTCGGTACAAAAATATTTAGTACAAAATTCGTTAATTTTCTTTCAATATTTTACAAGTAGACATCTTGGTACTTCAAGATCACTACGATGAAACTTATGTAGTTCTCATAAGGAGAGATAGTTCTTAATTTACATCGGGGCAAGTCTGCTAAATACCACAGTGAACCGACAGTTTACCAGATCACCAATGAGCTGTTTGACAATGCGAAAAATATAACGCAAGTCACTGTTATTAGTATTAAGTATAAATTTGGAAATAATAAAACAGTCACATAAGTCAAAAATAAAGATTGATTTAAATAAGCAACCGCAAAGAAAAATTAACTTTCAAAATTTGTCACGTGACACAAAACGCTCCTGATTGGTCGGGTTTATGACGTCACTTGCTTATAAACCTACTTCCTTCCTAGTGTTAAAACTTATCTATTCTCTGCATCATTATCTTAAATTTTGACTCATTTTTTACTTCAATCTTTGTTGAAATATTAATGTTTGGTACAAATGCATGTAAACTTCCACAACCACCAATGGTCGTAACGCATGACGTCACTAGCCGTATAACAGTGTTATTTCGCGAAATTAGCGTTTAGGAGCACAATTTAAATGTTGTTTTTTAATTTGATATTTTTCACAATATGTATCAGAATTCAAAAGTTCTACTTTGTGGGGATCTTTAACATCTAACAAATAACAGTACATTTTAAGAATAGGTCAAACAGCCCATTGGTTTGCCAATGAGCTACCGATGACACGTTTAATTAATTTATCATAATGCAACTTCTCAAGTCTTACAGACAAAACTATTTCTAGTAGTATATCTAAACACATATATAAACATTTTGGTCAACCTTTATCAGATATCTAATGCTGAGCCCATCTGATCTAGTCTGTGGATATAAAAGTTGCAATTCACTAATGAAATATATGTCATTTTTAAGTTGTTAGTCACACTGCGGTGTCGTAGTGTGCCGACAAGGGCAGCATTTCCTAAGATTCCGGGAACAGTATACTGTCGACCGGAGCTGACGCAGTCATATCGTCGTTGTCTGGTATAGACCAATCCTGGAACACATACATTAGGAATTTATATGTATGAATACAAAAACATTATAATTAGACAGGTGCCAGACTTATCACATTAAATTTTTCTTTTAAGGGTTTAAAACGCGAAATGCATTCGTTACCTTAGTTACAATTTATTTTAACTACGATTATGATAATTGATCTAAAATACTAATTAGTATACATTTCTCTTTTTATAGGTTAAATATAATTGCATATTACTTAAGTAGTATAATGTAACGTACCTGTTCATCGGTGCTCGCAAAGAATAAGTAAAAAAGATTGGCGCCTAAGTCTATGGCGGCTGCTAAATAAAACACCTCGCGCCATTGACCCAATGTTTGCTGTTGGAAAAATAAACACTATGAGAAAAATGTTAAAGAATGTACAACAAATCTTTAAAGTTTTTAAACAGTGTTGAATCAAATTTTACTCATTTATTGCTATTTTTTTACTGTAAAAGCTATCCAATGGTTCATGATAATCCTTTCCATGCATATATGAAGTTTTTCGACCAAATTTGTACCTTCAAAACGGTCTTTGCTAGTTAACCTATACATTTTTTCTAGATTATTTAAAAAATAATATTTTTTGATATCTTAAAGCTTTTCGCAGCACATGCAACAGAAACCGTCAAATGCGGCAGCGAAAATTCCGAAGAAACAAATGTTTTTTCCACTTTTCCCATTATTTCTTCGCTCCTATCGGTTGCAGTCTAAGTCTGTATAAAACATTTATAACATAAAGTCTTACTCGATAAATGGTCAAACCAAAACAAAAATACATTTTTAATTCGAACCAGTAGTTTCTGGGATTAGCGCGTTCAAACAGAGAAACTCTTTAGCTCATATTTGTGTAGATTATATGCAACTTGTTCTTAAGCGGAATCAATTAATTTGACTCACCTGTTCCGAGCTGATGATCTGCCCGATAACATAGGGCGCCATGAAACCGCAAATATTACTAGCGGCGTTCGTAATTCCATACATTGTGCCCGCGAACTGGGGCGATAAGTCAATGTGATTCATTTGGTTACCTGTAATTGTCGAAAGGATCAAATTATATAATAACTAAGACAAAATGACTACTATAAAAAACAACAAGAGATAGTGTAATTATATTAATATATAGCTTTATATAAAATAAAACCCAACTATTAATACAAAAAAGCAAAAGTCGCAAAGCATAATATTGAACCTCATTACATATGTACATTAAGGTTGAAATTGCATTGCGCAAGAGGTGCATGTATGAATAGGAGTAGGAACAAATTTGAACAAGGCCTAGCGGAACACGGCAGCCCAATTAATAAGAGACGGCACGCTGACGAATGCTGTGGACGTGGGTTCGAGTCCCGCCTGTGTGTACGTAATGGAAAATACATAATTAAAACACATCTTAACGCTGCTTAATGCGTAGATAATCTGAGTTGACATTATATATATAAGGCTAAGGCTGTATAAACGTGAGTCAATGCATTCTTTTGTCTTACCAGCAAATACTGCTCCACCGAACGCCGAAGTTATACTGAGTAAGAGCATAACCGCGATACGATCGCAGCCCGCCCATGCAATTCCTAGGAGTCCAAAAGCTGGTACAAACGCCGCTGAAACCAAATTTATTCTGTAAAACATAGTGTGAAAGCGTTATCCCCTCATGGGCCATAGGGCGAACACATTTCTGTGCCTGATCCGTTCTTTTACGGGCAAGTAGTTGATCATACTTCTTTGCCCCTTGCCTGACCGAAACAATTCATGTTTCCCTAGGATTCGAACCCAGGACCTCTCGCGCTTAACGCAAAAACGGCATTTAACCATTTGGCTACAGAGGCGTTAAACATGTTTTTTAATAGTAGCCTTTTGGTCACACCGTAATTATACAACTTGATATTAAGCATTTATTAATGAGCTCTTTAACAGTTCCATCTGGGCTCTTGCATATGCTAGTTCCCACCGCTGCTTTTCTTAACTAGAATTTACACAACAGTAAATAAGATGGTACAATTTAAACTCCATTAATCTTACCAATGTAAGGTACTCACACCACTAAACTAAGACGATCTTTGGCATACAAGTAGAATAAAAAGTAATAATTTACACACCAACTGTATTCCACAACTTCATGCTGTTCAACCTCGAAATCCAACCCTTAGCGAGCAGCCAATCGGCAAAAATACTGATGAGAATACCAGCGATCCACGCGGTCAGGTAAGGTAGTGCGGACAGTCGTGCATTCTGTTAAAGATTTTTTTTAAATATACCTTAGATGCCACAAAGAAAGATAAGCACGTAAGTAATAGAGGCACGCACGTAATAAAATCGTCAGCTTTTTAACTAAGACAAGTAAAAAAACAAGAAACAAAATACCGAACGAACAGGCCATTCATCAAAAGTTGGATTCTGTCTTACTTTTTGGAAAAACAGCCTTTTTATTTCTTGTTTTACGTTTTATTAGTTGTAATGTTCAAGATTCTTTATAACAAGAACCCCGATTTGGCTATAGGCCTCCTCCATACATGCTCATTTTTGTTAGTCTCGTGCACGATATGCAGCACCAGTCTATGCCAGCTTTGGCGTTTCGGGGTATACTAACAAAGTGCCAAAATACTCACAGAGACAATATCGAAATGAAGTATATTATTCATGTATGTTGGTAATTCCGTGAGTTGTGTGTAGAATAGCCATGACTGGCCACACTGTGCTATCAAGATTGCCCACAGTGGTAAGCAAGTGAGGAATTTGCACCACGGAATGGACATCGATGACTTTTCCTCCTGAAAAGAGAGAAAGAGCATTAAATAACTAAATTTAATATTCAATAATCTAATATTTGCACTGTCATAACAGATGGAATCCAATGCGACAATATATATATAACAAAAATATATGAACCTAAACCATACTATCTTTCGTAACTCAAAATAAACATTAATGTATTTGTGAGTTCACCCCAAGGACTGTAAAAAATATCTGCTTGTCGTGTAATACATTTAAATGGGTTCAAACGTGATTCGCAATGCAACTAAAGTTTTGGACTACAACTAACTTTTCAGGAATTGTGTTCATGCTGGGGACTAGTCATTAATTAGTAATGTCTGTAGTTTACGCAAGTATTGCACATTCAATTAAAATACTTTAAACGGTTTAATATATGGGGAAATGGGTGAAATGGTCAGCGGACAACGTGGACTGATCACCCGTCCTGCCGAAGGTGTCCCCGATAGAAAATAATAATAATAACGGTTTAATACACGAAATATAAAGCATAACTTATTTAACTACGGCCCGACGTTTATAGGATTTCATTTACTTCCAAAAGTACATGTTGTACTCCGTAGTGTCAAAATTATAGTACATATATTCATCAATATTATTTATAAATTATTAATTTAATTTAAACTTTCACGGGCATTTAGCAAAGCTATTTGAAATGGTTCTTGACGTTCTCATTACTAGTAGATCAAGACTTGTGCGAAATACGATTCTTTATCACGCCATAATTTTTAAATACTTGGAATAAATCATGTTATTTTCATACAAATTTCATACAACACCAGCCACATAAACCTTTTCCACTATTTCAACAATAAGTACGGCTATCACAGCGTTAGGTGCCCCAAAGACCTAGATTCGAATCGAGTAAATATAAAAATATTTATAGCTTATCATTTGATGTACCAGTCAGTCTATACCTAGACCCTATCGTAAATTATAATGAAATTAATTAGTACAATAAATTATTAACACAACTGCAACCCAGATAAACTTCTATTGTTTTCGTAAAACAAGATAATGCTTGTCAAGCAATAATTCTGTGTCATATTATAATTTAGCATCAATATAATATGCTTAAAAAATCTGTTACAACCAATATAAATAAATAAGACTCACTTTCAACAAGATGTGTATGTAAAACGAGGTAAATCTTTATATGAGAAATTAACATTGAAATAATATATTGTGTATACTTTGAAGCTTTAACAACATCATTAATTTGAATGAATTCATTAACTTAGTGCAATGGAAGATAGTCACTTTTACATCATGTATTGTATAAATATTTTTAACACGAATTATGTTAAATGTTCTTAAATCATGGCAATTAAAATTGTGACATATATGTGCTATTTGCATTATTAGTTATAAAATCATTTATTATGCTAAAAGATAGTAATTGAATATGCTGTCTACATTTACCTGTGGTCCAATAGATTGTGCGATATATTCCACCTCCTTCGGACATATTCTAGGGTGTTTTTGGGGTGTGTCATAAATTAAAAACATCCATGCAATAAACCAGAGCACACCAAGACCACCAAAGAGGTAGAAACATAGAGGCCAACCTCCCCCGAGATCCAGTGTACACAACCAGCCGGATATTGGCAGTGATATGACCGTACCTATATTTGACCCTGAAATATTAATTCAGATATTTACATGGTTATTTAGGATAGTAAATAAAAATCTAATAGCGAAACAATGGTGAGAATTATGTCAATACTAATAAATTCTTATTTTTATTGCACGCGGCTGATAATTACAAACAAATTGCATGCAATTAATAACCTTGAATGATAAATATGAACTGGCCCTATATCACATTAGGTGACTGAGATAATGTTAATATGATCCAAGTATCTGAGTGGGTGTGTATTGTTTTTGTTATAGTATTATGTTATAAAATGATTTGAACATCTATTTATCTTAGCACCTTTGAAAGTGGGTTCTATGTAATATTTCCTGCCTATCATAGTTTTATAGGAGACTAGTCTATAGAAACAACAACAAAGTTATCATATAACATACATAATATAGTCGTAAACAATTCTTACCTGCATACACATATGCAGCAAATTTTGACCTTTCCAAAGGTGGTATCCATCTAGCCAGCATTGCATGCATAGCTGGATATGTAACGCCTTCTCCAAGTCCTTCTAATACTCTAACGACAATAAAGAATTTAAAATCAACAAAGGCCGCTATGGGGCTTAATATTGTGAAAATGGCTGTCAGCAGTACGCCAATACCATACACTAATTTACCCCCAAATATTTCAGCTATCCTACCTCCTGGGACCTGAAAAATAACATATATTGAAGAAAGGGTAAATTTTTACTCTATTTACAATTCTTAGTTTTCTAACTTACCTGTGTTAAAACATATCCATAAAAGAATGATCCTAATATTATACTTTGTTGTTCTGCTGACCAGTTAAAGTCACCGGGCCTCTGTAATAGTGTGTTTATTTAAAATCTATTTCAAAATAACAATATACAGTGACTATATACTGTATTACTAGTGTACAGAAAGACTCATCTTGATATCATATTATAGACATATAACGTCATATCTAATGGCTTTAAACATGAAGCTTTGTTTTGTTTTAAGCAGTAGAAATCAAAAAATTTTTTAAACATTCAATATGTAGTTTTATATGTACATACAGTTGGTGTTGATGTATTTGAAGCAGGTGGTGCTTGACACACATCCAGTGTTTCATTTGATGGCAATGGAGCTGTTGAATTTATCATCGCTACAATAGCTACAGATAGATTCACCCTCATAGCATAAACATTGGCGAAGCCCAAAAAACCCATGATACCTAATACTGTACGGCTTTTGATCCATCCTGTTGTTTCTTCAACTAAAATATTAAAAAAATAATTTAAATAAGATATTTATTATTACTTTAATTCAAATAATAAGACAGTTTTAAACATGAGAGGCCTATGATATTGTTGTAGGACAGAATCCTAGAAAAACAATAAAGTTTAAGGGCAGGAAACAAGGAGTTGATCAATTTCTTATCTGTAAATAAAATCTATCAGTGAAACAAACATAAAAATTGGTCTGCCCATTTAAGTCCCGTAAGGGAAAAGGGATTTCACTAGTTACTTTTTAAACTTACACTAATAAGAACAATTAATATTATAATAATGAAATTCATTCTGTCTGCATAAGTTACGTTATATGAGAACAATAAGCGCGTAAATCTCACCAATTCCTGACTGAACTAAAGTTCTGCGGCTACTGGTAACATCATTTTCAATGTCCTCATTTATTATAGGACTTTCATCATTTGGTAAAGACATGGTTTAATGATCCAACATGCCCCAGTATTTAGTTAAATGCCAAATATTATCACTCTGACCTATGTTTTCCACACAAAGTTATGAACATAGAAATGTTGAATGACTCATGAATGTCGTATATTATTTAACTGGGTAACTGGAATAAATCGTAAACAAAGGAAATATTTTACGTTGGCTTAGAACATTTTGTACATCTGTCTAATGTCTATTCCATTTGTCATTGTCAAATACAAAGGTCACAGATTGAAGAAGGTTGTCTAATGTCCATTTTATATGTCAGTGTCAAATAATTTTAGTAGATATTTATAGATTTAGTAATACGTCCTTATTCTTAAATTGAGATTTGCTTCATCAAATTAAGAAGAAGATATTTGCTTGCTCTAGTACCTTAGTAATATATTAACTCAAGGCGAGGGGAAATAAAATATAATTTTGTATGTTAAAATATTTCTATTTTAATTACATGAACATAAATGCCCTACCATACCCCATACAAAACATTATTTATTATTTAGTCATAATTACATATTAAAATGCAGCCTTTAAAAACTGGACGAATTACGTATATAAACATTGATAACTACATTAAATTACACCAGTGGCCAAAAATTCTTACTGAGAGTTGGTATTAGTAATCCCATAACTACGGTCGAAATTAGGTTGACACTATTATTGTCCAAAATATTTTTCCCACTTATATGTTTTACGGATACACTGGAGTGGGATACTATTTTGCCATCTTTATCAATGCCTGAAAACAAAAATTAACAATCAGTAATAAAATCGAAACTGGTTTTATAAAATCCCTACTAAATCACAAGATTATTATATATTCAAAACCTAACATAGACTAAGAAAAAAAATATACCACTATATTGTAATGTTGCTCCCATAATAGAATCAATCATACTTCCAATAAGACCCCCCAGTCCACCATATACGATAATTGGCCACTGAGGAGGTGCATACATCCAAGTGGTTCTGTCAGCAAAATACAAAATTGATAGGTAATGTGCAACACCTATAACAATACCCGCAAGTGTACTTAAAACGGTTCCTATAAAACTTATTCCTCCGTTTGTCCCTTTTGGTACTTTTTTAAATGATGTTATCAAGTAAGGATCAGATTTTGATAACACTGTGCCAAGTTCCGAGGCCCAAGTATCACCATTACAACAAGCTAGTACTCCTGTAATAATAAAAAAAGACATGTTAGTTAAAAGTTTAAATTATTAAAATATACTACATAAATACTTATTATTACTTACCTAGAACTCCCATACTTAGCCAAGATGCTCTATAATCTTTAACAAAGTCAATAGGTCGTTCGGATGACCCAACGTCAATTAAATATAAGATACCAAGCTGTGTAGCCATTCCTCCATTGCATAAAACTTGAACCCATGTTCTTTCACCACCTCACATTATACAAAGCAAAAGTGGTGTTAATTTTTTCAATAATAAAGTAATACAAAAAATACTGCAATAACAAAATAATAATACCTGCTTTAAAATCTTCTTCAAATTTTTTTTTCAAATGTGGTCTAAAGTGTGAAGCCTTTGATGATGATAAAAAGAATATTAGTAAAGTCATCATGAAACAATAATTGGACAAAACAAGGACAAAGCCTACTACTAAAGCTAGTAGGGCACCACTTAAACTAAGTGTTTTTCTTCTATATCCATAGAAAGCTACAAGAATAGGTATAATACAAGCCGCTAACCATCTTCCAGGAGAAATCAGTGTAATTTCTGAAATAGATTATAAGAACATAGATCAGCGTTGGCATGGCCAATGTAAAATAAATCAAAAGTTATATAAAATGGTGTAACACAATAAGAATTAATTATTATTAGATATTTCAGACATATTGTTACTTTTAAGTTTAATACATACCATCAAAACCTTCACTTTGAAATATTTTGGAATAAATGATGTTGATAATCCAAAATGACATTGATAGTGGTATTGCAACAGCAATTGAAAGAACTGAGAGTACATGATCATTTTGTAAACCCTTTTTAGTTTTATCTTCTTTTGTTGCCTTATTTTTCATTTTTACGACACGATAATGAATATTTTAAAGTGTATTTATAGAGATTATCTTCTTTTCATCTTACTGTTGATACGTAAAATAGCCCTGAAATATCGTTTATATACATATAGTTAAACAATTAAGTTATAAATTGCTGTCGTAACTATATAATCAAATGTTATTTTACTAAAATAAAGGAATAGGTGTTAAGATCTTACTAACCCTTTAAGCGTACAAATAATAAATAATTTGTATAAAAAATATAAATTTCCTGTTATATTATATACCTATATAATTTATTGTAAAAAGAACAATTGATATTTATATAATTACTGAACAATTATAGTGTTTATTTATAAGCTGACGCAATGGCAATTATATGTATTATTTTTGTTATTTAAACTTTTAATTTAGAAATAAAGAATTCGTGCACAGACTTGTTGTTGTTGGAAAAGATAAACGCTTACAGAATATATTATGGCAGTGTATGTACAAGTAATTGTTACGTTTGTCTGTGCCCGTGGATTGTATACATTATAGTAGGTTTTATCTCATTTGACAATTGACATTAATTTTCACAATAGTACAAAGAAATTGCATTTTATTCTAAATTATACCTTAGTGTTTTATTTTAATGTTTTTGAAGTCTTGAGTGAATTATTGATCGTAACGAATACAAACAATTATTATTGTCTTACTAGAATAGTATTCTGAAAAATACTGAAACGTGAATGGGCGTATTAAGATCAATTTATTTAAAGTTATACTTTCGAAATACAAACAGAAGCATGAGTATTGACATTGGAGGTAAGAAACATTGCTAATAATAAATTCCTGTTTTTATATGGCGCGTCATATTTGCAGAGAACAATAACTAATTGATAAGCCAATTATTTATTATCAAATGAGGCCATAATTTGTCTTGTTGCTAGAAGATTTAATCTTCTTTTGATTGTAGGTATGAGGATTAGGTATAAGGACAAAGATGAAACATTCTTAGAGAAGCATTTAGTATCTAAAGAACCATTTGGCCAATTTAAAGCATGGTTCGAAGAAGCATGTAGTAGAAAGGAAATTCTGGAACCAAATGCTATGTGCTTAGCTACGGCTACTCAGTAAAATAATTTTTTAGTATCAAATTACTTTTCTTACTCATTCCAGTATCAATAACGGATATTTTTTTTACACAGAGATGGTATTCCCTCTGCCCGATTTGTGTTATGTAAAGGGTATGGCAAGGATGGTTTTAAATTTTTCACAAATTATGGAAGTAGGAAAGCTAGGGAAATGGTAAGGAAATGAATATTTTTTCAAGGCTTTGAGTCACTTCACAGGCAGAGTAAGTTAGAGTTAGACACACTGGTTAAAGTTATAAAGAAAATCTTAACTACGGTTTAGGATGAAAATCCAAATGTGGCAGCAACTTTCTATTGGGAAGTGCTGAACAGATCTGTGAGAATTGAGGGTTATGTTGAGAAACTGTCAGCGGAGGAATCTACTGCATACTTCCATTCACGCCCAGTACCAAGTCAGGTAGCTGCTTGTGCTAGTTATCAGAGTACACCAATTGAGTCTAGAGATATACTTTGTGAAAGAGAAAGTGTATTGGAAGCAAATTATATGATTCCAAATAAGGAAGTACCAAAGCCTGACTACTGGTAAGACATATTCTTTCTTTTGTATATCTGTTACATATATTAGAAATTAAAAACCATTTCTTTATAGGGGTGGTTATATACTTCGGCCAAAAGCTGTGGAATTTTGGCAGGGACAAAGAGATCGCTTACATGATCGCATAAAATTTAGGAAGCCAAAAAATAGTGAGACTCCAGATGGAAAGATCTTACATGAAGGAGAAGATGGTTGGGTATATGAAAGACTTTCCCCCTAAATTACAATAGCTTGTAAAATGGTTACAGGTGCTTTATAGATTTTAAGTACATTTTTTTTGTCTTCCATTTAATAGTAAGTAATATTTAAGTCAATCTACCAAATCAATTTTTTTAAGGTCTTTTGGTAATACTTTATAACTATTATTTATAATGCATTACAAAATTAAATCAAAGAGATTAAAGATTGTTACATTCAAAATGACTTCTTTATTGTTAAAATCTCTCTTTGTATTCCACTTGATGTTTTCCACACAATTTCTGTTTTAAATTTACCTGTGCCACTAATAGCTTTTTCAAATTGTCTCATACCTCCACCAACTCCAAAATAATAAGTTTTTGCAGCTACATATACAATTCCATCGTCATTTAATCTGTCTTCAAATAATTTGATAAGCTTATCATAGTTGTTCAAGTTATAAATGGTTTCAGAAGTAAGAATTACATCATATTTTTTCTCTGAAGATAACATATCATTAAATAATTTCCAGTCACCAGAATAAAATGTGCATCTCTGTATTTCCTTCATATTGTCCTCTTCTTCCATATTTAATAAAACATTAGGGATTGTTACATGTTCAAGTATTTCTTTGTTCTGAAAGAATTTATATTTAAAAAAAAAAATTTTATTCCTACACTTAAAATCAAATTTCAATGATAAAGGTGCTCACATAATCTTGAAAGGTAACTTTAGCTTTTTTGAGCCATGCATAGATACCTAATATACCAGTACCACATCCTAAATCCAACACATGCTTATCTTCTAAATCAATTTTATTTTTTTCTACAAAATCAACGAGGTCATAAGTACATTCCCATATTTTTAATCCTCCTGAAATTATACTTTATATTAGGCATACAATCATTGAATCTGTGTTTAAGTATGTAACAATGTAATAATTAAAAACTAGCAAAGGTTTAACACCATGTTTCCTCGCATGATTTGAACCTTGAGATAGATGTACTAAATCTGTGCTACTGAAGATACAACTATAAGTACTTTGAGATTAACTTACAAAATACTTTACTTAACCTTCATATTTTCCTGTTACAAGATCACTGTGTTCCTTTTCTGCTAGTTCAATTGCATTTTCTTCAACATCGTTAAATTGAATTGATAAAGCATTAGTTAAAACATGTCCGATTTCGACATCACCACATGTAAACATCTTAGCTTGTTTCGCAATGATATCTAAATTTTCAATTTGATCAGTAATTTCAACATTCTCAGATTTAAGCCATTCAGTTTTTTTATCTGTAAAATATTACAAACAATACAGTGTAGTACAAAATAATAAAGAAACAAAGTTCAGTTCAAATATTTAGTTGTTACCATTGCCTTTAGTTTGAACCTCTATATGATCAGGTTCTGGACCACTAAAATTGAACTTGAAGGTGGTCATTACAAATTAATAAATAATCTTCTAGAAGTTCTGACCCGATTAACGAAAATAAATCAACATCAATAAATTGTGGTTTTATTTAATTACTTTGGGACTTGTGTTTATAACTTTAGAGGTTGTTTGTTTACAGTAGTTTCAACAAGCCGAGTGGTATTAGTCTAGAATCTATGCTAGTCAGCTAGTCACTTTGGTCAGGTAAGGGTCACAGATACATACAAATAATAGCTATGTAGGGCTTAGACTAGGTTATGTTACGTATCACAGATATATATAACCACAGATATAGATACATCATATGCCATAGCTGACACCATGTATTTTTAGTCTTGTATTAGGGATTTTAGTTTTTACATAACTTAAGTACTTAGGTATATCGACTTTCAACCTACCGTCAAAATAATAAGGAAATTTCTTCATAATTAGACAGTGTTTTGTCTATCATAAAATATATATTTAAACGACAAGGTAGTCTGTTTAAATTTTTATATTATATATCTTCTCTATAGTGCCAAATAATGACATTATTTGAAGTCAAAATTTTGTTACAATAACCAGAAAAAAACAATATGACATAATTATAGTGTGACCGATAAAATCATTTATAATTAAAATTTATAAATGTTCATTTAAATTTGTTAATACACCAATATAAATACTAAATTATTTTTCCACAGTTATTAAGATGAAATGGAATCAAACGAGACTAATCCCATAATCGATAAAGTGGTAAAATATTTATTACTATATTACTAATATTTATAATTGTAGTAGTGATAGCATGCTTTACAATACCGGCAGTATCGAATTTATTGATACTTATTAAAAATTAAGCATATAACATATTACATATCCAGGTTTTATATACAATTTTCTTTATTTGTCATTATGTTAAGTAATCCTTAATAAAAAGTTTCTAACAATAATTTTTAGTTGTTACATTAAATTATTTTGAAATTAGAATAATTTGGAAACTTAAAGTCATATTTTTTACATTTACTAATAAACAGAAAAATGCTATATAAATTTATAATATTATGACAACAACATAACCACAGATAATGAAAACAGCATGCATCACTAGTAGGAGTTGATTCAAATTAAGCATCACCAATAATTATTATTATTCACTATACCACACGGGTTGAATGTTAGTGAATTTTTCCTTAGAGTTATAGTTTTCCATTTTTACCGTAAATAAGTAAGAACTGTGGTCTCTTTTCACCAAATACCTAAGTTATTCTGAAACAATGACTGACGTGGCGAAGAAGGTAAATTGTGTTCTTAATATTAATTCAGAAAAATAAATCTGTTAATGCTGAATTGAGAAGTTCTTTGAGTTTTCTAAATAAAAAGTAAAAAGTGTTACTATGCATTTATGTTACATCAGAACGTTTTAATAAACGAAATGCGCATCGCCATCAATAACTTTTCTATGTTCACATATTTTACACATAACCTCATAAGCGGCCATGGCCTAAACTAGTGCCGCATTTTTATCGATATCTCTTAGGAACAATTAAATTTTTTGCAAAGTTTTCCAATTTCCAGGTTCAGGATTACAAAGATTCTCTCAAACAAAAGGCTGAGCATCTTATCATAAAAGGATTTCCAGAGAAGATTGTTAAACTAAATGAGCTTTTAGAGACTCCAAACTTTGAAAATAGAGAATTAGTAGATGTTCACCAGGTATTTGTTTTGTTTTATTTAATTGAAATTTAGAAGAATAGGGCGTAACAAATACAACACTTAAGTAATATACAGTTCTAAAAATACAAATACTTTTAGATAAATTCTTGATTTGTTTTTGCTATTGTTTGTTAATCAATAAAATATCAAAAATGTTTTCAGGACCTAAACATTCCAGTACCGCCTCCTATTCAAGCAGTCAATGAGCCTAATGCTAAAAGACCAAGAGTTGATTCATCTGAAATTTCCAGCAATACAACATTAGAGGGCACAAGGGTTTACGCTCTGCCAAATGGAAGCGTCCCTTGTAATAAACCTCTTAGTGACCTTATTCACCTTGTTAAACCTCACATTAGAGAATTAATTGAGGATTCTAATCTAGTAAGTGCATAAAGTAAAATCTGTATTACTAGGACAAACAGAAGCATTTTGTTCCATTTCGTTTATAGGCAATTAAATCACTTTCTGTGTCCTACACATAATGCTAGGCAACATATTTTAACACTAAGACATGTAGCAGGTTAGGCAATATGTTTAAATATCAATTGTATCTTTTCAGCTCAAAATGTGGATTTCATTCATGATTCCAAAAATTGAGGATGGCAACAACTTTGGAGTATCAATACAAGAAGATACATTAGCAGAAGTCCAATCAGTTGAGTCCGAGGCTGCAGCGTTCTTTGATCAAATTTCCAGATATTTTATATCAAGAGCTAAAATAGTTTCAAAGGTTGCTAAATATCCACATATCGAGGATTACAGAAGAGCAGTCAAAGTGAGTTATTTGTATTTACCTTTATATAAACATATAAGCTGTCTTATAGTCTAGTGGTTAACTTAACTGCAAATCATGGGGATTTGAATCCCAGTTTGGGCAAATTTTAATATGATATTTTACTATAATTTTTTTAGCATAAGTCTTGAGTCAATTTATAATACACACACACATATATAGATTTAATAGCTATGTCCTACATACCCTAAAAGAATTAGGTGCATTTCAGAAGAATGTACTTAGCATTTCTTATTTTTGATAGTAATGTTGTAATCTATACTAATATTATAAAAATGAGAGTGGGAGTTAGAGTAGGAGTGACGTGAGGTGAGAGTGTTGCGGCAATGTAGCACTTACAACATAGATTGGCTGCCTTAAATGTGCACTTACATAAATTAATAAACAGCCTAAATAATTAAAAAATTCTACCCCATGTCACTATTCCACGCGGACGAAGTTGTGGGCACAGCTAGTGTTTTATAACTGTGTGTATTATATGAAATGAGTTGTTTAAATTACGATTAATAAATCAGACTTCTGTGCTCCACCTGATCAAAAGCTAGTTTCTTTAAATCAAGAGACAGCTATACACTTTTTATATCAGTTAATCATAGATACTATTTACTTTTGTAAAGGAACTAGATGAAAAGGAGTACATCTCCTTATGGCTGGTGATGTGTGAAATCCGCAACCGCTACTGTTCACTGCACGATATTGTCATCAAGAACTTGGAGAAAATCAAAAAGCCTCGTTCGTCAAATGCAGAGACATTATATTAGGCGTATTTTAATCTCAATTGTAATATTAGTTACACAGGGCTCCCCTGTGAATTAAGCTAAGCTATCTTGTTTTTTATTCACTAGGTAATTCGTAATTTCTAGTAATCCAATGTACTATAGAAATATGTCAAACCTCTTTCAAAGTTCCGTACAGTAGGATTATAATAAAGATATTTCTTTATCTTACAATTTGTTGCTATATTATCTGTGTTTTTTTTATTACTTCCATATATTAGATTGTACTAGTAATACATAGTACCCAAACTATATTTCATTTCACGTGTCTCTATTTGTGCCGTAATGTTCAACAATGTTGTAACTTCAGTGCCGGAATGAAAATGTAATTACAAAATGTTAATAAGTATTATTAATTAATTATTATATTTATATCAATAGTACTAAAAAGCGCGCTGTATAAGTAAACCGATTTTGCATATTTCGTTTTAGACGAAATCTGTTAAATACTTCAAAATTTTTGAATCCTTTTTTTTTCACCTAAGTTGTACATATAATTCTTATTAAACAATTGTCTATGACAAAAGATATTGGTTGTTAACATTTTATTTTGTCATGCCTTCCTTGAGGACTACAATTTGTGAAACCTTGCTTCCGTTAAAGAAAAAAGATTCAAGGCTGTCTGAATGCGCCCTTACAAATTATATGTGATTTACATAATGTTTACTTTTCCAATGCGTTAATTATAATCTAGTGGGTTAAAAATAAGATAATTGTAAACAATTCGATGTATCGCGGCTGTGGGAGTAATATTACTCGTTTTAAACTGTTAATATTACTCTCAAGTTGCGTTACTTCAACATGTTCTAATAAGATTCCACCAATTTGTAGAAAGTTTAACAATTTGACCAAAACCAGTGTTCTTAATAACTCTCCCTTGTAATCATTTCGTTTTCTTACTACACGATAATATCCGTTTCATTTTACACATTTTTGATATTCTTTAAAGTGCCTGTAAAAATGGAAAAACTTATTTAACAGTCCTTATATTCCATAGATTTGATGACGATTAACGTTTAATAAATTGCAATAAATACATTGTATGTGCATTTTATTGTTTTTCTTTATATGTCATTAATTGTATCCAATGTTATAAGGTGTCTGTCCTCTCTCATAAATAAAAACTAATGATTTACCCTTCATCCCTGCTAAGTACTTGATGTTTAGTATTACGTTAAGCGTGACTGGGCATGCCTAAATCTCCCGAAACGGAAGTCAAGTTATTTTCTCGCAACGTAGCGCAGCAATATAGATTTTCTTTATCATAATAATACCGGCACCGTGGTTCAACACAATACATGGTTACGAAATGAGGATAAAAATCTTTATCTGCTAATGAAGACGTGACAAACTTAAAAAGAAATAAAATAACCTCTTATTTTTTTCAAAAGGTCCTGGATTTGAATTCAACTATCTTATGATTGGGCAGCGCCCTGAAGTCTGATCAACTACAGGATTGAGTTTGCCCCATGTCCCACAAAGAGGATACGGTCTTTACATAGGTATCTAATAAGTAACTTAAGATAGAACTGGCTAGGAAAAAAAAAACCGAAACAAAATAAGACACGTGTCAACTAGCTTGACAAGACGTTAAAACAATTTAGTTATTTTTACATTAATCTTGGAATGTTTATAATGAATATATTTTTTTAATAATGGCGAGCGATATAGAGAAGGGTGATTTCGGTGATTGTGCGCGACACAAGTCTCGTTATGACCTATCAGCGACCAACTCTAACCATATCTTTGATGGAGCCGGCGAAAACATTCAGTACCACAGTGATTCGGAGTCGACGGTTTCTAAAAGGAGCCGAACGCGGTACATTAACCCAGCGATTTATATAGAGACAGTCGAGGCGTCGCATTCGGTCACCTCGCTACAAACTGACACCTCCTGTCATGATGAAGTCACTCCGCACCCCCATAGCTCGTATAGAAGCAATTCCACACCGTTTCTAACTGGACGCCTGTCGAGCGCGTCTTCAGGTAGCGTGAAGAGAAAGTCGTGTCGACTCGCCCAAGATATTGAGAAGGACATAGAAGAAGAAACGCCCAGGTGCGACCACACGTTTCGGGATGCAGATGGAGCTGACACGTTTAGGTTATCTGTTTCGTCTCTTTCTACCACTACGACTGCCAAAGAAGAGCGAGAGAAGAACGAAATGAAGAGGCGTGAAGCGTTCAAGCAATGGCTGGAGCGTAAGGAACAAGAGGTATTATCTCGTTTTTTTTCCTTGATGACTTATATTAAATTGAAAGTGTTACATTTTGTATTTATAGTCCTTGTAATTTAGTTGTATAAAATGACTCATATCTCTAGGCTGAATTGTAGTTGTAATATTATCTCTTTAAGAGACATTAATAATATTGTAAAAATAATTTAGGCTGTATGAAATTTCTTTATTTACAACAAAAGAAGCTTTTTCAAGTTTTTGAAACCCTAGTGCGGTGCTACAGATTTTTGATTTAAAACAAAGTGGATAAAGTTGTCACGTAGTTTTGTCGTCTAGTATTGAAGAATTGTGTCTGTTACTTTAAAAGTAGAAATCTTTTATAGGTTCATATTTGTACTCTGAATAGTTTTATTTCGTGTAGAAACGTGAAAAGTTGCGTCAGGAGAAATTAAAGAATCAATCTACACCAACGACAACGCAAGAGCAGCGTGAAGCATCGTATAGGAGGTGGTTGGAGCGAAAACGCGTGCAAGTGGAAAGGCAAAAGGCTGAAGAGATTATGCGAAAATACCGCGAAACCGAACGCCTAGAACAAGAAAGGAATAGAAGGAAGCAGGACAAGGAGGAGAAACTCGCTGAGTGGATTAGGAAAAAGGAAGAAGCGATCAAAAGTAAGCCCGATGTCACCGATCTTAACAAATAATTACTAATATTATAAAGATGAATAGTTTGTTTGCTCGAACGCGCTAATCTTAGGAACTACTGGTTCGAATGAAAGAACTCTTTTTTTGATTAGAGCGTTTATCGAGAAAGACATAAGGTAAAAAAATAGGCTATAATATGGGGCGAAGAACCAGTGGGGAATGTGGAATCCTTGCGTGTAATTTCAAAATGGTACTAGATACCCAAAAATATGTACCTATAGAAGAACCATTACCTACTGTTTAAATTATGTATAAAATGTCCGCGACAGCTTATCTCGAAGATTAACTTGCAAGAACTTACTTGATTGACGCGGACGTTGTCGTGGGTAACAACCATAATTCGTAAAGATGAGGAGGTTTACAAGTACAAATTTTGATGCCCAGAATGACGTCAACATGTATAACAATAATAGCGATAATAATTTGGGAGCCCAGCTAGTATGTATATATGGATCATAATTTTACAACGGAACCGTCCTATTATTATTATTTTATATTGAGGACACTGAGTAGGCCAGCTGATCAGTCCACTTTAAACCAACATTCCGTTTTAAGACTCTTGTTTTATACGTTGTCCCGTTCTCTGAAACATAATTGTTCGAAAGATGTTCTTATAGCGTAAAATTGCTGGTTAAATCTGGTAGTGCGAAGATTTAAATCAGTGTCTTCTGGTAGCGATGAAGACCCACGCAGAACGGCGTGCAGCGCGGGCTGCTATAGAGGAGCAACGTAGAAGGGTGCAAGGCGAGAGGGCTTATCGAGACTGGTTGAGGACGAGCAAGAACAAGCCATTGCCCGTGCCTCTCAACCAAGGAGAACTAAGTAAGTTATTGTATAACAAAAAAGAGTATTAGACTATGTTTTCTCCTCAGAGATTAAAAAAGTACGTAAACAAATACTGTCTATAGTTTAAGCGAGTACATTTAAATAAAACACCCCCGTCTCCCCGTGAGCACGGCTGCTGCAAAGCATTCGAAACGTCGGGCCGAATTAATAGTTAAAAATCATTTCCAAATAAGTTTAACCAATATATCGCGTTTTGAACCGTTAAAACTGTTTACTTAAAGTCCCTAAACTACTAGGCTGTGTTTGAAGACCCTTAAAAGTGTTTTTTTTTGCAATCAAGCAATTTGACTTAAACAATTTATACTTATATGTACTGCAAACAGTCAATCACTTGAGATAATTCTTAACAATAAAATCATATTTTACGTGTAGAATCTTTAAGAAAAAATATTGAAAGGTATGGCTCGAACCCTTGAGGTATCCATGTGAAAGTTAAAAATATATTTTGGATGCTGGTCGGCTAACCTAGTCGAATTTCCTTTAAGTAATGAGACACTTATTTTTTTACAGGTATGCGGGGTTCCGTATCTCAGATGTATATTAATCCAGTCCCTTGGCAATCTACGACTTGATTTTTTAGACATAGCTTATTATTGTTTGCTGTATTTATTTTAATGTATTTTGTATAATTCTCAAATCATTGTGTTAGTGCTTTAAAGATTTTTTGAGTGTTTTGACCTTTTTTTATTAGACTATCTTGATATTTTCAGTAAAGATGTAGATGAAATTAAACTTTTTGTTAATTAAAAACCGTTTATTCATAGGAAAATTACTACGTATAATGACGAAATACCTACTAGTATTAATTGTGAATCATAACAGGGTCCCCACCAGTATAGTTACGTAAAAAATTACTTTTAATTAAACATATTTACTTATTTATGTCTTAGTGGTTAAAAATACCATTCTAAACACAAATGAATCTCTAGAATTATGAGGCAATAAGTTATTCTTCGTCTCTCTAGCAAAGTCAATCTATTGTTTGGATTTTCTGCGCGTGCGTCTTAAAATAATGTTTAAAACAATTACAAATTAGAAAGGCACGAATATCATTGTACTCAATCCTACGTCACACAATCTTGTAAATAGCCCTCTATTTATTAATATGTACGTATGGTAGGTAGGTATTCATTCAATTCCTAATACATTTCCTCTTCCTCTTTTAATCTTAATATGTCGGACTTGTTCATGAAGTAATAGGTAGGTTGCCGCCCTTTGAGATCCTTTAAGACTCGCTTTGCACCAGCTCTGATTAGAATGCGACTTAATGATTCCATTTTCTCAACGCCCATCGCATAATGTAACGGAGTTCTTTCCAACTAAAAATATAATTAATTGAAATAATGATAATATATTTTTAAAGCTTATTATATTTATGTATTAATGTATGTATTATTTATACAGTATTAAAATATATTAGGCTCCTAGAGTCAGAGTGGCCTAATAAAAAAAACACGATTTTCAATAAGGAGGATAATAAAAATGCGCGAAATAAGCTAGGCGAGTAAAATTTGAGTGAGAATTATGTTATGTCCTGCCCGAGTCGAAATTTTTTTTTATTGATTTTGGATTTTTAAATTATATAGTGCCTTCATGTGCAACATGTAAACAATAATAAAGTTTTCAAGAATTATGTTAACAATTTTCGGTCACTGTGCTCTTGTAGATTAAGATTTTTAGACTTTAAAAAATTATAAGTCGTGGTATAAAATTGCAGTTAGGCTACTCTGGCTCTAGCAGCCTTATATATAGCAATAGGTTGTTTATTTTATTAAAAACAGAAAAAACAAAACAATAAATTATATCACTAGTTACGTATAGGTATTTACATTGTCTCCTGTTTTCAATAATTCCGGGAAGGATTCCGCTAAATATGAGACGATGTCTTCGTTCTGCGCAAGCACAGCTACATGAAGGGGGGTTCTGCCGTACGAGTTTTGGGAACGCGCTAAGGTCTGACCACCTTCAGCAGAGAGGATTTGTTGTACCTCCGTTAAGTCACCTCGTCTTACGGCTCCGTGGAGACGATCTCTAGATTCCTTGTAGAAAATAAGTAATTAAGAATATAGTTATAGTATGTCAAACGTAACTTTGTCATAGTCAATATCGGAATTGCTATATAGTCATCGTATACGTTATTGTGTAATTATAGGTAACCACGTAAGTAGATTTATGAAATTTATGACGTAAAGATATTTTTTATAATATTGCAATATTTAAAATCCCACGTCTTAATTTCTTTCGTATATATACTAACCTTATATTTATTCAATTGCAAATTTATTCTTTCTTTCGCCAGCATCCACAGAGTTCTGTGCTGCCGTTTTTACTAATTGAACTACCATGTGTTACAAATTTTAATCTAACATGAATTTTACTTATTTTCATTTTGTGTATACGTACCTCAAAAGTAGGTATTGAAGCTAACAAGTTGGACATGTCGGTATCGTCCCTTTCAGATACAACTTCAGTGATTGGAGCTCCTCCATCATCCACTACATCCAGAATATGGTCATAGCCTTGCATAAGTAACTCCATTATTTTATCGGTGTTTCCTAGAATATGGGCAATACTTCAGCAAGATAAACTCGTTACATAATGTTTTTATAGCAGAGGAGAAAGCATGAGCAAGGTTAACCAGCGTTATAAATTCAAATTGATAAAATGCTTTAAGATAAAGACTTCCATCTGTGGACGGTGGTACCAGACCCGAACGGTTATTAATTATTCCTACGTATTATTCATTAGTTAAACTGACGGTCTTCGGTCTTCTCGTGACCACGGCTGCTGCAAAGCATCCACCAATATATATCGCGTTTTAAACCGTTAAAGTGTTTTTTAATGTGTAAACTACAGACTTTAATACATACAATACAGTATTTATTATCTCACTTAGCTGATGGTTTCCTGTTATTCTGGTGGTGTTCCTATTTATACTCAGAACTTACCTCTGGCTGCTAGATGTAGAACAAACCGATCTATCTCTACCGTGTTCTCCATAACGTTTGCCTGTATTGATATGTCTCGTGCGGTTCGGTATAATTCATCTCTATAACCAATGCTAACATCGGTTTCTTGTAGAAGTTGAAATAGTGCGTTTTTTGTGTGGGTGCGAGCCGCCGCGAAATGCAACATTGATTGGCCGTGTTCATCCTAAAGATTGCATAAGTAAATAAACGCACTTGGTTCAAGGATAGCCATTTACATGCTAATTTATCTAAATGTAACTAAACTAAGATTTGGAGCAAGTTAGATGTATTTATGTATTACTCTGTTTGCGCTGCTAAAAGCCACTTCGGGTGCATCTGGATTAGCTTGCTGTGGATCTACAGCGATGACATCAATAGGCCTAGTAGATCGAATAGCAGTTTTCGCACTTCTGGTTTTAGCACTGATTGGCTTTGCTTCGGATCCCAAAAAGTTCTCGTTCGGTGCTGGAAGTTCGTTTTCGATTTCCGGGTCTTCTTTAGTTATTACTGTATTTGTCTCCTAAAAGTTGTTAGGTGCTTTTATTTTGTTTAATCAATCTAAGTTTACATAAAATTCTTTTAACTACTATTCATGTAAATGTCATTCACTAAATCGCTAAGAGAAGCATATCGCGTTATGCGTCATACCATAGCCGACATACTACATTGAAAGGCTAAACGTTGTATATAATTAACCATTAACTGACCTGAGTACCTAATCGGGGCTTTTCGTGATCAGGGAAATTATGAAGGAATGTAGCGAGAAACGCGATCGGATCCTTCGGTTTAACATTTGCCACTTCTGTCAGACCTTTTATCAAAGGATCGCCGAGTGCTGAAAGTACACTTTCCACATCAACCGATCTTAATGGCGAACTATCCATATCAACAAATTAAGCTTACACTTTGCCAGATATCTGCCTTCTTCCGTGTGGAAGATGGGAATGTCCAAGTGTCCGTCCGTCGCGTTTACGCCTGTAAATTGATCAATTATTCAATGTTGGCCTTCGCTATTAAAACGCCATTGGGTTGGACACATGAAACGCTATAATAGCGGGTAAAAATCGAACGGCGGAAATGATAACTATTTTTAACAAAGGCTGTTTGGTTTGTTGTTACGTAAGTTTTATGATATACATTGAATGCCGTGATTAGTATTGATGACTACTGTTGGAAAAGTACACATGTTATAGCATAAGAAATTAACTCCAAAAATTCTATAAATAAGTAAAATATGCGCTCAGTGAGCAAGACAAGAGGCAAATAATATGTTACCGTTTTTTAACTACATAAATAAATACTGTATAAAGTAGTGAACGCGAGCAGTACAAATTTAAATCAAACACCTTAATATTTTAAAATATATTAGTTTCCTGTGTCCTCTGTTTTTAAAAATTGACAAAGTATTTTAACATTGAGGCGTGGTCAAACTAATTTGTAAGTTTAACTAATATATTTCGCGTTTTAAACCGTTAAAGTAATTTATTTAAAAACATAAATAAGACAACATATTTTTTTCAAATTATTAATTTACACCTGACTTTAGTTAACGAGACTCATATATTACGCGTTTTAAACCGTTAAAGCGTTTTATTTATAACATACTCTAAATCGATCCATTATAACCTAATACACAAAGCGAACACTTGGAAAGACAAAGGTGCACAAGTGCGTTAAGCTTTTTTCGACGTGTTCGAGCTAGATCGTGTAAAAGCGTGATCGCTTTGCAAACACGTCGTTTGACGTACACGAACACGCAACACACAATATGTGAAATATTTGACACAATAGGTACTGACCTAAACTTGATTTTAATGTAGACTTCTATATCCTTGATAATTCCTTTAATACACCTATGCCTTTCCAACATCAATAAATCTATGAAATTAACATACATATATAAAATAATCTAGTCGTAAATTACAATTAATATTACGCTAATGTTTCTCGTTGATGTCTACGTCTGATAAGCTGCTCCGTTTCCTCCTAAATATGTTACTAAGCATCGTTGCTATTTGTGCAGAATTGTGTAAAGATAAATCTCTCTCCAGGTGGAGTAGATTGGAGGTAGCCGTCGCGAAATCGTTAAAACAAATTGTTTCGGTAACACTCAGGCATTGATAGTTACTGATTCTAGCTATACCAGTGCTAAGTGTCTCCCGATATTGAAGACCTCGCATTGCGCATAAATGTTTTATATTATCAGTATCTCTTGATAGACCAGGGAAATTTACAATGAGATTAAAACGTATACCGGCTCCTAAAAAGGTTGGTCTACCTGACAAATGACCTAATCTATCATGCCACGCGAAATCAAGTTTATCGTGAATATGCGTCATAATGTATGATAGTTTGCTAAATGGTAGACCGACTTCCCCGGGGTTATCGCTCGGATTTGAAACAATGACCCTTAAGTGGTCATGCACATTAATCCATGCAGCTACAGTTCTATCATCGCTTAAGTATACACCGCGTCCGTAAGGCCAGTGTCTTCCATGTAGCCGTCTATAGTCATCAATTTCATCCCTGTCACAAAGAGATATAAGCAACCCTGCCGCAGCTAATGTGGCACTAATTTCAGAGGGCTTTTCCAACACTTCGTTTAATGTATAATAATTCCCCCCCTTTTTGATCAGCTTCAGGGTTTAATTGTTCAATTACTCTGGTAAACTCAGCATTTAATAAAATTGTTGTAATAACTCTTTCAATAGTTTCTAGCTGTCCAATTTTAAGATTAAGAGGTAATTCAAATCCATCTAAGTTTCTTGAACACTCTATAGTACCCGAAAGTACCAATTCTTCAGTTGGATCGACGTTAATTTCAACTAAAGGTTCAGAATGTAAAGAATTTGTAATTGCTGTATCTCTAATGAAATCTGACGGAGGGTGAAATGGCAAGTCGTAAGAAATGTTAATGTTATGCAAATCCTTGATAAGTGGTGTTAAAAATTCACTAAAGACATCATATACGTAATAATCTGGAGCGGTGACGCCACCTGGAAAGTCTTCTTCCACCGTTTGTATTACGTTGCGTGTGTCTGGTATCTTTTTAACAGCTGGCCAAATAACATCGAAGAGGTCATGATCAAGTTTTGTAATACGAGTCTTTATCAGTTCAAATGTGGATTTTTTGAGGAACCTTCCGAGAACTAGCGGCGGTGTCGCTTTATTTGATGAGGCAGATAAAGGAGTTCTTGTTGATCTCGCCGAAGTCAGAAGTTGGTAACAACGGTGCAATGTTTCTATCACTTCTGGAATATCCAGGTTCCGGCGACTTGAAACACGGTCATCTGCCACTATACATAATAATAAAATAAAATAGTTAATTATTTTATAGGACACGGTATAATCACCTCGTTTAATATGCCACGTAATGTAATACTTTTTTAAAAGGACTTATATTTAAATACATACCTCTGTCTGAAAACATCTCTTTAATGACATCGTTACTTATACCAAAATCGTTTAACAGTTGATTAAACGGCAGTAAGTTTGGGTCTTTATAATAGTCATCTGCAGATCGCCCGTTCTGTGAAAACAAATTTTTCGATAACGAAACTTTCCCCAGCAACCTCTTTTAGTTGTTTGAGTTTCATTCTTACATCATCTAGATCTTTAGAATTAGATCCAAGTTGTTGAAGTAAGTGATAATAATGGCCATTATCTGGTAAAACTGCTGCATAATGTAATGCTGTGCGTCCTTCGAAATCAACAGCTGACAAAGTTTCAGGAAACCTATTAAGACAATATTATATTTTATTAGAAAACAAAATTTGTATGACTTTTTACGTAAAATATTTGCCAGTTTACCTTCCACCCAAATATTTAATAATGTTAGTTTTGCCGAATACGGTAGCTACATGTAACGGAGTCGCACCATTCGCTGATATGGGATCCCGAGCAATGGCAAATTTTCTTCTATCCAACGCCGATTGAAGCTCACTTATATTTCCGTCCCTTGCTGTTATATGCACCCTGTTTATTTTTTGCTAAAAACAGTTCTTGTTTAGTGAAAAAATAAACACAAATAAAGTAGTAGCTGTAGATTGATTGTTACCATATACGCGGGCACGTTTTCCAAAAACGATTGTAACTCTAAATTATCCGAATGCCTGCCAATTAACCTCGCTCCTTCCCCATTTAATACTAATGTCGCCAACATTTCCATATTTGCCGTATTTATCAATTCAGTTACTTCGGGATCTATTTCATTGTCCTGACCCAAAAAAGCATTAATACAATTGGTTGTATAGTGCGTATAACACACACATAAGATCGAAAATAAGAGACAAGGCAAGGTTGCGTTCTAAGTTGAATCTATTACATAATTATTCTAAAAAGCTGGCAAACTATATCTAATTGTGTAGTGCACTGATATAAATAGTGCTACAACGATGCTTCTATTCTAAAACGGCACTTTAATACCACCAGTGTGTTATTACCTTTTATCTGTCTCTTAACCCCAATACAATCAAAATACTTACAAGTAAATCTTCGTGATGTACTGAGTTTTGTTTTAAAACACTTGCGTCCTGTGAATCCTTTTCCGCTTCGCTACTCACAATACCTTCAATTAGACTCTCCTGACTATTTCGACCATTGTTTCCTTAATTTGTAAAACAGAAATTATAAACTAGTGAGGGACCCTTTATAATTTAGAATAAGGGGAACTATAATTTTGCTTAAATTTCATGTATTGTGCCAGAAGTGGCTCTGGCACTTATAATTGCACTTCCATTTTTGTGTGTATCCTTTAGGTTTATGTATGTATCGTAATGTTCGGTCTGTGTGTCACCTTGTACTTGTACGTCATCATCGTCTTCACTGTGATCAATTTTTGTATTACCTTTATCATCCAAAACAGTTGTTTCTTCTATGGATCTGTGATTTTCAATATCATTTTTATTTTCACTATATCCATTTTGAACCTCACCATTGTTTGAATCTATATTCATTTCGTTGTTATAACCATTACTTTGTATTGCAACGACGTCTTGTTGTCGATCTTGAATGTCGTTATCATCATTTCTCGTTTCATTTTCTTGAATATCAGTTACTTGTGCTTCTTTTGTTTCGCACTCATTAAGATGTTTTTCATTTTCGAAATCCTGTGTACTTCTATTTTCTACCAAATCGGTTTTACGTACATCGTCTTCATTTCCTGCAACTTCACTGGAGCTAATTTTATCCTCTTCGTTGATCTGTCTATTTTCTGTATGAGGCATAAATTCAGAATTATGTTCATCACTCACAATATTTTCATTTTCATTATTATTAGTTATATTTTCTATGGAAATTAAATTGCTATTCTCTTTATTTTCAGTCTGATCAGTGTATTCTGGACTATTTATTTTTGGATTATTTACTTCTTCATCTAAATCAACATTATCTTCATTTATATGTTCTATATTATCTGGCGGACTTCCTTCAATTTCATTATCGTTATCCGTATCCTTATTATCTTCTTTTTCCTCGAAAGTTTGTTCTAGTTGCTTTTCTTCATCTGTTTGCTTGTCATTTTCACCGGAGGTTGTATTAACCTCGATAGTCTTTGTTTCCTAGAACGTTAAAAAAATCATGCAGATGGTTATGAAGCAATGCAAATAAATTAAAATAACTCTTCGTATCCAAGAAGCGTGCTTTTCTCACCTTTGTCGGATTTTCTACTGTATAGCTATCACTTTTGTCTTCAATGTGTTCTTCGTGTATTGTTCCGTTATCATTATCATTTAGTTCTGGTAAATTATTTATTAATTCATGTGTACTGCTATTTTTCATAACGTTTAGATTTTCTGTGCTTTCAGAAAGAGTATTTTTGGATGAGATGTTTTCGGAAGATGTTTTAAAATTCTTTCTTTTCGGTTTCTTATTTAATTCAAATGTGTACTCAGTATCAAGAATTTTCCAATCCCAAGATGACGGATAGGTACTGGACGGTGTTCTGGGAGCTTCGGGCAATACCTTCAAACTGTTTCTATCTAACTCTTGAGGTCTGTTGATGTAGTAAGCTGGAGTCTTATTTTTCTAAAAAAATGTGTTTTGATTAAAGAATTGTTCGTATTCTTTATGTGACAAGTGTTATCACACTCACATTATCTACGGCTCCTTCGTCAGCTCCAAAGCCAATAAGTGTTTTGAATGTGTGTTGATCATCTCGAACAATGGCAGCATAATGTAAAGGTGTTCGTCCCTCATTATCCTGCTCACTTATGCCTTGAGGATATCTTTCAATTATGTACTTTAGGATTCCGCAATGCCCCAATCCGGCCGCCTGAAAATCATTAAATACCCGGAATTCTTTACGTAAAAGTATCAAATGGAACTACTTTTATCGAGGTTTCTGGTAATCTTCAGCACTTTGAACCATTCAATGTAATTAAAGTCTCTATTCTAATTCAAAATCAAGATTTTATTGCTATTCACATATTATTAAAGTTAATCTATAACTTATAGTCTCACCAGTTTCAGCTATGCTGCTGAATGCTTGTCACACTCAGCAGCGCTGGTTTCAGCCTGGCCCGGGTATAGAAGTAGAAGAGTAAAGTGTAGTAAATGAGTTTATATATTTATGTCGATAGTTATAATATACATGTATTAATAATAATCCTTAAAGGATACATATTTGTTTTTCATTGAAAACCAACCTTATGAAAAACTGTCATATTATTCACGTCCTTGCTGGATAAAATCTGCGATGGTACCGGGCTATTTGTGAGTCTAATTACATTCTCCAGATCATTTTGAATGACTGCGTTGTGTATATCCTTGATTGTGTTCTGAAAATAATTAAAATTATTCGATATAGCAGGATACTGCTATATATTAGATATAATACCAATTGTCACTCGTCGTAAGAAGAAGAAAAGAAGACGTACCATCATATATGGCACGGCTTCTAGAAATTTCTTGACTATTGGTTGGTTGGACACTTCGCTTAGTAGTCTCGAGCCCTGCCCATCCCAAATGACTCGTTGGAGCCGCCCCATGTCGCATTCGTGGCACCATATTCGGATATTGTGCCGCTTTATCACCAAACCTGTTAAAATAATTAGTGCAGTTTATAAAACGCGTGAAACACATAAAAGAATTTTAAATACACATTCTGTGTATTTGATAGTTATATATAATATTACGTATATTTGTATATTTCGTTTCAAACTAAATGGGGAATTATGACGTGGTCAAATAAGTTTAACTAATATATCGCATTTTAAACCGTTGAAGTGTTTTATTTAAATGTGTAGGTACTACTTGCGTAAACTATAGACAGTATTTAAATGAGGAATGTTTATGATTGTTCTTTATGATTTTCCATGACACTGAGATGCTAAAGTAGAAGCGGTTCAAAATACCCAAATAATATGAAGAAATAAATGATTCCTCTGTAAATACACTGATACATGTAATTTAAGTGACACTAACAATGTTTAAAATTCAAAATCAAAACGCCTCACATTATGCAAAATCACCTAACCTCGAGGCTTTTTTATTTATTAGTATCGATTAATTATTATAGACGAAATTACCTACACCCCAGTGAATAACTAAAGTCATATTTGAACGTTCGATTGTGTTTTGTGATTTCTAGAAAACTGGATCGATAAAAAAGTTCAAGGTGAATTGGCTGTCAATAGAAATGGGAAATATTGGCTGATGCGTAGATGGATTCGACGTATTGATGGTCTTCGAAAAAGCTCTGATACACGTCTTTAAAACACTGCCTTCATCTTTTCACAGACACACACACACACTCCCCTGTGTGCATTTGTCACACATATTTAAAAAAAGACTAGTTATATACTGTCTATAGTTTACGCGAGTAGTACACATTTAAATAAAACACTTTAACGGTTTAAAACGCGATATATTAGTTAAACTTATTTGAAAATGATTTTTAACTTCGGTCCGACGTTTCGGATGCTTTGCAGCAGCCGTGGTCTCCCTGTGACCGTTAAAAATCATTTTCAAATAAGTTAAACTAATATATCGCGTTTTAAACCGTTAAAGTGTTTTATTTAAATGTGTACTACTCCGTTAAAGTGTTTTATTTAAAGACTAGTTATTCTTATTTCTGGCCTAATATATTGTATACCAAAAATATGTATTATATTTTTATAATGGTTGCAACGAGTACAATAATAATTAAATAATATGTTACTTTATTTCGGAGTAACACTCACTTACTTAAGTACCTTTTTATACTTATAAATGATTAACATCACCGACCGATTTCAATTTCTATTTAATAAAAAATCAACTTTCTAAAAGATCGATAATAAAAGTCTTATATATTCTTTATTCTGTCAAACTTATCATCCTATTGTTAAGAAAGAAACAATAATTTATAAGATTACTGGCTAAAAAAAAAACGTAAATCTGCCGGGGTCACTTTTAACATTTAAGAGTTTTTATTATTAATAGCCCTTAAGTAAGATAATATATAGCGTTAAAACAATCGATAAATTGTTATTGGATATTTAAATAATAAAATGAGCACACACGCCCGCGTTATATTTCCTTATTCGGCTTATAAAAATCCTATATTATTTCGTTTAAATAAAACACTTCAACGGTCTACAGCGCTATATATATTATGTCCTGCCCGAGTCAATTTCTTCTCAATTTTTTTCCATTTTCAGGCGATATATATATTATGTAAACTTATTTGAAAATTATTTAACTACGGCCCGACGTTTCGGATGCATGAATATCGCGTTTTAAACCAAATAGATCGACACATCTTGTCCACTAGTTTTAAGGCGGTATTTCACCTAATGTCTAGTACACTCATAAAAACATTGGCTTGATAAACGAAGATAAAAATAACATCTGAAAAATGCTTACATACATGTTGGTTTTGTACATACTATATTTTACATGACTTACAATAAAGGCTAATCTACGAGGCATTAAACAAAAATACATATATCATTCAAGTGAACATCGATCAATACGTGCCCTTTCAGACGCATATGTCTAAAGTAGGACATCGCTGTCAATTACTGCCTCGTGTGCCCCCACGACAGCCAATACACCATACCGTATTGACTAATAACTATCTCACTAAGGATTATTGGAGTTATATAGGACTTACTAGATAATCACGTTTTATTGGCATTTAAAGAATTTTACAAATCAGTATTCAATATATAAATATTACATTAGACAGGGCTCTTTGGGGACAGGGAAATTCAAAGAGGACGTGTAGGACACGGTAGCTTAAGTAAATTTTTTCGATCTAAAATAGATTTTTAATTTGAACATGTCTCCGTCCTATAACGTCCAATTATAATGCGCTGTCTGTCTAATGTATTTTGGGTAAAATTCGGAAATCAACTTGACATGATTTTTCTTCACAATTTGATTTTCCATATTTGGAATCAGAATGAACACGTCTCGTCTCATTGTTACCACTGGAAATCAAAAATTGTATACAACTGAAACAAGTGTTCGTGTCGTTGTATGATGCAAATTCAGAAATTCTCGCGTGTAATATAGTGCAAGTTTCACCAATCGGACACCAAAATTAAGAACATACCTTAAGTTTTTTTTGAACCACGACATTCGTAGATGAATATCTCAAAAATACTTCTTTCTTTCATTTCAACTTGAATCAAAGGTTACTGCGTAAAAAGCAACAAGTTTGCGTGTTACGAATTCAAAATCGTTGGATATTAGCATAATACGAACTTACTGAAACACTTGCGGCTTGATATCAACTGATTTCATTTCGCCGATAAGCGCTTATCGCTTTTAAGTTTGTGAAAAGTAACTGAACAAGATGTTTAACACTGTTTCGTAACGGTTTCGACTTTTCATTAATTAGACGAGACTCAGTTAAACACGTGAAAAACGGGTGGGCCTCGATAAAGGCTACTGAAAAAATAAATATTTATAACCACGCAATATTCTAGCCACGCCCCAGAAAGCCAAGCCTTTATCTACACGCCAAAATTTAGTTTCGATGTATACTTACGCTAAGTTATTACAATGCTAATTATTACGTTGTTTTATAACATTTTTATTTATTTATACAAGCTATTTATAATTACAAATATATATGAAGGTTTAAACATATATATATATGTATCTGTATTTAGTTATAAAATTCGATTTTAGGTGAAATTTCTATTCGTTTTTAATATTATTTACATAGCAATAACATCATCCCATCGCAAGATCTGTAAATACAATTAAAAATAATGATAAATATTTAAGCTTTAGAGGTAAAGGTAAAAGTTTATGAATTCAATTAGGGTCTTGTAGGTTCCGTAATACTTTTAAAACCTATATCAATGTTGGTACGCATAAAATGTAGTACACAGAGAAATGCTAAATTTTAAAGACATATAAATATATAATTACTAACCTGCGTCCCGAATAATAGTAAAGTATAGCCAAACAGACGGATAAATAAACATTCTACGTAAAGTCACTAAGTTCAATTGATATGAGAAAGCATAATTTATAATAAAAAAATCTGTTTGACCCTTGTAATGTTTGTCTCCTTATTGATTAAGATAAATTTAACATAATTAACGTTCATAGGAACACGTCAAATGTCATGGTCCAACGGCAAAGTTATTTTTGGAAGCAGAAGGAAATTACTTGTAGAAAGATGCTTTATTTAGAATCACTCGTACATATAAAACGTAAGCAGTTATTTATAATCTATATTTTACAAACTTTTGTAGTTTAAAGGAAAAGTACGTATTTCGTTTGAATTAGACTTTTCCAGCAAATTATTAAATGAAAATATTCTACAACGCTTATACAAGTATTACTAATGTACAGATGATCCGTAGTTGTGGCGTACTAAAAAGGTTTTCTACTACTTTTTTTACTTACTTTTGTAAGACAATTGGGTACAAAGAATTCAAATACTTATTACTATTTTCTATTGGGGACACCGATAGAAGGCCGGGAGATACGATTCAAAACAGTACATACAAATAATATTAAGCAAAGTTTCGTTAAAGATATTCTTTACAATGAGTAAAGCTGAGTACTCACCGGGAGGGTTTGGTCGGGTCGGCATGTCTGCAGCGGCGGGTAACACGAGCAGAGTGCGAGCCAGCCGGTAGTGGGCCAGTGTACGTCCAGCGGCGTCCCGCGCGCCCCTTGACGCCCCCGCACCCTCCAGAAGGCTGGCCATCGTCGCTTCATCGTGGCACGCCGCTGTGTAGTGTAGAGCTATACGACCTTCCTAAGTTGTATATAGGAATCTTCTATTATCTTTTATATCGTAGAGAACAGACAAGTCTGGAATTTATTTTATTGGAAGTTAAAATACCCCAGTCATATATTAACACTAGCTGCTCCACATACCGAAAATTATTAAACTTCGCGGTTTGCCGGTGGTTATTGCGAACGAAATTTCGATATTCCTACTGCCCATTTCGTATCCAGATATCCAGATGAAGTCCAACTTGCTTCAGAAGAATTATACATTTGAAATAAGTTGGTCCCGGTGGGGACCCACGACCCGTAGATACATAGATACATAGCTACCATTAGACCAACGGTCCCGTGAAAATTATCTTACGCATAGAAAAAACTATTATAATAGTTTTCTTATTTATGTGATTTGATTAACAATTACAGTTAACATAGATTGTAAATTTGTATCTAGATAGTAAAAAACATATTTAGTATTCAAATTTTTAGTTCGAAACGTTATACTACATTGCTACTGTACGATACTGGCATACTACTGTAAGATAATGGCAGTATTACAAATTAGGGGTACCTCGTAGGGGTTATATAAATTTTAATTAAATTAAGTAATTATAATAAAACGCGTTAAAACGTGATATGTATATATATATATTAGTTAAACTTATTTAAATTATTTTACCTACGGCCGACGTTTCAGATGCTTTGCAGCGGCAGTAGTAACTAATATATATCGTGTTTTAAACTGTTAAAGTGTTTTATTTAAATGTATGCTAACGTAAACTATAGACAGTATTTAAATTAATTAATTTTGGCCTTCATCTTTTCCAAATAGAAAATTATAAATCAGTGAAAACAAATAGGGTATGACAGACATACGTAGCGGTTCGTAGTCATCTACGCCGTAGTATTAAAACTCACCGAATCTCTTTGGTGCACGAGGTGTTGGAAATATTTGACGAGGTATTCTACGATATCCGTGTAGTTGTAGTACACAGCTTTGTGTAGCAAGCCCACTCCAGCTTCGTCACAGCACGTTGACAGCTTATTACGATTGTAATCAGATTCTAGAAGTTCCTATGGAAAGATATTAAAAGTAATTTGCTCATGTGAAACTAGATCTTTCCGAAGAACATAATAGATCGGTACGATGTTCATATTTATAGATATTTAGCACGTATCATTTTTTTTTAATGATAGAAGATAGACAAATATGGGGCTCTTTAGATGGTAGGTAATACCCCAGGCCTATAGCATCTACACAAATGTAGACCTAGTTTGGCTTTGGATATTCGGAAATCCACGGCATAAACTTTACGGCTTTTTCATCTGTGGGGGATTCGTGCCCCGGACGGAATTTCGATATTCCATCCTACAAAGCTTGTGCGTGTTTTATACACAAATATTGGTATAATTTAATATTATTTAACTTTTTTCAGAGTATCCCATTCTATATATTTAGTTCTACCCGAACGTTGTTACATCGAATGTATTGTTAATGTATCTACACCATTATGTTTTTTTAACAAAAAAAGGAAAACCTGCTTCCCCCGTAGGGTATGGGGGCGAAAACATTTCTGTGTCCCATACACTGAACGGTTCTTTTATATGGACGCAATTGAAGAACTTCCTGTGTTCAGCTCGACAGAAACAATCTTCTGTTTCCTTGAGATACGAACGCAGGACCCGTAGTGCTCACTAGACCGTAATGTGACTAGCGTTGCGTTGAGCAATAGCCCTAGTTACACGTTTACACACAACCAAGCAAGAAAAGAACACCTACTTGTAGATCAAGAAGTGATCCCCTTTCAACAGCAGCATGCAAAGCTTTGCATTTAGCGACCAGATTAATGAGATATCTCGAAAGGGGCAAAGTCTCCGCTTCTAAAAGCAAACGCTGCCCCTGCCCATTCAACACAGCTCGTTCCAGCTTGCCTTCAGTTCCACCACGAAGCCATTTACGAAGTTCGGTAGCGGAGACTACTCCTAGCACTTCAAATTAATCAGAATTAAAAAATTTGTAGTTTGCAATATTTAAAATTGATAAATGTTGTTTGTTCAATGAATAGTTATGTAACTCACGTCACCACTGGGTGGCGCTTTTGTCAAGGATGTACTGTCAGTCCACAAAAGCAATCGAAGGCAAGAACCATTATGCATTTCAGTATTATGTTGTGTAAAAAAGGGTTATGGATGCTTAAGCAAAATTTATGATTTAATATACTGTAGTGTTGCATTAATAACAATATGATTTTGTTTGTACTTTACGCAACCAGTACATAGTAATAGTAAATAGTAAATAAATACATATAAATGTATTTAATTTAAATATATTAAATATAATATTATAAATGCGAAAGTAACTCTGTCTGTCTGTCTGTTACTCTTTCATGCCAAAACTACGGAACGGATTTGAATGAAATTTGGTCTAGACCCTGAGAAAGAACATAGGTTACTTTTCATTGCGTTAAGGGGTTAAAAGGGGGGGTGAAAGTTTGTATGGAAATTCGTGGTTTTTGAAGCTAGAACAATGAAACTTTCTTCTTTGGCTTTTTGGGAATAGGAGTGGGAGTGGGAGTGGTAGTGTGAGTGGGAGTGGGAGTGAGAGTGAGTGTAGGAATGAGAGTGGGAGTTAAAGTAGGAGTGATGTGAGGTGAGAGTGTTGCGGCAAAGTAGCACTTATAAGTTACAACATAAACTGGCTGCCCTAAATGCGCCCTTACATAAATTAATAAACAGCCTAAATAATTAAAAATTCTACCACAAGTCACTATTCCACGCGGACGAAGTCGCGGGCACAGCTAGTAGTAAATAAAACACTTTTTACGGTTTGAAACGCCAAACATTTTCCTTAAATTAATTTACCTACGACTCTACATTTTGGATGCTTTACATCTGTTTGTTGTGTTATTAAATATATAATATGCTGTTAACTATAGATGCTTGTAATTGATTTTAAAAATTTTTGTTCAATAGAAAACTACAATAAAAGTTTTAATAACGTATTGAAGGTCTTATAGAAATTAATGGGTACTTAATGTTATAAAATAATCCGAAGAAAAGTCCCGATCAATAATATTGTTTCGTGTATAACGCATGGTACATTTTAAGATCTTATATCTTATATATGTATAATATTTAATGACTATTCACTTACCTCGATCCGAAATAATTTCGATAAACACAATTCACATTTAATAGATTAAAAGCCATCACAAAACATTCAGAGAAAATAACAAAAACGTGTTGCCTGCATAAGTCACATATTTGAAAATAAGAAGTAGCATAAAAGAAACCAATTGTCAAAGTAAGTAAGTTAGGTAAGCAAACGCCCAATGACTTCGACTGATATGAACCCCGATTATTTACAGGATGTTCTGTTAAGATGTCATATAAAAAATCTTTACCATGAAATAGTAATCCGTTTACATAAAATCTATACTAATATTATAAAGCTGAAGAGTTTGTTTGTATCGATTCGAATATTTTTGAGATGAACAGACCATTTGTCGAAAAAGGATTGAGGCTATATATAACATCACACAGCGACTAATAGAAGCGAAGTGTCTTCGCTCGAGGGAAATGTGGTAAGAACGGTTACGTGCGCTGCGAAATCGGTTCAAGAAACCAAAAATATGTATAAAAAATGATTATTTCTTAAAAAATGTAAAAAAATATCCAACAGTATTTAAGAATAACTGTCAAGAACGACGGGACGCGGACGACGTCGTGGGTAACTACTAGTCCCTTAAAAAATTAGCTCTATACATACCCTAGAAACAACGCTGAAAACCCAATATACAATCATTCAACAGTTTTGAAGTAATGTTTAAATATAAATGAAGACCTAAGTATTGTATATAGTTTACGCGAGTACACATTGAATACATTTTTTTAACGGTTTTAAGTCATGAGTTATTATTGTGAGAGCCGCCGTGATCGGTCCTGTAAAGCATCTGAAACGTCGGGTCGTAGTTAAAAAAAAATAAAAAAAATAGATTCAAAGGAAGCCCCTTTAGTACTTACGGGTTTGATTATTATTTCTGAATTTTTTTTGTCTCTTTCTAACAAGTATGAGGTTAATAATTTTTAAACTCGTTAGGAGTCACCCTGTAGATGTATAGCATGTGCTTGCTGCTAGATTACATGAGTTGAGATTACACGATTTATAATTTTACAGTCGCTATGAATTATCACGAAATTAAATTATCTTGACCTTAAGACTGTGGTGGCGACGCCATGTTTGTTTCGAATCTGTTCTTCTTTGCAAGACGGTAATTGTTTGAAAACATTAATATTTTTCACATGTTATTGCACATGAAGGCACTATATAATTTAAAAATCGAAAATAATTTGAAAAAATTTTCGACTCGGGCAGGACTTGAACCGGCATCGTTAGCTTTCCGTGTTGTTGCTCTAATTGCGGTAATTGTTTTTTAGAAAACCATTAATATATTAAAGTACTAGCAATTTAAAAGCTTTTGCTAGAAAATATTTTTTTAAGCAAAAGCTAAGTCTAAACATTAATTTATTTTCAAATATATTAATAAATTAATGTTTAGACATATGTTGGACACATTTATTAGTTTTAACTAGTGAAAATTAAAACAAAATTAGAATTGTTCAAGGTGCACAAAAAAAATTAACGTCACAAAGGTTATGCCATAGCTTAAAATTTGGATCATGTGGAGGACTTGAGGTTTAAAGGAGAGAAGTAAATATATATATTTTTTAATATCAATGTTTCACTGGTGGTAGAAGAGAGGCTTTAACGCATATTTGGGACGTTATATTAACGCGCTTTTCGAGAAACTTGTGAACAATAAAACTTCTGACAATGGGTTTCTCTAAATATATCATAAATCATAAGCTATTATACTAAAAATGTCGCGTTCGATCAATTAGAACGGAGTGGATCCTGACCCATGATTTAAATGATCTGGTTCGTTTGACCCGTTCAACTCTCACTGTTAATTTTTTACTCGCAACTGAGACCATGACTCTACATATAAACTGAAAATTATATATTGGAAGATTCATCACAACATCGGCGAAACTTGTACCGGCCATACACAACGTTCAGTGCTACTGATCTAACCATTTATTTGATTATGATAACGCATTATAGGAGGTTAAGGCTGATTGAAACAACTGTTAGGTACTGAGTAGGTATATTTCTCTACTTGTGACTCTACTAGAACTGAAGCTCGAAAATGGGGTGTTGACGTTTATATAACGACTCTGTTGACTTTTAAAAAATAGTTTTTGCACCAGTATCAATTGAGCTTCTTAATACATTTTACAAACTGGTCTAGAAAGTCCTGGTCTAGAATATCCAACACGCATTTTACCGAATTGTACTATTCGATCGCGCTTATTGAAAGATCTGGTTAATTTTTTCAATCAAATCCGAACCGAAAAGTTACGTAATGGATCAAAGCCGTTGCGTAGCATGATAAGAGGTCCGATTTGTGCTTGTTTTGCGTGAATATTTATGTTAATTTACATAGCCCTACAGTGTTTTTTCGATTCAAATTATTTCGAACCGTGTAATCTGTGTGTTTGCAATGTGACAAGCGAGTGCTGTGACATTTTTAGAGCACTTTATTAGTCACGCTTTCTCATTCTTTATTTCATTTTTACTCAAGTTACAATGGTTTCAAATGCCACTTATTTATTTATTTAAAATACTTCAACAGATCAGAACATCACTATTATTATTTCGTACAAGTGTTCTTTAGATCTCATACATATATTAAACAAAAACTGATTTGAGGATTATATTTTTCCTTTTTTTTGTCCAATAACAGAGAAGTCGTAATAGGATGTTGGCCCTCAATTTTGTAAGTGTCCTCGGCAAATTCTATTTAGCACTTGTTACCAGACTGTATTAATAAAAAGTTCTCGATTAACGTTATCTTATATAAATATTACTCTTATAACAAAGTGGGTAAAAAATCAATAAAAAGAGAAGTTGCTAAATAAAATAAAAACGCTATGCTACGAGATTTTTATTAGAATGTTTCAGGTGGTTAACAACAGACGCTAAGTGCTACTGCTTCGAGGGTAATGTTTTATTTTGCTGGTAAACGTTTGAAATTATTTTTTAAAAAGACACGCAAATTAAAAAGTATTTACCTACAATTCAGTCGTAATATAAGTATTGAATATTCTGTCTGTAATAGTCCGTGCTACAATGTAAGAAGCTTATTTATTCAAAGCTCGATGGAGGCAATAACTAGACATTGTTTGTACTTTTGTAGGTCGTGTCATGTGGACTCAGGTGAATAGCCTATGTGACTAAGTCTATTAGTCACTGAATGTTCATACATTTTTAATACAATTGCTTTGTGTATGATACGAAAAATTCAGTTTTTCAATCGTGTCTTTATAATTTAAGCGTAAAATACAATTGTCCTATGATATCTTTAATATGGGATAGACAAAAAATTTAATATTCGACAGATTACAGATAAATTAATCATGTCTTAGTAAGGTTCTTTATTATTTCGGAGATACTACAAAATAAGTTCCCTAGCATTACGTTAAGCATAAAAGCCCGCGTTATTTACAATAGGGAAAGATATATATAAAAGCGATAGATGAGTTGGCAATATGTTTGCTGGCATTTAGCATATAGATACGTTAAGCTGTTACCTATACATTAAACAACCGCCCCCTGACCACGCCATCGATCATAGTGAAAAATAAATTTATAAATTTACGGGTG
Source organism: Leptosia nina (assembly GCA_963661955.1). NCBI lineage: Eukaryota > Metazoa > Arthropoda > Insecta > Lepidoptera > Pieridae > Leptosia > Leptosia nina. Next base: position 2,968,995 of record CAVLEF010000283.1, read on the forward strand.
AGTAGCCAAAAAACGTTCTCATTATTTTAATTGCTAGTTCTAAATGAATGATAGACTTGAAGATATCTTATGCTTAAAAATCGATTTTAGATTTTAAAAAAAATATTATGACACGGGCAGGACTTGAATCGGCACCCACGACACACAACGTGCTGCTTGTTGCTTTAATTTATATAGTGAATTCACGTGCAAACATATAAACAATTATTAATTATACAATCTTAATACTTTCATGGCCAGTGCCAATATTCAACTGACCTTTAACTAGAAGTGACAATCTTAACTGACAGTTAAAATTCTTGAAGTTTTAATATTTACAGATAGATTGGCATTTTAACTATTGGTTGCTGACTGTTAAGTGGTCAACTTCTTACCATGGTAGGTTAAAGGGAACTTAAGCGTTTCAACAACACTTTGACTGATAACTAATGTTTACAATTGCGACAAATATTTACAGATTTGGCTACCCGCCGATTTTGACGGATTTCCGAAAGTTTACCGAATGGTTACAATAGCTTCTGAATATTTCTTGCGTTTTTTTTACTAAACGTAAGGAAACAATGGAATTGTTTAGTGATGAAGTGACGCTGAAATATTTGAGGTCAAGTTCATTTTTGTATACTTAAGACTATTTAAAAATATTTTTTACTGTTTAGGAATGCCCTTGACAAGGATACATTCCTTGTAAAGCTATTTTATATTCTAAGATAACTAACCGATTCTAAACAAATCCACCTTTCTTATCTGTATGAAGTAATACAGGATATAAATCCTAACATTACACAACAAAAGCGTTACTAATTTGCGTATTAAAAGCCCGTGTTGTGCAAAAAGGCTTTCCACGCGATCTAATGCCAATCATGCTAAGGTCACGTCCACAAGAACATTAAGTTGCATTAATTATCCCGCAATTGCTATTGAATAATAAGCACATAATTTAACCAGAAATATTATAATGGGTGAATGAGGAAACTAGTAAAATGTGAAACAGGTGAAATCGAGAGACCACCTATATAGCTAAGCTACGAAAGCTTGTTGCGGTGAGATAGGGCATAGAAGATCTAGTACTACTACTAGCCTGTAATCAAATGAAGCAGTAAAACTTACTCAGAAATGTGTTGGCTTTCATTTTTTATTTTCAATTCACGGAGAAATATTTTCACGTCTTATTCCAATTTGGCGAGTTACTTTTTGCTATAAATATTACAAAAATTAACTTTTTGTATATATATATATAATGTGTGTTATATAACGTAATGCATATGTGAGTTGGTCAAGCGTTATACGTCACCGTAGATGATCTAATGTAAAATTGCAGTGAACATTTGTAAATTAACAAAACCAAGCCCTCCGTGGGGGGAAAACCCAAAAAAAAAAATTTTTTTAAAAAAAACTTTTGTCCTTATTCATTTGAACATCGAGTAGTTTCATTTCGTAAGAAGCGACACATATGTATTGGTGGGAGAATATTTGTAGTAATGAGTACGAAATAATTTACTATTGTATATTGTTAAAGAATATACAACATTATGATTGTTGTTATAATCTCTATGTAAGTAAATGGAAAAAGTAAGTATTCAAACTTTACTTACTACTCGATTGTTGACATAAATATGTATCTAAAATTAAAAGCACTTGTATCACAGTGCGGGTTATTATGACCCGTATCGATTTCATAGAAGTTACCCATTGTGAGCGCGGGAATTTTATGGTTAGTTGTCATTATGTCGACAGATAAGTAATAATTATGTTTACGGATAAAAGATAAAGCAAAAACTGAATGGTTGAATGTTTTACGAGTATCTATGGTTATATACTCTATAAAATCTCTGGTCTATCGTCAGTAAAAAGTTTACTATGAGATAAAACATTACAAAAAAAAAAAATTAAAAAGTTTAACGAAATGTTAGGGTTTTTGTATTTTAGATGATTTTAGTAAGTTTTCGCTGTCTCCTGTGTTACTTAACTTTGTACTTTTAAAATGGCGAAAGACGACAGAGACGATATAATATACAATAAATATTTTACACTTACTGTATACCGAATATTATTTTACGCAAGTGTTTCGCTTAAACATAACAATTTGTTCGTTTTAAATCGCGACATATTTTCCTTGTCTATGGCTGTTGTAAATACCCGAAAACGTAGTCACATATTAATAAACTAAATTTCTGTGAATGTCGATTAAAAAATGATTATAAATTGAAAGCTGTTTACGATTCGAGCAGGACTTGAACCGGCGTCCACAGCGTTCCGTGCCATTTTTCTTTTTTTTTTTAATTTTTATCGAATTTTATTTATATAGTGTCATCATGTCCAACATGTGAAAAATGTATTAAAGCTTTCATATGTGAATCTCATCAAGATTTTATTAAGCAATAGTGGTCTTAATTAATGTAATAAGTAATACAAAGCATTTTTTGTTTTATTTTAATAATATGATAAAAAATACTAGTAGTATCGTGCTGAATAAAATGATCGATGTCTTCATGCATTTGAACAAAAACAGACACGCGACTGTTTAGTCTGCCTTTACGTTTTTATTTCTGTTAACTAGAAATACACTTACATTTCGGCGGACTGTGATGCACAAAAAGTTCTGTTTTGTTGAGTTTTCGATCCGATAACAGTTTCTTCACACTTTCCATATTTTATTTTGAATTTATAAAATTAAGTCAAAGAACACACTTATGAAAAAGCTTTATATTAGGCTATATTATTTTATCGTAATCATTTTGTTATAGGTACCTACTTTTGCTGCTATTCGAAAACTGTTTGTATCGAAAAGTTTATTTCACAAGTATAGATTCCGATATTTTCGTACATATAAAGAACTGCTTCCTTAGATTTATTATTTATGCATGGTGCGAATAACACAGCCTATAGAGTCTAAATAAGATCTCTTTTAGCTTTGGATGTTTGGAGACATCTTTCGCCTTTTATAAAAGGAAACCGGATTAGCGTTTAATATTTGAGTTAAGGGACACAGGACTATAATGTAAAAGAATGCAAATTAGATATACTTAGCTTTATCGACATTTATATTGGCATTATACTTCATATATCAAACATTTTTCCTATAAACCGGATCGATATATGACATACTATATATGTGTAGAAGCCGACCCGCAGGCTACATAGTAAGTTTCGTAAAGTACCCGCTGATGCCCGTTTTAATCGATTCCAAGTAGCCTGAAGCGCTCCTTTTTAAATATTTACAAACTACTCCACTGACACTGAAAGACGGCCGACTTTCGAAATATATCGACCGGTTAACTATTAAAAATTAATTACTCCGATATGGATTTACTTATATAAGCACAATAAGAAAATTCTTTACACACACATACTTCTTTTTTTGGCATGGAAGGTTATTAACCTAAATACTGTCTATAGTTTACGCGAGTAGTACACATTTAAATAAAACACTTTAACGGTTTAAAACGCGATATATTAGTTAAACTTGTTTGAAAAATTATTTTTAACTTAGGCCCGACTTTTCAGATGCTTTGCACTTTGTCTCCCCGTGACCACGGCTGCTGCATGCTATATCACGTTTTAAACCGTTAAAGTGTTTTATTTAAATAAAGAAACCTTTCCAACTAAAATTCTAAAAATATAATAGCTTGTTCCACTTAAGTGAATTTTGAAATTTTCTTTTATTATAAAAGTATATATAATTAAAGATTGCAATGTAGATCTTTATAAATAATTCTCTTATCGTTTATACACTACCGGCAGGTAAATAGTAACTGCTTCTTGATAGGTGATTTTTCCTTTTATCTGGCTTCCTTTGCAAGTACATCATGGAGTTTAATAGGATCTTTTCATATGTGTACTTCTGTTCTTTACCAGCAATAATAGGTACAGTATAGCACTTAAGTGCGTACTATTAAAAGTTATTATTTCTTAAGAAATTTCACGTTTTACCTATTGCATTAGAATTTAAATGCAATAGTTTTGGTCTAAACAGCTACTGAAGATCCACAAGATTATAAATCATTGCTCCGTGCTGCTAGACGTAGCTACAGTCCCACTTAATATTATATTATCATAATTAAGTTTAATAGGTATTGCCGTATCGTAATTACGTATTATTACAGCCATGCTTCAGTTATAAAGAATTTTTAATTTTTTAACTTAATTGTGCGAGAACACATCTGATTATCAATACGTTAAAAAAAATCGAACTTGACGAGTAGGACACGGTAGCTCAATTTGTTAGAGCAACAACACGGAACGCTGTTGATACCCGTTCAAGTCTTGCCCGTTTCATAAACCTTTTTAATGGAAAATCGGTTTTTAATTAAATTAAATATGACTGTGTTTCATTTATGTGGCAACTGCGATGTGTAAAAACATTAAACGCTACTCGAATTTGCCATCACAGCCATAAAACTTTTTACGACCACTGTTCATGACATTGCGCGTTTTCACGAAATTCCTACCGTTTCGCTGAATTGCTGACGTGATTATTAATGGGTCGAATACTGTTCAGGAGCGGAAGGTTTTTAACTAATTAAATTCTCCATTAGATTTCCATTGTACCAGTTTCATAAAGCTGCAAGTTTGGGAAACAAATGCGATACAGTCATGTAAGATTTGTGTTCAAAGCAAAAACGTTTATATTACTGTACGTGATATTTTATTGAGCAAATTAAGGTAAACAATGTTTTGCACTAGCTTATACAGAAAAGGGTCAAGGAATATTTACTTCTTTGATAGTTTCTCTTCACTTTCTGATAGAGTAATGTTTATATTCAACCCAACGTTTTTCTTATTAGGGTTTGAACTGATATCAGTGTTTTCATTTATGTAGTTCAAATCTGCCTCTGTAAACAAATAAAGGTCTTATTAGATATGAACATATATATAGATTTAATAAACATAAGATACATGCCATTTTTGTTAGTAGCCTTATTCAATATTTTGTGGTAGAGTTCATTAAATTTCTTCTGCCGCTTCATGTTTGAGGGCGTACGGATAACTAATGTAGGCAACAGTATGTAGTGCTCCAGGTTCGGTTCCCGGGATTGAAACTTTGGACGTGCGGAGCTCTTTTTTGATGATGAGTTTCGGGTGCTTTGGTCGTGGTTTACAAGTGACAATGCTACTGCCGCTTGTGTCTATATTCGAAGGTTTGTTCATGTTATTTCTATTTGCAGGACTTGAGGTGCGATAACAGCAGGTGGATTGTTTATTACTAGCACGATTTGCAGCAGAACTTGGACCTGGAGCGCATTCATCACGACTGTGTGGGCGCTGCGTTCTGGCTTCAGAATTTAAGACGTGTTCTTGACTTTTATGTTCACGTCGTGGACTGTTATTATCATGGCGTCGCTCCGTCACAGATTTCCCAGCTTGGCGATCACTGTCAACGTCTTTCTCTTCTCCTTCAAGTCTGTTCTTGTTGCTAGCTACAATGATATCCCCAGTTTTCCCGACGGTTCTACAATTTTCGTGGCGATTGTTCAATTTGACAATGCGATAGTGGCGTCGTCTTCTACGTTCCACGTGAGCAACTCGTTCTCGCAGAAGACTATCTATAAGCCTCTGTAGTTCTGATCGAGGTCCGTATCTTTCCGGATGCGCTATTCGCCGTCCCAGTCTTGTGTTTGGCCAGTGAGTGCGACAGACATCTTCCCAAATAATATCACTCAAGACAGCTTCTCGAGACGGTGTTAATTTTATACCATCATCCCGGGGTGCAAACTCACCTTGAGCCAGATAGTGCACTGTATCCATTAGTCTATAGTCACGTACAGGATTCAGCTTGTGTCGTATTTTGTGTACTCTTTCTGCGGCTATTTTAGGAATTTCATCGCGTTTACACGGGACGGAAGCACATTGCCTTCTTCCTCGAGCAGTGATACCATCGTAAAGAGTAAAATCGCGTCCATACTGTTCGGAATTGTGTTCTTTCTGTATGGTCGTAGCTTTGCTGGGAGATAGTGGAACAGGTTGTTGGGCATAACGTTGAAAAGCTGATGTTTCTGGAATGTGACTATATTCTACGTAACTGCAACCTGGCGCTGTTTTATGAAAGGACTTTACTTTTTCACTTTCCGTTTCCTCATCTGAAGATAACTGGATATTGGGATCGAGCGTCCGGAACACCATTTCTTGCCTAAGTATTCTCTGTTCAAGCCAATCTATTCTCTTATTAATATTTAAGATATTTTTTGCAGATGACGTAATGGTGTCGTTAGAAGAAGTATTTGTAACAATCAATGTGCCTATATTTGTCTTATGTGGATTATTTTTGGAACTTTCAGTCACTGTTTCGAGCTTAGGAATATTTATGGTCATGTGAGGTTGAGTGTACATGTAGCATTTTTCAGAAGATCTTCGCTGTCTGGGGATGACACGAACATCTCCGGATGTACTGGAGGTGACACATTTTGATACGGCGGTTGAACTCTGAAGATAACTGCTAGTGGCAGGAGAGCTTGCGTCTGCCAATTGATCTTCAATATTTGCCTTTAGTTTTGGAAGACTTGTATTGATTTTGATTACGTCGAGATTTCCTTCACTGTAGTCTAAAATAATATAGTTTTTTTAGTTTTTCATGTTATTGTTTATAGACTTACTCGTTCAAACATTTTACTCACGGCTTGTAAATGAAGAATGATCTCCAATAGCTAATCTTGAACGTGATTTTTCAGAATGCTAAAATTAATAATTAGTTGTCATTAATTATATTTATGTAATCAATTATAGATTATGCAATTATTAAAAAAAATATGACTAGTGCGACTAGGGCCACAGTGTAAATAAATGAAATCAAAATATCAAACAATTCAAAGATTACCTTTTTCGGTTGAAACCTGCTCTTTTCAGCTATGTACAATGTTTTGATTGCTGGAGCCCGAGGTTTGATTGATACAAGAACTTTTTGAGATGAGTTTCGAAACGTTGGCCCCTTTTGTAAGATTTCTAAAGAATATAATATATTAACTATTAGTATAATACCTACTTAACTACAACCTTGTATAAATAATCTACATATATGAATCATAGAAAATCATGTTACAGACGTGTCTTGAAACTAAATTACGTTATATTGATATCTTTATAAATACTTAGACCTACCAAGAATAAGTGGTTTTTTTTGAGAACGATTTGAGCCGCCTGGAATCGAATCGTAATCAACTTCTTTTATTAATTTTTCTTCGCGAATGAAGGACTTCTTTTTGGATGGATACTGTTTATTTTCCATCACATCCCATTTTTTTTCTCGCGAGCATAGTTATTTCAATTTGGTGGTGGAAAGTTTGTATACTATAATTTTAAGTAAATTTGTCGAAAATTACGAAATACTAATGACTTCATATTTCAAAGACATTTCCAATGACAGAGACGGCTTTCTTCTTTGAAAAGGGTTTAGGCGTGTTACAAAGAAATTATAATTGTTATTGTTATTTTAATTTTAGAAATTTGATATTATTTTTCAGTTACAGAGGCACATTCCGTTCTTACTATCCTAAAAAGAAAACAGTTTAAGATTTAAAACATGGGTGTTATATTAAATATTGCTACTGTACTTCTTAGAGCCTTGTTTGAAAATAGAAGATATGAAAAACAAGAAATATAACTGTCAAAATTGCAAAGCGTGACGTTTCAGCCATTTGTACTTTCCATAAAAATTGTTAATAAAAATAGTGGGTGAATCTGAGATAAGGACGTATGGATGCTTGAGATTTTCTAGAAAATGGCGGATCAAGATAAAAGTAGCGGCGGAACCGGGGTTTCCCCCGCTGTGGTGGTGGAACAAACGACTAACAGTCGCCACAAGCCTCCATACCGACCTACAGACAAACAAGATATTTCCGAACTACAACACAAACATTCCAAGGCACCGGCGGTACCATGTATGCTAAAATTATTTATATTCTTTTATGACACTTTATGACAACACATATTTATTACTAACATTTGTATGGGAGCTTCGAAGTAAGATGTAGAATGTACATACAAATTAATAAATTTTTTCAGCGCAATTTAAAGTAATATGTTTAGTTAGCGCTGTAAACATTCAAGCTATTTGTAGGACCTTTGCGCGTATTAACTATATATATATATATATTTTAACAGCTGTTGCTGAAGAATTAAAAGCTTCAACCGTAGACACAACTGTTCAAGAAAATGCTGAGGAAAAGGAACAAAGACGTGGTAAAAAATATTTTCGTTTGGTTAAATATATTTTTTACTAAAAATCTTCTCTTTCGTATCCCCTAAATTAACTTTATCCACTATTGCCATAATATAATATAATATTTTTTATAAGCTTTGTGTTTTTACCGCCTCTGTCGCCAAATGGTCAAACGTGCGCTAAGTGCGAGTGGCCCCGGGTTCAAATCCCACGGAATCATTAGATTGTATCGGTGGGGCACAGCACCGACGTTTGATAAACTAGTCTGTAAAAGCACCTGGAAGAACCTAGTGGAACAAGTACAAAAATGTGCTCCATGACCTACGGGGGGAAACAGGGTTTCACTTTGATAAGCTTTGCTTTTAAAACAAGCTTGTACAATCTTTTTGAGCTAAATTTCCTGGAAGACGACAGTTGTGAGATCGTCGGTCTGACGCTGCAGTATTTTTTGTTTTTTTTTTTTAATTTTAATAATGTACCAAACTCTACATGTATAATGTAACTTATTGCAGCAAAATACAACGAAATGAGCAAGCAGAACGCCTCAAAAAAATTATCCATGACCAAGAAGCAAAGTTCTTCACCAGAGGCCATTGCTTTAGCTCACGTCGAAGTCGATACAAAGGTAGATATGAATCGTTATGTTATGAAATACTGTCACGCTCATTGCCTGAAACATGACATGGTTTGTTAATGTGTCCTAATTGGGGTCTAATTACAATGAACAACGCTATTGGGGGCTGAGAAAAATCCTTTATATCGGAGAAATTTTGGTCGAATCGTTAAAAATAATCTATGTAGTATAAGTAGTTATTTTGGACATCATAAATAATGTATTTTTGCAAACAACATAGTATAGATAAAAGTCATACTTACGTATTTTAATCAATACTTATGTTTTGCTGTATTATGTTTCCAGAAGGGTTCCATCACACCACCGTCTCAACCAATACCACACGATGTTGAAGCTCTCTCAGGGGCCGACTTTACTGCTGCTGAAAAGGAAGCCAACAGGAGAGGAGAAACCGACAGCATCACGGACGAGATCTCCGACGCTCGGACCGTTGATACTTCGAAGAAATATTCAAATTGGGTTGGTACTTACTATCCTTATGTTATTGCTTTTAAACTTATTATTATTAAATATTTTCACTTGTAGTCGGCACATATAAATAAATTAAAAAATATTTATAGATGAAAAAAATTACGAGATGGGCAGCACTCAACCCACACACACACACACACACACATCACATCCACAGCTTAATATGCAAGTGTTAAGGTTGAAAGTATATTGCGAGAGACATGCATGTGTATTGTATAGGTTAAAAAAAATCATCGATGACCTGTAAGACACGGTAGTTCAATTGGTTAGAGCAACAGCACGGAACGGTGTGGATGCCGGTGTCGATTTTTAAGTTAAGTTAAACTGTAGTTTAGCGTGGCAGCCCGCTGCGGGTTTTTATACATATTACTCAAACAAAAGAGGGTGTTGTTGAAATGTTGTATAGCATTTTTACATACGTATGTTTATTTATAGTCAGATGACGATGAAGAGGCTGGCGGGCTGCCGCGCAGTGAATCGAGGGCGTCCCGCGTCTCGCGCGTCGTCCGCCAATTTTTCTGTTGCGGCGTCCCCTACGAAGCTCCGTCCGAAGAAAATATCTCCTCGGGACGAGCTTTTGGTCAAGGAATATAAATCCTCACTTAAAAACAACGTCTGCGATACATTCGCGCACTGTTATGTCATTTTGGCTGGCCATTTTCGAACTCTCCTGCTAACACCATCTTTGGTAATCTTTGAATTCTACAGTCAGAGGTTCGGGAATGGCCAGCTGGAACTATTGAAAAAATGTTAACTTGCGTTGTACTTAGTTGGTGTGTACATAAAATTAATAATGAAAGTGGTATTTTATTGTAGTTTTATAGCACGATTTTAAACAAGTTGAAACCCATATAGTACATAATACTTCTATTGAATCCAAATTACAGAAAACCTCGCTTGATTCTGATGGAAAAAGTGATGTTACTCGTGATGAAAAGTGCCAAGAACAAGACATGTTGCCGGTTTGTATTCAATATCTTTTTGTTAGGCCTTAAGTTAAAGTACCTTGAATAAATTCCAACTTTTTAAAACTTGAACTAGAAATATTTTTCTCAATTGCAATGTGTTCTGGTTTCAGGAGATAAAGGAAATAAGTCGCGCTTGGATTTTAGAGCGTCGGGCTTCTGTTGGGCCCTGTTTTAGGCCCGGCATGCCCTTCGAAGGACCGACGGGCATATCGATCTATATTCCAAGGGTATTTCTGTATTTAGGATTCATTAATTTTCTGCAGGCTGAAACTTTTATGGCCAAAACTACTCAACTTGATCTGTTATTATAGATATTATTCTAGCATAGTTTTACCAATACAACACAAAACACAACAGAACAACATTGAGATAATTCTTCTTCTAGTTTCGAAGTGACTATTAGTGTTGATGTTGTATCTGTATAGATGATTATTTTTTTAAATATTAAATAACAGTTTTTTCAGAAGTCCGTGAGCGCAGTGCGGTCGTCTGGAATTAATATAAACATATCACGGTAGGTATATAAAATGTGTAGTATTAAAATTGATATCATCGCACAACACAAATACTTATAATATTTTTTTATTTTCTAGAAAAATTTTATCAGTAAATCAAAGCTAAATGTGAAACTAGAAAAATCTAAACAAGAAATTAAAGAGTGCAACGAAAATGGACTTGAACAAATTGAGGTATTGCCTTTTTCTAAGCTGTTATAAATTTAATTTATTCATCTAGATAATTCAATATACATGACCTATTTCGAGAACAAGGACCAGTTAAATTTATTTAGGTAATAGCAGCAGCAGTAGCTAATTTCGTAAATTGAAATAAACACGTTTTTAGCTGATTAGCTGTAAAATACAAAATATATAGTCTCAGATTTTATTTATTTTTGTAAATGTAAGTTATTTTGTAATGCCGTTAATATAAAAACAAATGCATTTAGAGTTTTAAACCGTTACTTATACCACTCGGTATATTACGTACGTATCATTAAAATTAAGTCCAATTAATCCTAATGTCGTTTTTTTCAGACTAACTGTGAACCCAAGTTGCTAGCGTCTTTGAGGGAAAAGCTTTCCAGCGTACACAACAAAATTAAAAATGCACTACATTGTTAGAATGTATATTTTAAAAACATTTTTTATAAATTGTTTAAACGTTTAGTTAAATGTCGCAATAAAATTGTACAAGTTACAATACAAATGTCAATCGAAAAACGATTTTATGTAACCTATTTATCTTGTAAAAGGAATTATAACATTTAATTGGCAGTTCATTTAATTTATTAATATTAGAATTGATAAATTGTATTTAATGAATTTTGATGTGAACCAAATTAAAGTACTTATTACGTATAGTGTATTTTTTCTAACGTAGCAAAAGACCACTACAAATATGGCCGATTTCAAACCATGGAGAACTAGTGAGGCCCTTTTATAGAGTGTTTTTGCCACAGATGACACAGGGTTTAAGAAGATCCATTGTATATCAACCACCAAGCGACCTCAATATCCAAAATCACTTTTATAACGACTTACTACTTCAATTTTTTCATGTCATTATTATTATTTCGTCGTTGGTAACGCTTTTCAGCGATCGTGCATGAGTGAGAATTTTAGTTTCTATTGTCGTTGATTTGCTTACATCACAAATTTTAACCTGTGCATTTATGTACAATTATTTTTTTTGGGTTTTCATTAATTTTAGCATGAAATTGTGGTTTTTACTAAGTGAACTTGAGGTAGTTCATTAGTTTAATATAGATTTCAGTGTCTCAAAGTGTTTTTAGTGTGAATCAATGTAAACCTTGTGAGAAAATTATGTAAATTGTATATTCGTTTACCAAAAATGCCAAGTAAGAAAAAATTACTATTGGACTATTCACGAACAAGGATCTGTCGCTTTCAGTCGTAACTGCTTCTCAATTAGGACACTCCTAGGAACTGTCCGCATAGAACAAGATGGGCTTTTCAGCGGCATTTGATGCGTAAGATTAGCCGCCCTAGCGCTATCGTAGTCAACCTCCCTCGGACGCCAGCAAAGCTCCGTACTGCCGCATCTGCAGGTCATTTCTCGGCATATCTGTTCAATAAATAATTAATTATTAATTAAAAATCGATTTAAGATTGAAAAAAATGACGACACGAGTATTACTTGAACGGAACGCTGTAGATGCCGTACAGCGTTCCGTGCTGTTGTTCTAACTAATTGAGCTACCGTGTGCGACACGTCATCCTTAATTTTTTTCAACCTATTGATACATCTAACATAAATTTAAATCTAAAATCTAATTTAGTTTACAAGTATCTTATGCTTTCATGCGCATATCCAAATATTACCTTTTTCAAAATTAATAAATAATCTCGTATCCTATTGTATTTTGAACGTCTAATGTTAGTTAAAAAAGACTAAAAAACAGAACTGATATAGCTATAATTAAGGTTATAATTATTTTAACTGTGTCTATAAATAATCCGTGGTCGGTTATATAATACATTATCTTAAGCAAAGTTCTCATAACGTTGCTAGATAAACTTTTAAAATTCATTTAAGTATTGGTATTATAAACAAAAATCAACAATACAAACAGTTATTACGCCATAATAGATTATTAAAAATACACTTAAGGTAAGCATAGTTTGACGTAAGATACACAGCGTAAGATGTGTTCAAAAACGCATTTTGGTATTATACATATTAAATTAAAAATTGTTAAAAAATAAGTAAAAAAAACGTCAGACACCCGGCATACAGTTTTATTTACTACCCGTGAATAAATTAGGAGGTAAATAAGATTCCCACTAGTATTTTTAAGACATATTTACAAGAATATTGATTAGATAACAGTAAAAGTGTGTCTGTTTTTATGAAGACTAAGTACCAACATACGGAGTACCAGTTGACAGTGGTTCCTAATTAGTACGGGGTTTGGATTTTTCACTTTCTTTCACGTGAATCAAGTATTTACTCATACCTCCTTGTCACAGAAACAATATAAATTATACCGTGAAATTTAACTTACTGTCGCAAGATACTCGTCACGACAAGCATCTGGACAGTTGCAAGTCCAGTTCACTGGTGGTACACATGGCACTATGGGTGGGTTATAGCAAGTCTGCGGATGAGCAATGCAAGACGGGCAGCAGCATTGTTGGCACATGGTGTAGACCTGAAACATATTATGGATGTAAGCGAAGCTGTCTTAAATTCTAGGAATTGGAAATAATTTCCTTGGCTGCTCTGTTCTTTATGTAAATAGTCGATTTTTGGTCGAATTATTAGGTAAAATGTAGTTATTAGTTGAAATATAATTATTAGTTCTGATATTTTAAACTACGACGCGTCCGAGGGCGGATAGGATGGAGCAGTCCGATAGCCGTGGTTGAGTCAAGAACTTATAGTTTAATTTTGATAACAATAGAAGGTATTTTATTTATCTAAGTAAACGTACTGTACTTAAAAAATATAATTTATTGTACGCTTGAAGAACTTAACATAATAACTTGTAAATAATATCAATATGTTCAAGTAGTGGTCTACCTAAGTCCTGGAAGAATTTATACAACACGCGAAAACATTCTCAGGTAAAATACAATAATAGGTGTCTCCTCTAATCACTATACAATAAAAGAAATAATCCATCCATTAATTAACACAAAACATATACCTCCTAAAAATGCCTCGAGTAGCGTTGTGTTAAGCGCGTTGTTGGTTTGTATACCGGCAAAACATAACGTATAGTTTTAGACGAACGGACGGTATTACAGTCTTATCAAATCACCTAATAATAAATAAATAATTCAATCAAGAATTGCGATAATTACCAAAGATATAGCGCGACAAATTTCGTTTCGGACGTAAGGTAGACAGTTGCAGAGAAGGCAATTTTCGAACTTCGTGAGCTCTGGAACACCTAAATTCTTTTCTATCCCGGATGGACCTAGAACAACCTGCAATAGAAAACATAGTATAAATAGACCTCTTGAATTAATAAGGCCTACTACATATGGTAATCTATCAACATGGGATTGTAGACGGCTTTTTACGCAATAAACTTAATGTTTTTTGTTTGATCTTTTTTTTTATTTGAAAGCTTCTTAGTGTGTATTCATCATTAAAAATGTCTAATAAAGAAAATAGTTAAAAATAATAATTTATCACCTCACTAGCGAAGTACTGGCAATCGGGTGCACAGGTCCCAAGACTATCAACATATGCACACTGAATAACATTGGAGTTGCCCTGCAAGCCTTTGACCACGTTAATAGCTGTTCTGGCTATCGCATAAGCCCCAGACAGGCAAGCTGTTGCTTTTGAACAGCCTTTTGAAGCACATACCGCTTCACTGCCGCTCATAATACACGAAGTTACGCACTCGATCTGGACATTTATAACAAAAACTTAGTTCTAAAACACATGTTATAAAATTATAAATGATAATGTTTGGTATTTATTTTAAGAAACTATACCAATAAATTAATTTGATAGTTGGTCAAAGCTTCTTCTCATTAAGTTCAGTAGGTCAAAAACACCAACCTGTTCCTGACTCATAATGCAAGGATGGACTGCAGCAGACAGCACGGGCACCATGGTAGTTGGCGTTGCACCGCCCACCACCGGGACCCTAACAGCTTCGGGAGGGACACGTAAGAAATCGGCTAGGACGGTGTTAGCGCGAACACAGTTCAGCTCAACGCAACCAAGTAATCGCCGCGGGTCGTACTTGCAACGGCATCTTTGGATTTCACCAACCAGAGGTACTAAACTCTCTATTGGTTCCGTTGCCACTATTGTAAATGCCTGAAATATTTATAAATACGTTATACAAGTTTCGTATCTATTTCAATAAGATAGTGTTGCATAAAATAATAGACAGCAATAGTCAAATGACTGTGTTTGAACCAGAAGTATTAATTTAAAGTATTATATTTAAAGTTGCAATGAGGGTAGTTTCTTAAAAAAATTTTTGAGTGACCCACCCACACCTAAATGTAAAATGTGCGATAGAATTACGTAATGTTATGTCTGTGACATGTCTTTCTGGCATACCTTCTCCGTGAGCATTTATACACCATGACGCATCACAGCACATAATCAGCCCCAATCTAATTCCAATTACCAAATTGGACGAAAGTGTTCTTCATACATAGGTTGATTTTTAATCCTAAATTTGATGTGTCGCATAATATTGTTGGCGACAGCTCTCAGTATTGTGATTTTTATTTCAATGCATTAAGCTTTTCAAAGCGTATTGGCTAGCATTTTCATTATTTCCTTACATACATGTAGTCTGTCGTTGATAATTATATTTTAAGTATTATTTCAGCTAAGACCATGTCAAATAGAACATGCACCTTTACCGTGTCACTAATATATAATATATTAAAATAGTACGTAAGTACTGTCTGTAGTTTACACGAGTACACATTCAAAATAAGGAACAATACGGTTTAAGACGCGATATATATATTAGTTGAACTTGTTTCAAAAATTACGACGTTTCGGATGTCTTGCAGCAGGCGCGATTTAACGGGTTTAAAGTGTATTTTAATAGTAAGTACTCGTATGTTCATTTGTTCTAGACAAATTGTATGCGTTATTGTAATCTAAATACTGTCTATAGTTTACGCGAGTAGTACACATTTAAATAAAACACTTTAACGGTTTAAAACGCGATATATTAGTTAAACTTATTTGAAAATGATTTTTAACTTCGGCCCGACGTTTCGGATGCTTTGCAGCAGCCGTGGTCACGGGGAGACTCCCCGTCGCGTTTTAAACCGTTAAAGTGTTTTATTTAAATATTGTAATTTACTAAAAAATAATTATGTTCGGCTTTCGTCTTTTGTTTTGAAAAGTTCAGTAGTGTTTTTGTTGAGTTCTAATGGGGTCTTGCTAGAGTGCAAGAGCAGGTACACGTCACAGACGTAATACTGTTAAGATATCGATAGGAACGTAAATATTAGTACAGAAACAAACTGTTTTATAAAAAAAAGAACAATCCGAATCCAATTAATTTTACTTACATCGGGGCACGTGTTGCATATTTGCAAAGCTATTTCTGTCATAAGAGGCGAATTAGCCTCAAAGGTGTCTTCTTCGTTTCTCGCGACGATTATAACTATTCTAGCACCCTGGAAAAGGCAGTGGATGTTATAAATAATTAAACATCCACCAATCACATCGGAGACTATTTGCCAAGATGACATACTCATACAACATACAACATGGATGTTGATCTAAACGATTCCTTACCCGGGTTAGATTCTATATAAACCTATTCATCTTTGTAACAAGGTTTCTAATTAATTTTTTATTTTAATTTATATTGAAATTCGCCTGGATATTGAGTCGATATCTAAAATTCCGCCCGGGTCACGAACCACCATCCACAGATGAAAAAGCTGTCAAGTTTAATCGCGTTTCCGTTTCAGTATGTGAATTTAGAAATGTCGAAAACCAAAACAGGTCGGGTATTATACTTACTATCGAGCGAACCCCATGCTGCCATAAAAAATAAGAAAATGTATGACAGTATAAGTACTTATAAAAAGATATACAACGTAAGGAATACCTTCAAAGCATCACACAACATATGCCCTCCGGAAAATGAAGACACCTTACACTTAGTGTCTACGTGACTTAGTTCCATGCCGTACCCGCAGGTGGCGCATAAGTCATATAGCGCAATTTCATCGAGTAATGGACATTGTTTCAGTAGAAGGGCTAAAGGTTCCCCTAGCGAAACAAAGATGGCTTCAAAATTACGATTTACTTAGTATTCAGTAAAGTTTGTTCGCGTTGTACCCTAATTACTGTAATGTACATATATTATGTTATACCAAGTTTTCGTAAATAAAGTTCGAGACGATTTGACTGTAATTTATACCTATAATTAGCTGGACCGACAAGCAATTCTCTTTACAAGGATCTGGTAGGGGACTTTCTCATCTTTACTCAGTGATATTTATTGGGCGACAAGTGATAATGGTTCAGTTATAGAGCGTTATGAAAAATTATTAAATTCCGTTAACAACTATCAAAAAATTAGTAATAGAAGTGTAAAACTTATGTTGCTTGTATTTTAATGCTACAGAAAATAAATGTTCACTTAGGCGTATGAAACATATGTAGTAACCGATTCTCGATTCACTGAATATGGAAATAAATTTAACAAAAAAAACGGTCGAGCAGTTTCGGAGGAGTGTTAGTTACACTGTGACACGATAATTATATGTATTAAAATATATATTTCACTTATTTTTGGTTACGTAAAAGATAAAAAAAATAGAACTACCTGTGCACCCAGCGGCACCACATATTGTAACTTTCATTCCAGTTGGACACGCGCTATAAAACCTCATGCGGCTTCCACATAAAGACTGCGCACCGATTATTGTCTTCATATATTTGTTGGCTACAATTTTCGTACATTTACACGCATTCACCACACATTTTAGAAACATTGTATTTTCAAACTGTTACAATTTTTTTGAGCTATATTATATACTCATGTATATATTTTTGTTATTTTTTAAATTTAATTAAATTTTTTATCATTTTTGTATATCAAGTAATGTCAAATTTGGCATGTTTATTCTTCTCTCCTTCTACCTTCCCTTTATTTATCGACAGCAAAATAACTTATGTCGACTCAACGCGTCGACGAATATATAAAAATTATTGTATATTATCTGTATTAAACAAAGGTAGGTACCTATGTTTAATACAGATATAAAAATTTTTGCAAAAAAGAGACTATTTTATTTAGGCCATAAAATAAAGATTATATTCGATTCACGTCATGATACATCGTAATGCAAGTAAAAAGAATATACATGATTATTTTCGTGTTGTACGATTTTATAGTACCAAAGGTTACACGAAACGTTACAAAACAACAAAGTTGTAACTGTACTTCAATAATTGTTGATAGTGGCATAATTATAGTCATCTATGAATTCTTTAATAGTTCTCAAAAGAGTTTATATAACTGAATCCTGTAAAAATATTGAGTTTCCCGTGAGCTTGAAAGCAATACGAAATGAAACGTGTGAGACAAAAATTCCGAGCATTATTACATCCTGATAAAAAAGCATTGGAGATTCAGGACGTATTGAAACCGATTATTCAGACAGTCACTTTCCTAGGATTTTTACCCTATAGTGTGCGATTTTCATATTTAAAACAGAAGTACAGAGCGATACCAGCCTCTCTCCTTTTTAATAGTCTAAGTTGTTTTATTCTTCTTTCGTTAAATTTTTCCTTTGTAATTTTCCACATTTTCCTTTTATACTCTCCTAATTTGCACTTATTACCTGGGATATTCCTTGAATCGGTAGCTACATTAAATTACGTATTCGAGTTCTGTAACTATTTCATCACAAGTGTTATTAGTTACACTTACTCATATGTTAATCGATCGAAGTATGTTAAAATATTTAACACTATAGTTTTAACATGGACCAGTATTCCTACTACTAACAAGGGGCAAGGAATTTTAAAAAAGTTACGTAAACAGCGGAATGTGATGTTTATTGGATTAATAATACTACTTATCATAAAGTTGTATTTGACCACCAAACAAAGGAATATATGGTGGACATTAATGGTGGTGTTTACGATGAACATTCCACAATTACTACAGATTATCTTACACGGTTTCTATACAACCCTCGTGTTATCTGTATCTGCAATTTTATGCAATCTAAAGGACCAATGTAAGAGTTTGGAAAAAGATATAAAAACATTAAATCCACCTTTCGTTTTTAACTCTAAACTGACCATGACTTTGCGCCAAGTAGAACTGGTATATATGAAGGCATTTGAACTGAAGTGTGACATAAATAATTTATTTCAAGTTCCTCTTTTAATATCGGTAATCCAAACATTTCACGCCTTAGTGTGTGAGTCTTATCAAGTTTACCACGGCATTATAAAAGAGCCGATTTTAACTGTACCCGAAATCGTTACCAGTAGCATTTGGATTAGCGGCCATATTATTCGAATATATTTATTATCGTATTCAGGAACCTCACTAAAGCTCGAGGTAAAATACTACTGAAGTCCTTTTGATTTTGCCTTAAGTGCAAGAAGTTCTACTTTCATTTTAAAATTTATGTAAATTTCAGTCATCGAAAATTGGCCAAGCCCTATACAGCATTTCAACGGAGCGGCAAGAGTTACGTCGGATGATGGAAGTAAATATTCTAATTCTTAAAAAATTACAAAAATATAAGTAACATTGCAAAATAAAATAATATACCTTAATATTGCAGATAGAACATTTTTCGTCGTTATTAAAACATCAACCAATGGAAATAAGCTTGTGTGGTTTCTTTCCTTTGGATGGTACTCTTCTGTTTAAAGTAAGTATAAGGCAAAAATGAGATAACTAGCTGTGTCAGCGACTTTGTCCGCATAGAACAGTTATTATGGAAATCCAGATTTGTTTTTGCAAACCTCCTCCTTCGTCTTTGAAAATATAAGCTGTTACCCACGACGTCGTCGGGTCCCGTCGTTCTTAAAAGATAGATATATACTTTCGTGGACTTTTCTTTAAATCATTTAAAGAGAAATCATTCATTTCTACATATTATTTGGGAATTTTAAACTGTTTTCGCAGCGTACACAATGATAGAAACTATTCCTTTTTCCACAGTCCCGTTGTTTCTTCGCTCCTATTAGTCTGAGCGCAATGTTTTATATCCTATCCTAACTTTTCTCGATAAATGATCTAACCTAACCAACACAAAAAAATTTTTTCGATTCTCACCAGTGGTTCCTGAGATTAGCGCGTTTAAACATACAAATAAATAAACAAACTCTTCAGCTTTATAAATTAGTATAGATTGTATAATAATGTTTAATTATAGTTGCGTTTTAAAATGAATCTAGGGTTTTTTTACTGTATACTGTATAATCTTGTTTATTTTCAGATAATTTCATCCGCAATGACATACCTGATTATCCTAGTACAATTTGCTTGAACGGAGTTTTACATGCTACTCGAATCTTTTAATAAAAAAATCTCTATTTCTTCAAGAACATCAAAATAACAATCAAAGCGTAAACCTAGTTACCTTTTTAGCATAATATTTTTTTGCATTCATATTTAGCCTTTTAGATAGTTTTGCACAATAATAATTCACTTACGACTAACTTATTATAATATGCTACAACTAAACTACTTCTATACTTTGTGAGAAATTCACGATTTCATGTAAAGTGTGTATGTTTACTAAAAATGTCAAGTTAGAAAAAATACATGTCAACTTACTATATTGGTTTTTTCACATCATTTGAATTTACTATAATTTTTTTCTTATTCTAAATGTGCTATCAAAAATATGTGAAGAGTCTCTTTAACATTGTTTATCATTAACATTTTTACTCTTTACTCTTCGGAAAGTTAGTGACATTTCGTTTAAGCAATCTGTGGTTTTAATTTATCATTTATTCAACGAGTTGCCGGCTGCTTGATTTATTATTTTGTGTATTGTAATGTTATTAGACAATTAAATAAATTTCTTTGTATTGTGAAAGTAAAAATAGACCTTTAATTCGCATAATAAACAGTTTATTCGTGTTAGTAAGAAAAATATTTGCCGTTGTGGAGAGAATACACAGGATGGTGAGTAAAGATTCACAAAAATGTTAATAAAGGAATGAAATTACTAATATAAATAAATGTATGCTTATCTGATATTAAGAAAAGTTGTATTGGGTTTAGCTCATATGTTTGTAGTGAGAAATCGATCTTGAACCGGCTTATATACGAGGCCATCTTGCTTATTGTATAGAGCCGCCATGTCATATTAGAATCACATGTTTTTTGTATTCGTGCGTATTATACATAAAATATTGTAACAAGAAAACATAGTATCCCTTAATTCATTATAAAACTGGTGGATCGACATTCAGTTGATGATGATGAACACTTACCTTCAGGTAACTTGATTTAATAACTTGGTTATATAAGTAATACATATGTTTAATAATAAACAAGAATTTTTCACAGTCGCTCGTAAAAGTACAAATCTTAAACACGTAACAATGATATTTTCACTTGACGCAATCAAATTTTACAATGTAGATAAATTGGTAATAAAATTAAACTTAAATATTTTAATAAACAAACTGATCTGGTTATGAAAAAGATAGGGTAAGTAACGCCTTAAAAATATTTGTGAATTACTTTTTGTTTAAAAAAGTAGGTAGTCTAATACTACAAATAAACAATATTTAAAATGATACTCACTGTAATAGACTCAAATTTCAATGCCTAAGTTTCCTAATTCAATCAATCAAATGACAAAAATTTACATAGAATTTGTAATTACCCTACTGTATAAATTGAAGCTTGATCTTATTTCTACTAATTGTATTAAGAAATAGAACATCAGTACTATAAGTTTAATTAGCCATGACTGCCAACATAAATCCTGTTATACTGTCTTTAAGATTGTATTTTGTTAAGAAGAAAAAAACTTGTGTAAAAAACTTAACCATTTAGTACTATTGAAAACATTAATATTTTTCACATGTTATTGCACATGAAGGCACTATATAATTAATTTTCGATTTTTAAATCATTTAGTACTAGCTTTTTTTAAATTTCAAATTAAAAAATTGCTAGCGTTAGAACTGGTTGTTTGTTGATAACAGATGGATGGAGGTGTAGTACACCCTCACCCTGGGGTTGTCCACGGAGGTATGCCAGGTGTGGTACATGGTATGCCAGTCCATGGTGCCGGTCCAGATGGAGAGCATGCACCACACGGGCCGAGGAGAAGATACCAGAATAGACCTAAGCCTCCAAACAATTTAGAAAGACTGCCTTTGGATGAAGCTGCTAAGAGAGTAAGCTTATTATTTATGTTGGTTAAAATGTCTTAAACACCATACCATGATTTGAATGTGCTCAAAACTCATTATTACATTCATTCAATGTGAGTTCTGTATATAATTAATATTGATGCAGGAAATGGAGTCCCTACCTATGAAGACACCTGTGTCTGTATTGCAAGAGCTACTGGCTCGCCGTGGAACAGTGCCCAAGTATGAGCTGGTGCAAATTGAGGGAATGATTCATGAACCAACATTCAGATATCGAGTAACAGTTGCTGATTTAGTTGGTAAAGATATACTTATATAAGATATTTATATTTTACAACTCTAAAAGTCTAAAAATCATACATATAAATTGTTATCCACTGTGTATCAAGTGTATTAACAAAACGACAAAATGTTTTAAGTCTATTAAAATTTATTAAGTCTACTTAATCTTTTCCTATTTTAAATGGACACAATTAATCAATTTACAGCCATGGGTACTGGAAGATCCAAGAAAGAAGCCAAACATTCTGCAGCAAAGGCCCTCCTCGACAAACTAACTGGAGCAGCTCCGGCTGATCAAAACACTAATGGAAATGTTCCGGAGACGTGAGTTTAAAATGCCTAAAGTTTTACCTATATAATAATTTTAAATATGTTGAATTGTGCATTCAATAAATATATATTCATAGGTACATATAAAATAGAATGAGTAGTGTTACAGATTATATGTAATACATTATACTTTCTGCATTTCAGTGGTGCTGTTGTGTCATCGTTTGAGGACAAATTGATGGGAAACCCTGTAGGATGGCTGCAAGAGTTGTGCATGTCTCGCTTCTGGCCACCGCCATCTTATCATGCTGAAAATGACGACAATGTCAATAGACGTTAGTACAAATAAAACAACATTACCAAATGCTCTACTGAAATATATGCTTAGATATTTCAAAAGTGGTAAAGTGCCACATTGGGTGTATGTGATGAATTATAAAGTGAATTGTCAGTTAATAAACCTTACTTTGTAGAAATTGTTGCTGTTACTTGAAGTTAAATAAAAACTTTTTTATAACAGAGGATGACAAACAAGCTTCACGTGTTCAATTCACATTCAAGTTTACTTGATGCTAGGTGAAACACACCAGCCATATAACTCAATATAACCTATTTTGGCTTTGGGTATTCCGAAAAACACAGACTGAAATCGAAACGCGATTAAACTTCACGGCCTTTACAGATGTGGACGGTGGTTCTTTACCCTGATGGAATTTCGATATTCCTACCATCCATTTAAGTCAGATTTCCTGACAAACTCTAACATGTTTCAAAAAAATTATGAATTGATCGAAAAAGTGCTAAACCTGGGATCAAACCTACGGCACGTTGATTATTAGCCATACATTGCTACTATTAAGCCAACAATCCCCTCAAAACTTTACAAGTTAAGAAAATACAATTTCCTTTTTTAGTTGTCCTACTATTACTAAATTTTTGTTAAGGTCTTCCTCACGAGCGTCAATTCACCATAATTTGCACTCTGCTTAAACGTCGCGAGGTGGGTACAGGCAAATCAAAGAAACTTGCTAAACGACAAGCAGCTTACAAGATGTGGCAGGCGCTTCAGGACAACCCTCCCGAATCATTCCAACAAGAAGAAGAGGTTTGTACTTGTATCAATATTTCTTAACATGGTGTGATATTAACAAACAATTAATACTTAGCCATGTTTTGTATACCTCTGAGAGGTGTATTTCGTTTAGGTTGTAACTAATATATTATCTTGAATTAGGGTATACTGTTCCAGTTTACTAACAAGCATAAGTAATGTATAAACTAATACCAAAAAAAATTGAGGAAATCCAAAATTGATAAATATTGAATAATATGTAATTGGTACTCAATTTTGAAGTTTTATAAGTTATAATCAGTTTGGCCAAATAAGTATTGTAAGTAATATGCAAGCATTTTAATAAAATACTTTAAACAGTTTAAAATGCAAAAAACGTTTCTACAAAATTTTTTTTTCTATTCTAATTTAGTGTTTTTTTGTGCATACAAATGTATTAGCTAAATAATGATAATGTTTTAATACAATGACTTATCTTTCATCACAGTAAACATTTTGGTAGCCACCGCTGGCTATTTTGTGTGAGAGGTTAGCACTTGGCCAGGTTTTTTACTATCTTTCGATCGGCTACAGAAACGCAGAAGGGTAGTGACCCTTCTAAGTGTAGTAAAAGGGATCTCTAAGTCATGTTTATTTACACAAATACAGTAAAATTCTGGTATAACAATGTATAAGAGACAATGATATTACATTGTTGGAAATGAGAAGAAATAAATATGTGTTCATTTTTCTTAAGTGTGGATTATGGTTTTATGTAATTTTAACACAGGCCAGATACTTTCGTCCATAAGATGTATGGCAAAATCGTATCTTACACGCGTACTCGCTTAAGTACTATAACGCGCGGAAAACAAATAATAAATAGTTAATCGTCTACAATTTGATTGTAACGTTAAAATTCATCGTTCTAAATAAATACTTTGATGAGAAGCATCGCGCCACGGTTCTTTTAACGGACATAGTTGTAGCTAATATGAAAAACCAAGCTATTCCTGCTAATATTTATCGGACGGACTATATTGTCTTATTGCTGAAAGGATTTTAATAAAGAACTACAGAAAAATTGAAAGTATTCCTTTCGCGTTGTGTTATCTACCGCTTCTATAATTGGTGTTATTTTCTAGGGCAGCGTCGCGTCCCGCTATGCCGACTTGAAAGATAGTAAAATCTCCACATTAACCACAAGTCACAGCCACAAGGTGTCGCAGTTTCACAAACACCTCAAACAGTCTGTCGGGCCTAACCTGGCCAAGTTGCAGGTACGGCATTTCTTTATACTATGCATGGTTGTCGTTGGCATGATCTGTCTTTGGGTTTCTACACAAACTGTAATTTAGATGCATCTAACTGCAATGTCAGGTGAATAAAAAATTAAGAATTTTGCATGTTACATCCATTAATTAATTACTATGTTATCTAATTTTGTCTATAACATATATTTTAATGTTACTGTAATGTATTGATAACGTTTACTTTCAGACTATCTATATTTGGTTATAAAATATTTAGATATTGGTAGGTACTTAGCCATATGTTAATGTACTTTTTTTTAAGTAAGGGAAGACACTATAGAAATATGTATTTAGCAACATTATATAAACTTACAGGTGACTCCACTGAACAACAAGGACTTCAACTTTGTGAAGTTTCTGCAAGAGATTGCTTCGGAGCAGTCATTCGAAGTGACGTACGTCGATATAGAGGAGAAGTCGATGTCCGGCCGCTGCCAATGCCTCGTTCAGCTGTCGACTCTACCGGTGGCTGTCTGCTATGGCGCCGGGCTGACAAGTAAGGACGCGCAGTCCTCGGCAGCCCAAAACGCTCTTGAATACCTCAAGATTATGACCAAAAAGTGAATCGTCCCCCACCGCGACAACAACTAAGCCCGCACACCCGCGACATATTTGTTATACGTAAAATATATGGCCACTACACATCATCCGTTTACATATAAAAAATAAGTTGCACGAGTGACGCCGCTAGTTGAAGGTCGCGTGGTTTAGAGTCCACTAACACCACTCTTATCGGTTTGGCGCCAGCCAAAGCACTTCGGGCTATGCTGTATAACTGGCACATTTGCAGTGATTTATTTTATTTACAAAAATTGCTATTTAGTCATACTTTACAGGTCTAAAGTTTTCAGCTGATATAACTTAAATCACAATGAATACTAAAACGTTTTTTTTTAGTTCTGAATAAATAAAAATAATGATGTAGCTACACTTTGCTGTATACCTGGCAAAAGTCGATCCCCATCCAAGACAATTTAACGTCATTGTCGATAAATACTATTGTTTTCGTAAATTTGTTCTCATTGTGATTTGACATAATAAATAGTTCTGGGCCGGACATGGGCAGCGGGCCTTATTTTGTCCTCTATTCATTTGTGCCGTTGAAATCCGATCCCGAAAGAAAAATTATATAGTAACTGCCAATGTGCGAGAGTACACAGCATAGCCCGTAAACTTTAAGGAATCAAAGTATGGAGTGGTCATAATATATAATACAAGCTATACTTTGCATAGAATTAGTGTAATTTTCCCAGCGTGGAAATTACTTATAAAAATAAAAAATACAAAAAAACAAATAAAAAATATAAAAATAACAAAAAAAGTGTGTATATAACTTTCCAGTTTAATATTCAGCATTATTTAGGCATGTTTTTGCATTAATATTAAATTGAAATCATATTTATCAAAATCATTAGCTTAAATAATATACTTATGATATAACAAAATGTAGATCGTATTGTTTCTTAAAGACGCCGTCACATATCTTTTCCTGAACGGGTGTGTTGAGATTCTCTAACGTGCTGAGCATTAAACGGAAAATATTCTCAGCTGGTTGTCGTATTGACGAACTGTCCGAACCTTTGCTTTATTTTTGATTTTATTTAATACCCACGAAATTTAATACCGAATAAATTACGAACGCCGTTTGTATTCCATGTGCATTATATTAGTTGTAACTTGTAACACTGTAGCTGAATAACGACACTCGAAATCTTAATCGAGCAAGGGTTGGGTCTTGTGCGAGATGGGCCGAGCTGCGAAAAAGGGTCGCTGAATGAAATTACTATGAATTTTACCAATAATCGTGTACATTTTATTTTCTACATGATGGTAAACTTTGCATGAAAGCTGAGAACTATGCGTTTGAGTGAATTATCACTGGAAAATAACGGATGAGAAGCCAGGAGAAACCTTGCCTGTGAAAATGGGCATTATTTTAATGCAAAGTATAGAGGTTGTAACATTTTCTACCAGTACAGAATCGTCGTTGACGCCGACTCGTCTACGCTTACGCGAGGGTTCTGCACACGCCGAGTTTCTTTTAAGTTGAATGGTGTGTCTCACCTGCCCGTTGAATATCGGTCGCACTGTTCAAGTTAGAAAAGACCAGTAATTTGAATAAAGGAATGGAGTTCTGTTCAACCAAGACCTACTAAATGAAACTATAATGTCCGACCAACGAGGCATCGAACAAGTGTTATATTTTATGTTTAGTTAGTCTTGGTTCCACTAGTTGTAATCGTTAAAAATAATGTAAACGTAGATGGCACTGACCTAGAGGTTCTAACATTTCACTTGCCTAGATGTATTAACTTGTTGAAATGAACTTTTGAAATAGTTTTCTTTGTTTTGCTAATAATAAATACAGTAAAATTGGTGTTGCTTTTAAGTGTTGTTTTATTTTACCCAATTGCAAATTAAAGAAATAATGCATAGCATGCATGAGCTTTACAACTTAGGATGAGGACGTTAAAATACTATTTATTCTTAATAATTACTTTAATACTATTTAATGTTCAAATGAAGGAAGTTTATTTCAAATTATTCATTTTTATAGTATACTAAAATATTATCTATTATGGTAACTTAAATTTGGCCTTAATACTTTTTTACTTTAGAAGTATAATTACTTTTACGTGTAAATTTAAACCTGTTCAATTTAACATGTCTTTGGCTTAAATTTGGTGTTAGGGAAAACGGAGGTTGGGATGTATATGTGTCCTGTGGTGGACTGTAGACGGGCGAATAATTCTCATCTTCTGTAGATAACGTCCACATTTCAACTTCGGGTCCTGTTGTGTCTATTTCCATGGCGACTTCATTATTAGAAATATCTTGAAGTATAGAACTGGTATCGATTAAATCATAATTGCTTTTATAATCGTCTAACATAGGTGAATAGGTACTATCTGAGAATTCAGGAGGCGGTGGTATAATTTCGTCGCTCTGCACAGATTGTATTAACGTTTTTGGATTCAGCAGCGCTTGGGTTACCTCAAAGTCATTTAAATCTTCAATAACTGGATTAGGTGGAGAGTCATTCAAGTCATCGTCACTTATTTCATTGGGAGAATTCTCAGATTTCGATATAGCTTCACTATATTCTGCCTTTGGTAATTCTGTTATTTGTTCGTCTAGACATTTCCTCAAATTAGGGTCGTAAAAGTCAGCGTCTGGTATAACCATTGGTAAAACACTGGATACTGTTTTGTTCACTGGCTCATTTTTCGTGTCAAATATAACTGAAGTTAATGAATTTGGTAAAGGGATGTCAACTTTGTGTAAATCGCTGATCTTATATAGTCTTCGCGGTTTTACCGTACACTTGTTCAGATCGTTTTTAAAATTCTTGACGGGACTAAGCACGGGCGTTTTGTTTTTACTGTAAATATAAGGATTATTAGACATTATTTCGGTGTATTTATAAAGATTAAATAGTATATTAAGCGTATGTTCATAACTTAAGTTCCGCAAGCTTTAGAATGAAAATTATTATTACAAACCTTATGCTAAGTTTTGTTTGATATTTCTCTAAGATATCATTAATGGATACTGGACTTTCACTACGTTCTAGCTCTTCGACCTGGCATTTTTCGTCTTGAACGGACGTTGTTTGTAGTTCTTTTAATTTGTTGTTGAAATTTGGCACTTTTACGCTTGAGAAACATGTGCTGTCTATATATTCATTATGTGATTTATTTACATCACAATTAACCGAACTTGATTCTAAAGTCTTAGATTTATCAATCCCTATATCAACATCATCTTCAAAATTATAGCTTTCGTTCAAATTATGCTGTCTCGTTCGAATTTCTGTTACATCAAGATCTATTTTAACTCTGCTAACTATATGCAGTTTTCGCTCCGGTAATGTTTTAGTGCAAGCATTCACTTGTGTAGCAGTGAACGAGTATTTGTTAATCGTATCGTGTTTTTCATTTCTGTTTCTATTACTTCCACCAAAGCTCGATACAGTATTTACATCCTGAATAGATACATTTTCTGGTCTTTGTATCTTATTTTCACAGTCCGATGGAAGAGCTATTTCAAATATTCGATATCCGTTAACATTATTTTGGCGATTAAAAATATTGTCTATAGCCGGTAGAGGTATTGTATTTGGTTTCAATTGTATTGTGCTTAGATTATTAATTTTTTGTTGAACAACTCTATCTTTGTCACTACTTGTATCAAAACGAACTATACTACGCCGAATTTTATTACACGAAGGAATCGCTAATGATAATTCGTCGTTTTTGTTATTGAGTTCTATATTTTCAGCCACAATTTGAACTGCTTTATTTGTAAAGCAAGATTCTTTGAAATCATTTCTCGGGGTATTATTGTAAATAAACTGTTCAGTGCTATGTGAGTCATCATCAATTTTATAATTCACTATTTTTTTCTATTGTTGTCGTTGATATTATTAGTAATTAGATCATTTAATAAATATGGTAAACCTTCATCAACGTTAGTTTTATGCATTACTTTAGATTTTCCAACTTCATTTTTAGAGGTAGCACAGTCAGAGTTTTTTATGGAATCCGTTCCAGAAGGCATCAATAATTCATTTTTATTTACATTTTGAGCACTTGGCAATCTTTTATCTTCACAATTATCAGGTTTGACATCACTAGGTGTAAGATGTTTGGTATTTTTAGAGGTCCCACAGTCAGCGCTATTAATAGAATCCATTCTAGAGCTTATCAATGTCTTATCAAAGTCTGTTAGTGACTTATTATTAAATTTATTCTGTATGTTTTCCATAAACTGTCTAACATTGTCTTTGATGACACTAGAGAACGCTGTATCCGTTTGTGTTATATAAGTATTTTCATTATCTAGACACTCCTTCTTTTTGATCGAGTCTATAAAGCTAAAATTGCTTTTCGGAGTCTTTCCTTTAAAGTAGTCATTCTTAATGGCTGGCGTATCAACTACTTTATTTATTGCATTTCCTTTGGGTTTCTTTGAAACAGGTCTATTACAACATTTCATACTACTAGTACTAGCCATTTCAGATTCAATTTCTTTTAACACATTCATTATTTCTCCATCATCAACATCTGGCGTGTCAACATTGTCTAGTACGAGATCTTCATAGTTATATTTATCATCACATTTATCTCTAACCACTGGTTTAGAACATTCTGAATCAGCTTTATTGGTTAATTCTTTTTCTTTTGAGCATTTTACAGTACTATCAAGTGATTGCTTTAAATGTTTATATTGTTTTATAAGATTGCTATCGCGCTTCTTTTTCTCTTGTGATTGAAAGAAATCGTGATCTCTATTCAGTTTTCTTTTACGTTTAAAAGCGTCAGTTATAAGAGTTTGCTTTTGTGAGTGTATTACGGACGTATTATGTATATTTTCTTTATCTTTTTTCTCGAAAATCGATAATCCTTTGAACAGGAATTCGCATGAGTCATCGATGCCCACTGAAAAATAAAAAAAAGAACATTATTAATTTGGTTTTCCATTAAGAGCACATTTTTACATAGCGATGTACAAGTACCAAAATTTGAACTAATGCAATTTACTAGAATTTTGTGCTCGTTATTATGCTTCCGGGTAATGACGCACGTAATACATCCGTCGTAAACGTTTAATAAATCCGAATCTCTGTAACAAGTAATTATATTTGCTTAGGCTCTAAAACCATGTAAATCTTGAAACATTGTTACTTTTGAACTAGACAAGAGAGAGTTAAGCACGAGAAGGGTCTCTAGTTCGATTTCCAGAGAAACAATGAATTCGTTGTGACAAAACATAGAAGTCAATAAAACAGATACGGAATTGTGTTCGCCTATGCTTCATAGATGGAAATGAGATTTATTATAATTATCGACAACATGGCTTTAAATTAGAAAGTTAGGTATGGTAAGGAATTAGAATAATTGAGTACTGCCTGTAGTTTATGATTACTAACATATTTTACGTTTTAAACCGTTAAAAGTGTTTTATTTATATTGACTTAGTTGATAAGATAATATAGACGAGCGGGACACGGTACCTCCGTTGGTAGAGCACAGAACACTGTAGTCCTGTTATTTTGAGTATCTTAGATATATAGATTTTTTATTGAACATCTTCTTGTATATTGTATATTGAAAACATACGTACTTAAAAGCGGCAAAGTATAGCAGATTATTTTCAGAATCGCCTACAATTAGATAGAATTTGTGATTGGAGCCGACTGTGAGGTGTTCGATGTTTTCCAATAAATATGCATGGTTTAATAAAACCATTTCTATGCGAACCGATTGATCGTCGGCTGGAGCAATGTTAAGTCTGTATTTTGGTAATAGAGAAATTTGCTTTCTCAGCACGTTCCCAGCTGGCGGTCCTTTGTTCATAATCTGAAGAAATTATTCTTAATATAAAAATAGCTTTGTCAAATACTGTATGTACCTACCTAGTTTACGTGGGTAGTACCTACGCATTTAAATAAAACAGAACGAACGAAACGGACGGACAGCTGTTAAAAATAATTTTCTAAAAAGTTTAACTAATATATCTCGTATTTTAAACCGTGCAAGTGTTTTATTTAAATAGCTTAGTTATATCAACTTAAGAGATATTATTTATTTCAGCAGTTAAAGGAAAGCAAATAAAAACCCGTTGGTTTAATGCTTTCTTACTCTAGACAATGTGTTTTGAATTACGAAATTTGAATTCGAGTCTCGAATCCAGTATGTAACGGAATCCGATAATCACCTAGCACAGAATAAATAGGTTGTATTAAGATTAGTACAGCTAGAGGACAAGCTAATTACAATAATCCAGCAACAATAATGACAATAACATGTTCATCCACAGCAGCCTTGACCGTTAAATATTTTGCCGTTAAACCATGATTAACGACAGGTTAACGAAGATGCAATTATGTAAAGTTTAGTATTTTTTATACGAATATTGGAGGAACAATGCATTTATTCGCCGATTTATGGCATTAATTTGATTAGAATAATGGTAGGTTAGCGTTTCTGTTTATTTAGAAATCGGTTGCCTATACAGTAGCGTAGGTAGGTGGTCAAGGGCCTCGGTATGTGGAGAAATAGTCGGGCCCTCATTACCTCTAAAGTTATAGATAGGTACAATAATAGTTTCAAATGTTACATTTTTTATTTCTTTATACTCAATTCAAAGAAGTTACAGTACCCAGCAAACACTATTTTTAATATATTTTTTTTAACTTTATAAAAGCCCATAATCATTACAATTTCAAATAATATTTGTGAGATATTTAACGTCATTTTCATTTCCGGAACCTCTTCACTAACTCTAGAATTCTTTAAGTATTGTCGCGAATCGCTTTTTTAGAAAAGTGTTTAATACTACCTTGTCATTCGACTTTCCTAAGAACTAATCTCGCACTTCAATTTTCTAACAAAATTCATTAGTGACATGGGTTCAGGTATTTTCGTGATTTGCGCTTAGCAACACATTCATGGATTCACATAACCGGTATTTTAAAATATATGTTATTAACTTACTCGTTCCAAGTCTCTCGGATGGCTTTCTTCGAGCAACATAAATGTAACCTTAAATGTAAGAACTAGTAAGTATAATCAATCGATTTGAAATAATAATACACACAATAAAGACTCATACCTATACGAAAGAAAGAAAATTATAAAAAAAAACACTAACAGCAAACAAAAAAATGCAAAAATAAATCGGGCAAGAGGGTGTGGAATTTCAGACTACGTTGAATGCCGATAAGTACGATTTTTTGTTTTTAACAAATATATAGAAGTGTTGATTTGAGCTAAGACTATATCTGGATGTACCATGCTCTTTAATTGTTCATAACATCGGTTTTAGTGGGATCAGACCCAGGATTTCACTTCTCATTAATCCACAGGGGTTTAACATTTGCAAGTCAATTAGAGAACATTAAATCAATGAGCTCACCTTTCCGGCAGACGCCAGCGAAGAACTAAAAGTAGGTCCTATACCCTTCAGTTGTTTACTGAGATAGGGCGAGTTTTCCCATAGATGTGCGGAAATGCATTTCGCTAAAAGTATCGCATTCACAACAGACAAATAGCACTTGGTATTTCCGGATGTAACTTTTGAACTGGTTACGTATGCTACAAGACCTAAAATGTATATTTATAAAAATGTATTGATTCTATACTGTCTATAGTTTACGCGAGTAGTACACATTTAAATAAAACACCCGTGACCACGGCTGCTGCAAAGCATCCGAAACGTCGGGCCGAAGTTAAAAATCATTTC
This sequence comes from Leptosia nina, assembly GCA_963661955.1. Classification (NCBI taxonomy): domain Eukaryota; kingdom Metazoa; phylum Arthropoda; class Insecta; order Lepidoptera; family Pieridae; genus Leptosia; species Leptosia nina. Next base: position 3,002,224 of record CAVLEF010000283.1, read on the forward strand.
CAAATAAGTTTAACTAATATATCGCATTTTAAACCGTTGAAGTGTTTTATTTAAATATGAAATGAAATGAGGCATATGAAATTAAACAATATTAACAGTTTTAAACGCGAAATATATAATTTAAATTGGGCGTTAAGTGTTAAGTCAGAAGCTACTGCAAAGCATCCGATACGGATCGTAGTTTTTTTGCGTTTTAATCTATTATAAGTGTAAAGTGTTTTATTAATAACAATGTATTAAAAGATCAATAAATGTCTTGTTAGGATCGAATATTGATAGTGTCGTTCAGTACTTTATAAAAAAGACGAAACTATGACATAATTTAATACGCGACTATGAAGGAATAAGAGCATCAATAACATTTTAGATATACTGACATTTACAGACGCGATCAGCAATCCTCATAATTTTCATAGCCTCTTGGTTCAGCGACGGATCGGGTATAGGAAGACATCCTAGAACAGCTTGGATAATACTGAAAAAAATACATATGCAACTATTTACGATCCAATTATAAAGGGAATAAAATATAAGGCCTCATATTCTTGTTCATTTATCTGTATCGATTTTATTCAAAGGGCCTGTAGTTTTAAATCAATAATAATGTAAAATTATACACATAACAGAGGCTTGGACATCTTACCAGTTCAATTTCATTTGCCTCGTACAAATTTTGCCTTTCATGGGAAAACGGATTGTCGCAGTTGTATTATTCCTGTTAAGCGTGTTCAAAGATCTTCTCTCGTCAACCCGTAAATGCATGTCTGAGAGCTCGTGGCTTTCGCATATAAGCCATAATAACCGCTCCAGGGTTTCACTACCGCCTATCTAGAAATTAGTTAGCATTTTAGAGTGGGATGATAGTTAATAATAATTTCACCAAAATAGTGCGCGATTTATATGTACTACGCATGTAAACTATACACATTATTTGGATATGTGTATCAATATAGGTATATATACCTACATAAATAATTAAGTTCGAAAAATCTTAAAATGCTAGATGATTTTAAAAATTCTTAGTTTAAGACCGCCTGTGTAGCTCAATAACTTAACGTATTACCTAGCATTGCGTTAAACGCGAGAGGGCCTAGATTCGAAACCTGGATAATAAATAAATGATAAGGGGCGGACAACTACAAGAGTAGGATCGATTTATTGCCTAAAAATAAATGCCTATCCCCACGTGGAAACTTAATTTATCCTAAAGTCACAACTGTTTTAGATGTTTGTTTGTTGTCTTGTTTTAATATAATTGTTTACCTTCATAATAGTCTTCATAGTTTCCACGTCGATATAGTAAACAGACATAAGACGACCAGCGTCTGTAGATTCTATACAACTGGCTTCGTCCATTGTTATGAGACCCGAAGTCGCCAGGCTGTTCATAGCTTTGACACATAGCTCTGTTTGGGAAGTAAAATATAAAAAAAAAATAGATTAAAAATGTATATGTAGTGTAAAAGTAATAGTTAAATACGATCTGTAGCTTACGCAAATAAGGCACATTTATATAAAACACGGTTTTAAACGCGATATATATATTACTTGAAAATTATTTAAACTACGGTCCGACGTTTCGGAAGGTTTGCAGTAGTCGTGGTCACGACACATCGCGTTTTAAACCGTTAAAGTGTTTTATTTAAAAGTAATAATTACTTCAAACGTCACTTTTGGCTTCAATGGTCTAATGGTAGTAATGCATGGCTAATAATAAACGGGTCGTGGGTTTAGTCTTTATCTAATCAATTGATACATTTTCTGAAACATGTTGGACGTCTGGAAATCTCCGGAAACATTTTTGAAATGCGTTTGTCCCATTTCCTAGGAATTGATATTTTATTATAATTTTGCTATAAAAATAAGAACATAGTAACGTTTTACGACAATTTTATAGTAACACATCTTCTTCTATATATTTCTGTTGACACAGTGTTCTAAGGAAAATCAAGTGCCAAGGACCAACGATTCTTAATAAGCTCCATACCACTCTTATGGAGTGATATTTACGATCCTAACATACAGATAAAGTTATTACTCACTGTGGCATTATAATCTCCACAGACAATTCATAAACTATTGCGATTTTATAAGTATCTTTAATATTTTCTTAAAATCATATTATTGTAATACCTACTAGGTACAACACACGAACTTTAAACTGATTGCCTTAAAATTTAAAATCCTTTAGATTTAATTTCATTTTGTAATGACACACAACTTCCACGTTCTTTATAAAAAACTTTAATGGCTTAATATAAAACGCGATATATATTAGTTAAACTTATTTTTAACATCGGCCCGACATTTCAGATGCTTTGCAGCAGCCGTGGCCACGGGGAGACCCGGTTCAAGTTAACTAATGTATATCGCGTTTTAAACCGTTAAAGTGTTTTATTTAAATGTGTACTCGTGTAAACTGCAGACAGTATTCAATGTAAATGTTCTTGTATGTTCTTACACCTTCGTTAGTGTTCAATAACGAAAGAAAACATTTAAAAAAATAATTTTAGGAGGATAAAATAAGTTATATTTAAGTGAAATAGATCTTCTATCATCAATTCTATCAATCAAGGAATACAAAGACAATTATTAAAACTTTGAAATTTATTACGATGTAAAACTAGATTGTAATCTTTGCTTAATGTAGTAAATGTCGTATATATTTTTTAAATACAAATTATATGTAGATATCGTATTCTATAAGTTAAAGTTCATTTGTGATCGTGCATGAATTGCAACTTACCTTCCGGAACTTACGCCAAGGCTATGAAGACGCATCTTCGTAATGGCACTTTTAATTATTATTATCTACAATTCCATAGCCTTATTTGAATCTCTAGGAACTTGATCATAGTTTTTTATAAAATACCAATTGACAATTCATATTTATTATCTTTTTTTTATGATTTTTATTCATTTTATTATATCAAGAAGTCATTATTGTAGTGTTGCATGATTTATTAATCGCACATCACTGTAATTATAATTATAAAATACTTCTGTAATTGCGTGTACGTATTTTAAGTAGGTACTTTAACGTCATTTAAAGCAATAGCTAATTAGTAATAGTCAGGCTTTTAAATTCGGACATAGAAAAATACTGTTTTTGTTCGAGTTATCCTTAAATATACAATTTGAATATATCCGAAGAATAGGTCGGTTTAAGTCTTGTAAAACCCTTTTCGATATCACAGCAATAAATTCGATAAAAAATGTTCAATTCGCTTATATCAAGATATCCCGCTGCGTGTAATCCGGAGACGGGATTTTTTTGTACAGTAAAATTAACAAGTTATTCTAACGTAAAGATATACGATAATTAATATGTTCCTTATGATCTTTTTTGTTAATTAAACCTAGGATTTCATGGTTAAATAGAGAGAGGATATGTAAAAACCACTATAAGTGCCTAACTAACAAAGATTTTATAATACATAGTTACTAGGAAGAAACATCGGAAAACATACGTGATTTCCGTTTCTTTTTCTTAATTTACTTAAGCTGATCACAGAAAATTTACCAACTATACAGATCATAAACAAAAAAGATAGTTATGGCATTAACTTTGTTTTTTAATTGACATTTAACTATAGTAACACCTAACACATAGGTTCACACCGTTCACAGATAAAAACGCCGTAAAGCTTAATCGCGTTTCGGTTTCAGCCCGTGGATTTCCGAATATCCAAACCCGAAATAGGTCGACGGCGCATCTTGTTTATATACTTTAGGCCGGGGTATATCATCTACCATCAACTGAACCCCGTACCATGTCCGTCCTCTATCATTAAAAAAATAATAATTTGTATATTGTAATCGGACGTAATTATGCACTTCCTTCATGTGCCGGTGTGAAGTATAAAGACATACAAATAAAATGTATATCATACAATGGCTGATAATAATATAAAAAACAAATATTCAATAAATAACTATATAAAATAAATTGTAGAAAAGGTCATTACTATTTCAGTTTCAAGGTAGCAACTGGATTCATTCTCAGAACGATTGGTTTACCTATTAATCTAACCGCATAGTTTTGAGGGCGTCATTCATAAAATAATGTATTTAGGTTGTACGTATGTACAATTTTTTAATAGAACTGAAGGAGCCAAATAAAAAAAAACAATGGATCATATTTTGCTAGGATTCGAAATTAGAATTTTCCATACTTAACATTGGAAAAGGCAATATTGTATAACGGTCTTAGAGATGGTCATTATTAAAACATATAGCCGACAAATATAGTAGACAGCAAAAGATTTTAATATAAATTAACTTTTTATTGTACCTTCTATTTTCTTAGAGATTAGTTGCTTTGAGGCGTTATTTGGAAGTCCCAGATAGCGTCTTGGGTCGCGAGCGGCTCTCACACTCAAGAACGTAGAGTTGACCCATTGCACGCATTGTGCGACATCGTTCACAGTTCCCAGAGCGGCCTCGCTGTTCAAATTCTCCGCCAAACGTTTGTGCAGATAACTTTGTAGCGGTTCACTACCACCGACGATAGATTGATAACGAGCCTGTTTGGACAAGGTTTAAACCGTAAAAATAAATTTACAACGCTCTAGATTAGCACAAGCGTCCTCGTTAATATGATTTATTATCCTCTCGTGTGCATTAAAATGTGAAAATTATAAATATTCAAAAGTTTTTGTCCTCATAAATTGTTAAGTACTACCGAATCGATAGCATAAATTAAAAAAAGGAAAAATTATTATAGTATTCTAAGACACGTTCGAGATTATTTATTTATTTTTGCTTCTGTGTCTGATTAATGTCTATATAACGTAATGAAACTTAAAAGCGACGCCTCTTATCAACGATTAAATATTTGTTGAAAGCTTCTGTCAAATTTGTCAGTGTTATTTACACCTGAGTGTTTGCTTCGCGTACATTTTTGATATTATTTTATTAAACTAACATGGGTTTGTCTAAAGAAGAAAAAAAGCGCTAAAAGAAGCAAAGCGTTTGGAAAAACTTAGAGCCGAAGAGGAGGCTCGTAAAAAAAATCAAACGAGATGAATTACAACGAGAAATGACTGCTCAAGCACGTAAAAGGGGCGAGTTGGATAAAAGCTGGCGTGAAATGATGTTAAGGGTAAAAGAACCTGTGTTTAAGCAAGATATTAACGTTATGTGGCACGTGTTTGAAAGGGTATACGATAAAAAGGATCACTTAATCAGCTACACAATGAAATTAATGAATATAGCAGATGATCAATTCCAAAGAACAGTCGCTAGTTTCTGTGACACAATCGACACAACGATAAATAAATTCCTCGATGAAATGGAATCTCTTTCCAAAGAGAACGATATCAGAACAAAGAAACTTCTAAAATCCGGCGAAGAGAATTCGGCTCAAATCATGAAAGATCATGACGCAGCGGAGACTCATCTTCAGCTCTTAATTTACCATGGTCATACCACAGCAGACTCCGAAGCGTGGACAACAAGAGGTGAGAATTTAGTTAAAGAAGATGAAGACCGTTTGAAATACGCTAATGAACGCGAAAATTTGCGTTCATTCCTCGAAAATACTTATAATTCCACCTGGGAAGAATACAAAGCTGTGCTCAAATCTTACGTAGTGGAAACAGCTGATAATCAGAAGAAGTTGCGCAAATTACGCCATAAAGAGAATTTAATGGCTGATATAATAGCTTCTCAATCCAAGAAGATAGCTAACAACGATAATGTGCTGAAGCGTCTACGCACCGAGTTAGCTGCTTATGAATCGGGTACCAAGCAAGCTGTATTTCGTGATCGACGTAACCGCCATCGTGCAGCTTGCTTTCGCCTGAAAAAAGGCTTAATCAATGGCTGTGCTCTGGATGCGCGACTCTTAGCTGTATTAGTCAGAGTGTCGGATGACACTGTAGAATGGCTTACGTCATCACAAAAGAAAGGAGAGAAGATTTTACGTCTAGCAGCGTTATGCCGTAAATTTGAAACGCAACGGGAGAAAGTACTTCCCTACGGTACTATGCTACCTCATTCTCCCACTGAAGCCAAAACTAGTGGACGACGCGTCCATTCCGAAGACTCTCTGGTGGTGAATGCTATTTCTTCAACGTGTGGACTGACAAGGCTCTGGCAAAAGGTGTCCAGAGCAGAGCTTTCAAAACGAGCGCTACTTCGAGAGAAAATGCTACTCGAGCAGGAAAACGCTTTGATTGTGAGAACAATACAGGATTTTCAAGAGAATAGATTTCAGGTTGAAGCCCAGAATTGTATTTGCACAAAATCTAAAACGATCTTAGCTCATCCAGTGGCTGTCGACGGAGTAACGGAAGTAGCAAAATACGATAATTATGCGCGTCAGTCGAAAGGAAGTTATATGTGACTTTAATTTGTTATTAATTAATAATCTAACCTAATATTTTTTTTATTGTATATTTATTAAATTAAATTATTATCTCTTTTTCTTTATTTTCTCTTCAAATCGTTATTTATTTTAAATATTACCTACATTTAAGGATAAAATATGAGCAAAACGAAACCAACACCTTTCATTAGACCCATTAAAACTGTGAGTGGAAAAAATATTAGCTTTGAAATTGGGATTTGAATAATATTAGCATAAATCTTGCCAGGTAACATCTAAACGGGTAATTAATTTACAACACAAACCCTTTTTGATATCTTTCAAGGATTAGGTTACTTAAAAAACTTACATGGAGAATACTTTTTGCCAATTCAACAGTTAATTCAAAGGAAGAAACAAAGGATCCACGCATGTCTGAAGCATTGATACACTTGTAGGAAGATGATAGGTTTGCTGTGACACAATAAAATTACAAGCCATCGATATTGCATTATGACTTATAACAATTGTCATACAACCACGATATAATAATAATACATAGTAATCAATCACACTACGATTAAATTACATATGTTTCATTTTGTTGTAATTTAAATACGTATCTGGAAATAATTGTCTAGTGGTTAATACACTCGGAAAGAACTCAGATCGCGAGATCCCGGGTTGGGCGAAATTTTAGTTCAATATTTGGAATATTTTTTTGAGAACAAGGAAAAGCTGTCATGATCTCCGGGCCTCGAAAAGAAGTATTACATAATATTCATGTATACTATACTCGTGTATATTTGTCGTGAAACGTCGGGCCGAAGTTAAAAATCATTTTCAAATAAATTTAACTAATATATCGCGTTTTAAACCGTTAAAGTGTTTTATTTAAATGTGTACTACTCGCGTAAACTTAGTGATCTATCTCATTTATGATTTTAAGTAAAATTTGACAATTTTACGGCTATTTAAATGATATTATATAAATAACAGTCTTCCGTGACCACGGCTGCTGCAAAGCATCCGAAACGTCGGGCCGAAGTTAAAAATAATTTTCAAAATAAGTTTAACTTATATACCGCGTTTTAAACCGTTAAAGTGTTTTATTTAAAAATTATAACTGTTTTCTTTTTTCTTTCAGTAGTTTTATTTTCTTTAAACGTCAATGACCTATACCTATATTCTTCACGAGTTTGGTAACAAGAGAAAGGCCTAAGAACACGTTACTAATGAAATTAAATAATGTCAATAAACATGTATGACCACGATGCAGTTCGTTTTAGTTATTTGCCTAGTCGAATAGTAGTTTCATAAATGTTTAGTTCTTCTATATTATAAAATTTTACATACAGTTAATTCACTATACTATTATAAAAGTGGATAAAAACCTTGACCATCTAGATAATATCATTGACGATCGACAAGACAGACTACAATAAAAAAGTTATCATGGACAACGTAGAACATACAAGCTTATTTGGCTCACCGTAACACAAAACCTCTTCGCAATACCATACCTAACAACATATTAACTAGGTGCATTTACTTTGAACAAATCTCCAAAGTAAACTCGCATCTTGTAAACTGGAACATCAATTCGAAATTGTAGAGACGGAACGTTTGATCACAGAACCAATGATCATAAAGCAAAAGCCACTTCCTCGTCACGAGAGGTTGACAGACTATATCACTTTCACTGGTTTATGGCCAGGACAAATTTTCAACAGATTATGTAAAGTACCAAAAATTATCTCGGCAACACCTATGAAAAGCTTACAAAGTAAAGAGACGCGCATTAAAGTGGAAAAGACAATGGTTATAAACTATTTGCTTATAAAATACACGAGTAACTTATAGTTTTATTAAATAAATTAATAAAAAACACTTTCACGATTTAAAACGCAATATATATTAGATAACCTTTTTTTTAAGTTATCTTCACATTACCACCGCTGCTGCAAAGCATTCGAAACGTCGGGCCGTAGTTAAAATAAGTTTAATAAAATGTCTACAAGGCGTGTAAACTACAAACAGTATTTTTTTTAAATATTTGACGAATTACGAACTTTATTTAATACGCCTGCATTCTATTATTTAGTTAAAAAATGCAATTCAGTTATCACCAAATAAGAAAAACAATAGGTTTCTTTCTAAAATTATCGTGGATTGTCAAGAAGATAATAAAATTGTGCCAAATTAAACTAGAACTACCAATCATGGTCTTTTCGATGAAGATAAATAGATCTATACTTACTTTAATTGATCTAAAACGAGGTTCTTCCTACCACGACTCTTAACTCGAATTCCCATAAATGCCAACATCAATTAAAAGCCATTAATTACTCTACTATTTTTTTGGTTATGAATCAAATGTATGAAAATTACAACATTAATATGGTAAAATAAATCCTATGTGATGTTCAATCTATATGGATTATCAATTTGGTTTATCAAACATGCACAAAAACAAAAAAAATGTTAAACTCTTAAAGACAGAAACTGTACTAAAATAAATGGCTCAAAATAAACCGTTTAAGTCGGTTTTAATAATATATTAAGCTTATATATGAGGAAAATTGTAGCACGTCTAATTTTTATCAGAGATAAGATTGCAGTTATCACAGGTCGTGTTTTGTTTTGAGGGGTTTAATCACGATAGGGCGACATTGCGGCATCTTCGCGGCACCCGAGGTCTCAGGGATACCTATATAAGTGGCGAGCGAGGTCGGGGCGCGCCACAAGTCGAGTAGCGCTCACAGTTGTCAACTTTGTGCTAAGTTCAGTGTGTGTACTTCAACGGTGAGTCGACTTCGTTATTGTGATTTTCAAATGTGGAATTACTTGAATTAATTTTTGAAAATCAACCTTATTGAATTTTTGAATAATAACCCGTATTATTTAATAATATTTAAAGGCTTTAATATTGTAACAAAACACTTTGTTCTTTATCTCAATATTAACATAAATAAATGTTTTAATATGTATAATTAACAAAAATCATATAAATAGTGATTACAGTAATATAATTGAGTGATATTAAATTAAATAATTCAGTGTAAATCGTAAAAATAGATAATTTTCATATCTTTATTAATATATATTTTTTTCACATGAACTTCAATAGGCTAGATATATAATAATTGCATTATTAAGATCGTTATCAATTGCATGAAACGGAAAGTCAATTGTTAACATGTGCAAGTTCAGCAAAAATGTGTGAAACTGGGTCATTATTACGAGATTATCTTTTTTATCTACTGTTGCCATTGAAAAATTAATTAGAGCCATTGAGATTTATATGCGAATTACGAATTAATTACGATTTAAATATTGGAATCAAAGTTCTACGAATAATAAGCCGTATCTATAGAGCTTTAGAGCTTTATAAGACTACTAAAAACTATCGATCGATAATATTGTAATTATAGTTTTGTGGCAGTTAGAGTAATATTATATCTAATTCTCATACGTCATATGGAAGCAAATTCGTTTCGTAAAAAGCACTTCCGTTAACCAGCAAGAAATTAAATCGAAATTTTAAGTTACCTAGTAAAAAATAAAATTAATTTCTGTTGCATAATATAGCTATATATGAGTACAGAGATAATTATAAAGTGACATTCTAAGTTCAAAATAGTACTTAGATCGAAACAGATTTGAAAACTTTTAAAGACCATAAATGCTTATATTCAAGGTTCAGAGCGTAGGCAAATGTACTTTGAAGGTTTAAATTATATAATATTATGCTTTTTGTGGTAACACTTCACGCTCTGCCAAGCCACAAGCCGTATATCAAGTGCATGTTAGAATACAATTTGAAAAAGGAATTTTAAAACTTGTTTGTTTGACATAAAGAAGATAAATTTATGTTACGTGTGGATAATCGCAACATAAACATAATAAGATACAAAATTGGGTTCGAACAAGCCTCAATAATAAAAGTATTTCTCTGTCTGTAAGTTAATTTGCCGCCAATAGTGCTTACTAATAACTAATATGAGGCTTCTAGAGGCAGAGTGACCTAATAACAAAAACATGATTTTCAATAAGGAGGAAAATAAAAATGCGCAATTAACTTATACGACAATGAATTTGTACTATTATTTGTGTAAGAATTATGTTAACAATTTTCGGTCACTGTGCTCTAACATTGTTAGACTATAAAAATATAAATAAGTCAAGACAAAATTGCAGTTAGGCTACTCTGTCTTTACTGGCCTCATATGTAACTCAAAGCGAATTTAACTAAACTAAACCTCGAAAAAAGTGTTTAATCAAACATTCACACGACAATACTGCAACAGCAATTTTTCTCGCAGAAATCGAACACGCAAGCCGCAGCTGTAGGTGCCAATTAAGTATCGACGTTAGCAAATCGTTGCCTCGAAGTCTTGAATCTTATTTAAAATTAAAATACCCTATTAGTTATGATGAGCGTCTAAGTTATTCAATTACAAAATACCAAAGATTTTTCGCTTAATATTGCAGAAAAACATGTCTGTTGGCTATAGTTGTCAGAGAAATTCTTAAGATGGGCTCGTTGGTAAATAATATGGCTAATAATTACCGGTTCGTGGGTTCGATCCTCATCAACCGTGTTTTGGGTTCAGTTTGTAGATTCTCGAATATAATTAGGTTAACAGAGCATTTTGTTGAGATATTATATGGCTGGGGTATATCAACTCCTATCAAGCGAACCCCATAGTTGTTTATCCTCCTTTCTCATTTAAAAAATAAAGGATTGAAAGGAAATGAAGACTTTGAATAAATAATTATTATTATTATTTATTATCATTATATTACAGGGAGGTCTTTGGAGACCTACTATCTAGTTTTACTGAAGTCTGATAGTAAACTTTTAATTTTATAGCGATAAATGTAGTACTTGTATTAAAATGTAAGCAGACGTTCAATAGATTATGTGAAGGGTTTATCCAATTTAATACAATGATGAGAATTGTTTTTTTTTTATTATTGCGCAAAAAAATGTCGCTATTTAACTGGCTGTTAATCATAAGGGCGCCCGCTAACAATATAATTGAGTATGAACGACAATAATTGATCACGAAAACCGTAACAATGGCTATATAACAATAAAGAATTAAAATCGAAATTAATTCTCAACGATAACCAGTTTAATTATGATTTATTACTGACTGGCCGGTAGACGGCTTCCCTAGATAAATTGCAGTGTCCATTATGTTACATCCGTCAGATCCTAGATTCGAATCCCGGAGAACGAAGATAATACGTAGTTTCAGTTTTAGTAAAATAAAACTTGTACGGAAAATAAATTTTAATTTAATGTTAACAATTGATAACTCCGTTTTTTTGCTATTTCGTTACATCAATATCCACAAGTAAAATGAATTTGAAGGTGCAAAGAATTTAGTAATTTCAAAAGGTCTACAGTAATAATCCACAGGTAGAACAGAACAAATATTGTTAGTTCGACAACTCAAAAGTACGCATTTATTTTGTTTTACAAAACCGCAATCATAAGATAATCATTACAGAAATTTGAGAATTAATAACGGTTAGCGAAGGTTATTTTGTTTTTCAATGATAAGATCTTTTGTGTTGCTTACAAAATAAGCACGAGATATACTAGAATCAAAAATAAAATACATACAAAGTAAAGAAATATACGAACATTAAATTTAATGGGAAAACGCGGCCTTCTTCGTGAGTTTTAAGGAATAAAGAAACGAAGATTTCAATTACACAGTAACATGATGTGGAGTTAATGTACCTGTTAAATAATTATATTATTTTTAACAGATGACGTCGATAAAATGGTTGATGTGTGCTGTTGCGTTAGTGTGTGTGAGCATACGATACGCTAATGCTGCGCCCGCGCCGCAAGAAGAGGAATACCCACCTATGCCAGTAAGTTTTCGTCGAATTACAAATGAGATACTGTCAAGAAAAGATGATCATTTTTAACAGTCATACAAAGTCAAAATTATAGTTATTTAAGTGGTTAGCAAAATATCTTTAATGTATATAAAATTCTTTTCTTAAGTAAACGTATTGTTGTACCTTTTTTTAATAATTATCTTTAAACCTGGCTAGGTTTAAAGGTAATTATTATGACTAATGTAATTAACTAATTCGCGATTAATAATTTTCTAGTAAATTAATAAATAAGTGCTTAACACTCGTTCCTTGCGTGATTAGCTAATAAAAAGGGCTAACGAGCGTGGCGATACGACATTTGCCATTTGACATCAAACGATCAGCATTGTTATATGTCAAAGGTTCAATTTGCAAGCTTCAGTAGAGTTATTACACACATCCTTGCAGGTCAATTGGTTAAGGCAGTCAACTTTTCATTTAGCAATAGCGCATCACTTACGACCCGGTGTCACTTATATGGTGTCGTTGAAATAATTCTAGGCATCTAATAATTATAGGGCTCGTTGGATGTTCGCGTCTTTATTTATAAGTTGGTATTACATTGCTTTTCTGGCTTGTTGCCAGATCAAAACTGATAATAAAATCTTTACCTTAGACACACAATACGCTCTTTATTGCAGGCAATGTGTATAATGAAGACATATCCAGATACTCGCAAAGTTTACAATAGTTATTATTTTATTAATTTCATTAAAAAGGACAATTTGTTTGTTTTTTTTCAGTCTTTATGAAGGTAACTCTGGTGAAGTTAAGATATGCTCAATATATGTTTCGATTATTATTGCTAAGTCAAGTTTAGACCGTACCTACCAATCTCTATAAATGTATCAATTTGCTTGTGTAAAAGTTTTATCAACAGGAATAACAATTCCACAAGAGTTAAATTTATTAAAAAGAAGTCACGTTTGTGTCCTTTAAAATACGTATTTAACGGCGCCATGTTACCATGTTTGTTATTGGTAAACGATTGCGTGGAGCAACAAACAATTAAATTATAATTTCCACAACATTGACCCTTTCGTGAATCGTGACATAACAATTCAATTATATGTTACGGAATTTGTATATTCTATCGAAATTTAAAGACGCAATACTTTTGTACCATTTTAGATTTCTTGGATCAATTGAAAAAAAAGCAAGAAATTGCTCAAAATTTTCTTTCCTACTAAATTAAAATTAACGCAAGACAACTCGTTTCTGGCTGGCGTCAAAATTATCAGAATCAACCGTGTCTTATTGAAGATTAGACGAACATTGCATATATCACACCTGAAATTACACGTAATTCCCATGTGTAATTAACAGGTGTGCGCATACGCCACTTAGCCGTCGTTTACACGTCCTATGGCCTATCTGTTTTATCTAAGCAATACACCATTATACTAACGATGTGAACCACAAAGCTAACACTAATTAGATGGAATTGCGCCCAACCTCTTTTGTGCGCGCTCTTTGACCACACGATAAAATCGCGCAAAAACTCTAATTGAATTATATTTTTACAGAATATATTCTTTCGTAGACGTATAAATTATTTGACAATTGACTTGTTCTTTGCGAAGTATGCGCTTGTGAAACACGAATGTAGTTTGTATTTGCATATAAAGAGTATATTACAAATATTTCGGTATTAATATAGTGACAACGATCACAGTCGACGAATATTTCACATGACCTTAACTCAATTTATTCTCATATGGTTTGAATTATTTTGTTGCAATTATAATTAGGATTACTTTTAATTGACAAATACATAATAATTTTAATAAAAAAAAAACCATTTAAAAACTGAGTATTGAACGCTAAGTCGTTAAGCATTGCAATGCATCTCGATATGCACTTGAGGTTCAGAGTTCGAAACTCGAAAACATAATAATTTTAGTCGGGCAATGCAAAAAATGAAATCGACCAGTAAAACAAACCCAGAAATATGTATAAGTTTCATGCTTTGTATTGGTTTAATGAGTTTTACTAAATATAAACATATAAAAAAATATATTTTGTACGAACTATAATAATATTATAAATGAAAAGTTTCTCTGTCTGAAACGATCATGGAAATGTTTAACACACGCTTTTCAAATTATATAATATTGTTCTAAATCTACAGTACAGAGCAGAGTAGTTAATAGACTTTACAGACGAGCGCCCTTGACCGCTATTTGTAAATGCTAAAAAAAATAAGGAAGCCATTTTAAAGTAGCGTAATATTCGTTTTAGTATAATTTAGCATAAAATATAGATTATTTTACGGTTAGGTAACTTGACAAGATTTCTACGTTCATCTCAATTGAATGCTGATTCTACTAATTAGACTCTTTGTAACGAATATGACGTTAATAAGAATTTTAGAATTATACCTTTCATTTTTATTTTGCTCGTGTGCAATATTAGTCTTTTGAGTTCATTTAAAGAGTTAATAAATAGTCAGTATCTCTTTGAAATCGATAACATTTTAAAACATTTCTAATAAATAAAAATACTAGTTAAGTAAAACCTGCCCGTTTGTATTTATAATGTTATTAAAATAAAAATTAATTTGCCATTTTTATTCTTTAAGTTTGGATTTTTGTGTTTTATATTGCCTACCTATTTCCTATGTCAAAACAAATCAGTTATTCATCGATATTTTAAATAGACCTAAATTCTTATACCATACAATTTACAAAATTAAAAGTATTTTTTAAAAGCCATTAAACGGATTAAAATTTAAGCCTCTAGGAATATTAAAAATGTTGTTTCATTACAGTACGAATACAAGTACGACGTAGAAGATCCTGAAAAAGAATTATACTTCGGCGCAAACGAAGCTAGCGACGCGCAAGGAAAAGTGATCGGTGGCTATAGAGTACTATTGCCCGACGGTCGTCTAATGATTGTCGAATACACCGTGGAGGGAGACAGCGGGTTCGTACCCAAGATCAGCTTTCAAGAAAACGCGAACCCCTTCACTAAAGGATAAATAGACTCAAATACCTAGCGACCAAAACTATTACTATACATCGAAAGAAATTCTACAGCAATATGCGTCATAGGTCATAGAAATTTCATGAAACCAACGATAAAATAATTTCAATGAACAAACAAAAGGAACTATGTTTTTGTTACTGATATTTTAACATCTTCAGGACGTTACTTTCAGGAGGTCCGTACCTCCATCAGAGATTGATTATCACACTTAGAAACAGCTCCAAGACCCGTAAAAGGTTTTGTAATTAGTATTATATTTGCTTATTTGATAATGCCAGTACAATTTTGTAAGGAGACGATAATGTTTGAATTGTGTAATGAGGTTGCCGTATGCTAGTGCTTTCAAAAAGTTACCGATCTGTGATGGAAAATGTTTCGAAATACTTTTCTGTTATGGCTCCGATATGTGATAGTTCATTTAGACTTAAGCTATATTAAAATTGTATAAGCAATAAATACTTTTGTAAAATATGACACATATTTGTTTTATTTTTTTATCTAGTGAATTCTCCTTTATAACTTCCTAAAAGACATAATATAAGATAATAGAAAATCACTAAAGTAAGTACCAACCTTGTCTGATAGTCTTGTCATTATAACAGCGGTAGCTTCAGTATCAAATTGCGGTCTACCCGCACGCCCAACCATTTGCAGAATCGTACTTATGCTGTATTCCTGTGTAAATAGTATGTCTTAAACACAATGGCAACAGAAAATTAAAATAAACCGATATCCTGGGAAAAATAAAAAATATATATTTTACGTAAAGAAATTATTTACATTAATTTAATAGTAAATGTCGGTGTCACATAAAATAGATCGGCCATAAAAAAACGAAGGATCAACTCTATAATCTATGATTTTAAAAGTTCCCCACCGCACACCCATTGCACATATTAGTATTCAACGCGCGCGCATAACGTTACTTCAGACTGTCAAATTGTATATAAGTTTTTCTTTTCCATAGAAACAATATTAATTACTATATCATCAACTACGTTTTCCACTACTTGATATTGTTAGTATATAAAAACCTGATAAGTTCCGTTAACGTATTGTTGGGTGTTCTTGATTATAACCAGGTGTGCCGGAAGATTAACGCCCATTGCTGTAAATATTAAAACAACAGAACAAAATTTAAAAATAACATATTTTCCAAAGAAACGATAATATATCTTATTTTTATCGGTTGCATTCGTTATTAATATGATAATTACTATAAAACAAACCGATAAAATCTCAAAAACACCTTTCAGTGCGAATTTTTTCTAATTATTAGTTAAGAGACATAGAAACGATTATTTTCTATCTTTATTGACGTAGCTATAACATGTATGCATTGTAGTTGTATATCAAGACAAGTAGCTGAATAAACTTTCGTAAGGTACCAGACAGACTTCTTTTTTTATGATAAACGAGGACAGGCAAGGATGGTTTACTTGATGGTAGGTTGAATATCCCAGCCGTATAACATCTAAACAAGATGCGTACAATATTTTGTTTAGGCTATTCGGAAATCGACACACTGTAACCGAAAAGCGATTAAACTTCACGACTTTTTCATCTATTCTCGGTGGTTAGTGAGCCGGACGAAATTTTCGATATTCGTGCCCGTTTTCCCCTCGTGGAACATGGGGCGAACACATCTCTGCGTCCGTCGCACTGATCCGTTCTTTTTAACGGGCAAGTAGCTGATCACACTTCTGTGCCCGATATTCGATCGATATTCGTACCACCTATTTAATATCTAGACTTCCAGATGAAGCTCGATATGTTTCAGAAAAATTATAAATTGTTTACAAAAATCATGGACCCAGTGGGGTTCGAACCCATGACCCGTTAATTATCAACCGTTTGGTAACATAACACCAACGAGCCCGTTAAACGCGGTTTAACTTGGCTGCGTTTCTGGAATTCGAATGCAGAACAAATTAAGATAACAATTTTAGGTTAGGATTAAAACTAAGAAATGTAGGCGAAGAAATGTATATGGGCGGAAATTCTCTGAAATCTATCAAATCTAGCAAGTAATATCATTTGTCCACATTTTCCTGCACGGTGCAGGAAACTCCCGTTAAGTTAAAGATAACACTTTGGCCTAGAAAGGATACGTAAATAGATGTTGCAATCCGGAAGCAGATTTGTGTGATATAATATGTATACGGACTGTCTTTGATGTTAGATTATTGTACTAGGGTAGGTACGAAGAGTTACTAAGAACTTTTAGAATACAAATACTCTGGAACAAACAAAAGCCAATTTGCCGAAGATGGCACACTTTAGTATGGGAAACTAAAAGTAATTTCAAGGCGCTGGCTCTAGTAGAGACCTAAGTTAAACAAAAGCCAGTAAATATACTATTATATAATATGAAACAATCTAGTTCCATTAAGTTTATTGGTTTTAATTATTTTTGCTTATGTTAAAGGAGGAAGTTTTGCGTTCACCTGATGAAGGTTGATACACCCCAGCCATGTAAAACAAGATGGGCTGTTGTCCTATATTCGGAAATACTCAGACTGAAATCGAAATGCTACTAAACTTCCCGGCTGTAACGGACGATGGTTCGCGACCCGGACGGAATTTCAATATTCCTAACACACATTTAGTATCCAGATTTCCATAAGTCCAAAAAAGTTTTAGAATATTTTTAAATAGATTGGACCATGTTGGACCCCTGCTGATCAAACCTACGATCCCTTGATTATTATAGAACGTTTAATTATAGTTACAGTAGTTTATCATTGTGTTAGACTAATTTTGGTTCGAATCCCGAATTAAGAACGTGTTTTGGTCTGGCATAGCACAGATGTATAAATACATGAATATTAAGTTTTTAGCTAGTATATATTTTTTGGGTACCTTGAACTGTTTTCACAGCGTACGCATCGGAAACCCAGAGAGATAAATAATTTCCCCCGTTTTTTTTTCACATTTCTCGCTGTTTTTACGCTCATAAACTAACTATAGCGCGATGTTAGCCTATATCCTTCCTCAATAAATGTTCTACCTAAACACTAAAATAATTATTCTATTCGAACCAGTAGTTCCTGAGAATAGCGCGTTTAACAAACAAACTCTTCATTAGTATAGATTGTAACACAGTCTTAGATTTTAGAAGAGCTAAGTCTGTATGACGAAAGCATTTTCAATTCACGTTTTACGCTATCTTAAATCAGTGAATCAAGTCATCAGTTAGATATTTTACTATATACAATTTTAGTGCTTAAGTACTAGTAATAAGGCTGTTTTTGCTATGATCTAGATAGATGTGGGCGTTAACGTGGTTTCGATCTTAAGATACCAATTTCAGGGAAAGCTTGATAAAGTATAATATCCAAATAACCAAACACTTAAAATATTTTGAAGGGTTAAATCGCGAAATGTATAAGTTAATTTGTATTTGACTACTCGCGTAAAATACGTAGATCTTCCAGCAAGCAATCTGAAATGATTATATTACCTAGAGTTGTAGTAGTTATCAAAATGGGCAAGTCCATGTTTCTGAACGCATTTTCTATACTGACTCGTTCTTCGTACAATAACCCTGCATGATGACAGCCGAGTCCGCACAAGATAAGCGACTAAAATGATGTTATAGTTCAAATGAAATAAAGAAAAATCAATGGTAATATTCATACAAAAAATAAAATGTAAATTTACGTATTAACAAAATATGAATCGAACCATTTTGATCCATACTAGCTTACCAAGTGTCTATTCGCTTGCTTTCCTTGTGGGAAAGTACACCAGGAAAATTGTCGATGGAATATTATTTTCTCATCTCACGGGTTCGATTCGAGGTAAAAGAATAGCATTTTAAAGTCTATGAATGTAAGTTAAAGGTAAATATTGCCTCATTTTAACATTCAAAGCCATCAAGCAACAATGTACAGTGTGCATCACTTTTCTTAGATTATAATCAAATACGGGACAAGGTGCAAGTCATGGGTTAAACTTCGGTCTACGCGAAAAAAATATTGAAAATAATAATAAGAAATATAAATACTTGTAATTTCTTATTCTTGATAGAAGAAGCTAACGCAGTGAGCCTGGCCTTCTGTTCGTCACTGAAGTTGACCGTCATCTCACGGGATAGAATTTCTGCGGTCAGCGCAACACTCTTACGCGTGTTACAGAATATCTGTTACCGAGTCATTTATTATTATGTATTCCTTTATACAATGTATAGTACAATAGTTTGTATCTAATTGCACTAGGTTGTATATATTTAAAACTAAATATTCGAACGCATACAACGTGTAAATGTAAAATAAACTCAGTTTTTTTAGCACAACAAAAATAAATTTAAATAGAACACTTTACTAAACATATTTGAAAATTATTTTAATTAAGGCGCGACGTTTCTCTCCCTGAACACGGCTGCTCAAAGCATCCAAAATGTCGGGCCATAGTTAAAATATGTTTAACTAATATCATATCGCTTTCTAAACCCTTAAGGTGTTTTATTTTAATGTGTACTACTCGCGTGAATTACAGACAGTATTTAACAAGAATTAAGTTTTTTTTAGATAATATCTCGTTTTGTTTGTAATTTTATACACGAATTAAGACAAATAAAAGAGAGCATTATAATAAACAAAAAGTTGTTACCTTCTGTTGTTATTAAGCAATTAATATATATTCAACATATTATGATTAGGTAAAGAGAATGTTACTTGCCAAAGTAGGCTTTTTGTTGTGGTATTTCTGTATTATCTGCCATAGCTTGTAGTTGAGGATAATATCGAACTTGAATATACTGGACCCCTCTGCACATGGGTAACCCTCCACAAGGAGTTTCAATTTTACTGGACGACATTCATCGCCGAACCTAAGAATAAAGACGCCATTTACCTTTCTTACCGACGCGGGAATGTTACAAAATTAAATGAATTTAAAAGAAACTGAAGCGAAAATTCTTCTTCAATGTAAACAAGAGGTGGACAAAAGATTTTTTTCATAGATTATAGATTAAAAAACATTTGCGACACGGGCTGGACTTCAACTGTCATCCACAGCGTTTCTTACTTTAACAAATTCTCAAAGTTCAAGTCAAGATTTTTTAATTTATATAAATCATGTGAAAAATTTTAAAGTTCCTAAATTTCTTTTTTTTTTTCAAAATAAAATCCCTTTACAATTTGTACACACTCGTAGTAATTTTGTACTAAAATGTTAATCTTTAATATAGAAAACGTAAAACACTTATCGTTGCATAGTACATTCCATTTTTAAAATTGGAACATACTCGTCCGTTCTTAAATATATTTTTAACAAGGACTAATACTTAAGCATGTTGTAAGTCATTATTTCTTTAACAACAATGTTTTCAAATACTGATCTATACCCATGTAATCTGATGTAGGAACTTAGGATTTAAGCAAGTAATTAGTAGTAGTAAAAATAGTAGTAGTAGTTATAATTATTAAAACTCACTTGTAAAAAACTGCTGGCTGTTCTGCTGTACCCAACCAGTTAGCGACATCTTCCGGATTACTAACAGTAGCAGAAACCGCAATAAAACGTATCTTAGGTGCAGGTGTTTCTATAACGCTTTGATCATCAGTGTTTTGATATTGTCTTTGCAGTTTTTTTATACGATGAACAGATTTTGCTGAGGACTGAAAGGGATACCATACACGGCTGTCTATTCGGTGTCGCTCACAAATAAAAAAAAGTTTTTTTTTTATTGCGATAACTTCGACGTTCAGAGTAGTAGATATGGCTCAGAGGTTTATATCGCAGACAAGTAAAAAGTATGTAATTTTAGCAACGCCTTTATTGGTCTAATGGTAGCAATTACTAACAATCAATAGGTCGTGAATTCGATTCCCACCAAGGCCATCATTTTTCTAATGAACCTGAAACATGTTGAACTTCGTCTGGCAATCTGGATATTAAATGGGTGGTTGGAAAATCAAAAATTCTATTCCGGTAACGAATCACCAGTCCATAGATAAATAGTCGTGAAGGTTAATCGCGCTTCAGTCTGTGAATTTCGATGAAAATGAAGTAAACCCCATGAGCATGGACAGAAGAGGACAGACGAGCGTCTGTCCCCTTCTATCATAGAAAAAATCTAGGTAAATGTGATTTTAATTTAAAATATACAATATAAAAGTTTCCAAGACCTCTATATACATAATTGAAATACTTACCTCAATAGCTTTCATGCGGCTAACGACCGCTTCGAGAACGGGCCCCCGTGTATTATCATTAAGAATATGAACCTCATCTATAAGAAACAGCTTTATAACCTCTACCATGCTACTGTGGTCCTTCCAACGTCGCGTCAACATGTCCCATTTTTCTGGGGTTGTTATAATTATTCTAAAAATGCAACAAAGTTTTATCAAAATGTCGGTCAAGCTGTTACGAAGTGGGTAGGAAATATTTATACGTCCTAACAAACTTTCACGTTTAAATAAAATACTTAAAGGTTCAAAACACGAAATGTATTGGTTGAATTAATTATACATTGTAAAATGTAACTTCAAAGCATCCAAAATCGAGTAGTAGTGAATAAGTTTAACTGCTAAATTAAACCGTTAAAAGTGTTTTAAACGTTGTGAATGTTTACGAGTTTTCAAAGCTAAAAGAGGTCGCCAGCGCAACTTGTTTAGATGTTATATGTCAGGGTATTTCACCTACAATCGAGTGAAACCTATGTTCGTATGTCCTCCTCTATCATAAAAAACCGTTAAAAGCGTTTTATTTCTAATGTAATTTATTTATGTAAATAATATATTTAAAAAAAAATGCTTCTGGGGATATAGTCTAGTAGAGACTAAAAACTTTAGAGCTAAAACATAAAAAGACTATTGATGGAGTAACATTCAAAAACGTCACCTATATGGTTTTAAGTCCGGAAAATCCACATCAGTATCGCCAGTTACCTCGATACAGAGCAAGCCTAGCTTTGTGAATTTCGGATACCATTCGGTCAAGCGTTCTGTGCATAAGGCTTTGACTGGTGCCACTAAAAATTATTAGGATTTTTACACATTTTCTTCAACATTATTATCTCCTTGTTAAGCTAAGAGGGGTAAACACTTAATTCACAATTAAATGATCTGACTTCTGTGTCCTGTCCGACCGAATTTCCGTGAAGCTATTATAAATACCTAATAATTATAGGTAGTCAAAAACTATTTACATTAAAATAATTTTATTACACGGGGCGGGAATTGAACCTACTACTGTGTTCCGTAAAGCTATGGTCTTTAAAAATCTAAATCGTGGACAACCACCGGGATTGATTCCAGTTAAATAAAATTAAATTACATATTATCACAAAAGTGTTTATTACATATGTCTTTATATCACTTACTGTATATAATCTTGAAGTCCTGGTTGAGTTTCTTGTCTTCTATTTCCATGAGTAGCTGAACTATTGCCATTTCAAATACAACAGTCTTACCAGAACCAGTAGGTGCGCACACGACTAAAGATTTATCTATTGCACAGAATGTATTTTTTATATTGATATTTAATCATTTTTAGTAACATTAGGGCGATTATTTTATCGTCACTGCATATATAACATGATAGAATAGTATTATTTTGTGAAATATTTTAAAAATCTACACAGACGAGGCTCGAATTTTCCCTTATTTATAAATTTCATTGTAAGCAATCATCGGGTCAAATAAAGTAAAAATTTATTTTAAAAAAACTTGCCTGAATACAACGCATCATCGATTATTTTAGACTGTATAAGATTGAAGTAAGGATAAATAAAAACATCTCGGTATTTATCATCTGAAAATGCGTAATGATTATAAGATGTATTATTATAATAATGATTATAATCATATTAGAACCTCTAAAATACCTATTTCTTCCCTACTTCGAAAATGACCTTCTTGACCAGTGCCTCGTTCAGGTCTTTGAATTTTAGATTCAATATTATTTATAAATTCTTCCAGTGATGAACCATCAGTCTTACCAGAAGACAATGAAAGTGGTTGTGAATTATTAACATAACTGCTATCCAATATGTCCGTGAATGTTGAACTAAAATAATACGTAAGTGGATGAATGGTATGGATATCGATGAGATATTAAAAAACAACTTAAGTGTTAATAACTTACAGTCGTTCTTGCTCTTTACTCATTATCGTTTATAATAAACACTGCCACATGAATTATAATTATATTATTAAACAATATTATTATTTAATAATATTTTGGGAGTAATTTGTATGTACTTAAACCTTTAATAGGCGGGAAATCTAAACTACCAACTATTTTTTTTATTAGTGTATATATTATATGACCTAAATGAAGGCTTGTTTACTGGCCAGCATCTAAAATGTACAGTATTGCCATCAATCTATACTAATAGGTATTGCTTTGTAAAATAATTCAAAAATCAATCACAATGTTGCCTCTAAAATTGTTATTTTGAAAGAAATAAAACTACCATAATATATTTATTTTTTTCATTCATAGTTTTTAATTGATTTCTGTGGTCTCAGATAACAAAACAAATAGTTTTTATATTCTGTGGAGTGTGAAAGTCTATGCTCGTTGTTTATATAGTACTGCAGACTACTCACTTTGTTTATGCGAATTGTTTTCAAATAATTTTCCTCAAATTTTACAAATTGTTATTTTTCAATGAGTTTCTACCAAAACAAGTATTTGTATTAATATTCAACATTAGGAGTCAGTTAAATGGGTGTAATGTAAGCAGTTTTTTCATTGTTTAAATTTATAATTACTTCATATTCCAGGGTACGTGGTATTTATTTTCATTAAATTGTTTTCAGGGATTCTATAGCAGACTTCGAAAATGCTGATACTATTAGTATCGATACTTTAGCTCTCGAGGAGATAGTTCAAGAGGAAAGAGCTAGAGAAATATCAGAACTAAATAGATTAAGTGACAAGGTCTGTTTTCTCCACACCAACCTTCTGTATTATAGGAATGCTAAATCAAAAATGGGTTCAACATGTTACGAGGCATGGAGAACACTAGTAAAGAAAGTTGGTGGCTCTCCAAATTTATGGAAGGATTTGGGGTATGCACTATCTATAAATCAGGGTGATTTAGATGTAAGTCTTTAGCTATTATTTTAATATGGAATTTATTAGTTGCAATTTTAATTAAATGTTTGCTAAGCCCCAAATAATATATCTTTGAGACTTTTAAAAACAAATGGAATGACAATTGTTTGGATTACTTACCAAGCTTTATTAAAGAACACCACCAAGTTAAGGTGGCTTTAATACAAATGGGCTAGGTATATGAAGTTTGATACAATACAATCTTACTTTTTTTTCAGTATATAGCTAATTCTGTTAAAGATGATCCAGCAGACATAATATTAAAAGTTTACATGCAAAATGAATCAGCAACCATAGACAAAATATTGGATGCATTAATCAAAATGAATAGATATGATGTTCTTAAAGCTGTTCATGATCCACTCAGTAGTATGGCTCAATGTTTCAATAAGGACGATAGTGGTTATCAAAGCAATAGCGACACTGGGAAAAGAGAAATTATTAGCCTGACAAAAAATGTGCCAAATGACTTGCCGCCCGCATTAAATAAAAAATATGCTAAAAATCCAGATAGACAGAAGCCTTCATCTTTAAGGCCATCCATGAAGACTGAGGAAAACTCCAAGCGCAGTGGTAATCCTACGCTATTCCTAACCTACACTGAAGATGGATTGGACACTGCTATCAATATTCAGCGTTATGTAAATAATTGGGAAGATTTTCCGAATATAACAATTTTAACATTAAATAGTAAACGGGAGGAAGTAGTTCAAAATCCAGAGAAATTCATTAGGGAATATTTTGAAAAGGTACTTGTTTATGTAACATATTACTTGCAATGTGTCATTGAACAAATGAAACTTAGTGTTGTAAATTTCAAACAACTTTAAGTAAAAAATATTCTTGCATTGTTGTAAATATTTAAGTAACTATATTCTACACATGAAATTAATACTAAATATAAGTATTCAAATAATTTTTGTTTCAGGCCAACTTTGTTGTTCCAATCATCACTACTGGATATTTAAATAGAATTAAATCATATTCCCCTCAAGAACTAACAGCTAATGATAATTTAGATTTTAAATATGTTAATTTTATATACAATCTCATAGTAAACTATTATATACATGCTTCAGGCTGCCTTAATGAAAAAGTAAGGAGTGTTCTACCTCAAAATGCAAATGTTGATGTACTAAGAGATATTTCAATGTATCCAGATCTCCTTCCCTGGACGTATGAAACAAATTTTGACGAACACTTTAAAGCCTTTTTGAAGAACCTCCTTCATGAGAATTGAAGTTTTACTCATGAGTATCTTTTTTGTAAAAATAAATAATAAAAGAGACTCTTATTTATCTCAAGATATTGTATTATACAAGCCGGCAGTTATAGTGAATCATTAAAGAAATTAAAACATTAAATATTTTTTATTTGTTTATTGTTTAAGGCACAATCCAAGTCAGTTTAATAATACTTCTATCTAATTAGTCTCATGAAAAAGAATAACACATATTAATAATGCTAGGTAGTTGCGACTTCTTCAATACATCTAATGCAAACAAACTTTGGCAAACATATATTACCAGAACTAAAATAAATTGAAAGACAAAATTATTGTTAAAAAAGAACAGGTACACAGAAGAAACTTAAAAAAAAAATTAACTCTAAGAATTGTGTGATATATTACTTTAGAGAAGGAAATATCTTTCAGTCTTTTGTTTCTTCCTCTTCATTATTTTCCTGCAAGTCATCCACTGTATCATCAGCTGTGCTGATATCGTTAACATCAATGCCTGTATCATTATTACTGCCATTTGCAAGCTCCTCCTGTAAATATTTTGTAATTAATGCATATTAGTCACTAATCATTAGACTGTAAACACAGTATGTAATTGGAAGGAGTTCAGGCTTAGAAATATAGGAATCATGATAAATTAATTAATTAGGTTGCAATGATATTTCAAGCCGCTAGAGCCAGAGTAGCCTATCTGCAATTTTATATCTTGACTTATGTTTTATATTTTAAAAATGTTAAGCTACAATGCAATGTTTTAACAATGCACTGTAGCTTAATGCAAGCTTGTAATGTAAGTTTACAGTGATTGAAATTTGTTAACATAATTCTTACAATAATAATAGTACAAAACATTTTCACCTAAGTTAATTGTGCTTATTTATTTTACTGATCATTGTAAATCATGTGTTTTGTTATTAAGGTACTCTGGCTCTAGCAGCCTTATTTTTCAACTTAAGGATATAAAAGTATTAAGAGGATTAAAAACAGAATAACTTACCTTTATGACTTCAACAAAGCTGTTAGCTTCTTCTAACATTTGTTTGTACTGCACATTTTCTTCTTTCAAATCATCAATTATTTTCCTTAACTTTTCATTTTCATCTAAGGCCTCTTGTAAAGCTTGCCTGAAATTTTATGTCAACTTATAGTTAACTGTCAGTACCCATCCACTAAATTTTAATAGTCTAGAAAAAGTCAATATATGAAGCACTTATAATCAAGCAAAAGTAGTGTTACAAAAAATTTGGACCTACTGTCTTTTTTCTGCCAAAATTTGCCAGTACTTCTCTGAAGCACCTTCAGGGTTGGTCAGATCATCTGCTGTTACCTTTTCCTTAATGTCTACTTGCACCTCTTTGGTTGCTATATTCTTTCTTTTTACTTCAACATCTCTGTAACAGTAATGGTATCATATCCAGTGTACTATGTATTAAATATTTCTTTGAATTTGACTTTCTAATTAAAAAGACCCAATCGATTTGTTATCTAATAAGATAGTAATTATGAACGAAAGCATGTGTTATTGAATAATTAAAGTACTGAAGGTACTAACGAACTTTCATTTAACAAAATCTTCAACTTACACTAGTGTTTCTTGGGTGAGTTGATGCTTCAGGCTTTTTGATGGCCTACCCACTAGGTTTTCCGTGTCCGTAGCAGTATGCTGTAGTGTTTTTAATGATCTTCTCGTGGTTCGCGGCATTTTCTACAAAAATTTTATACAGTATACTGTCACACTACTATTGCAAAAAAAACCTTATTTGTCCTAACTAAGAAACTTCTTGCAAATAATTTATATATCTTACGTATTACTCGTAATAGATGTGTTTTCCCTATAAATACGAAAATACAAATTTAAAAGACGCCTTCGGCCATATAGATGGACAGTAGACAGAAAGTACATAACAGTATTGCCATCACCAAGACAAGATTTATCCGTTACAGTTGCAATCACCGGTTCAATAAAATGTTATAGGGTTAATGTTGTTCATACGGTCATCATTTTTTTGAAACATTCTTCATCGTTTAAATAAAACAATGTCGATAAATGTTAACGATACTGTTGTTTATTGAAGTTACTAGTTAATGTACAAAATATTTTCACTAAGTGAAATTGTTCAAACTTGGCAACATTGTCATTCCCGCCAATCGACCATTACAGAATATAGCTAACACATACATTAAGCATAGAAATTATAAGATCGGAGAGACATTTTTAGGATATCGCGAAATGTTTTAATATTTAAAATTATAAACGTGATAATGTAGCACACAATCTGCTTCTTATAAAGTAACGCCAAATTTAAACTTTTGCCTAAATATCGAAAATTCGGACTGATTCACATTTTGGAATACAACGCATTATCGTATTTGCTTTGTTTTTTAATCTGTTGCAGTTGTAGTAAGTAATATATAGGAAACCTTCTAATTAATTATAAATTGTCAGTTGTCATAGTTATTTGGCTTTGACACTATGAAATAAGATTATTATGAGGGTTATCAATTGACAGTTGTTAACTGGTGTTCAATCAGTGTACATACATTGTAGTGATTAAATTATTCTCAGGGCTAGTGTAATTTTTCATACGATGAAATTGTTCTTTTACTGAAATTTCTTCCTTACCTCCTGATCTATTTAGGTACAAGGATATTGCAGTGTAGCAGTTCATAACTGTATCAAACTGCAAGATCAAGAATGGATACTCTAAGGTACCTTTAAAGTGGTAGTTCTTGTGTTATCTCTACATGTTTTCCTTTTGCGTATTTACCTTTAATAATTATCTTAGTAACATTGTGCTTTAATCGTTGAATTTACAATTCAATGTTTCAGGTTTTATTTTGTAACCTGGAATGTCGCAACTAGGTCTCCAGGTCAAGATCTTAATTCACTTTTGGACTTTCCATCTCAATATAATAAACACAAGCCATTGCCCGACTTTTATGTAATTGGGTAAGTACCTAAACTGCATTAATGACCTGAAAATTATATATTTTTTATATATTCTAGACAACAATTTGACCAACAATTTTTATTTTTTATTGAAAATAATAAATACCCAAATAAAATATACTCATTTATCAACAGTACGTAATATACGTATCTTGTTATTAAATATGCTATTGCATTAAACATAATTTATTGGCAAATATGTTTTAGAGAAGATTCAAGATTTAAACCAAATGTTATTAAAATCTGGAAAGCTGTATGAGTGTAAAAAACGAATTCAACTGTGCACTGACATTTACTATATTTATAGAATCATATACTATTATGTCTTAGTTCTACTACAATGTGTTAATAATTGTTTCTATTGACTTAACAATGTCAATTGACTTTAACAAGTTCTCATGACCATTTATAATTTATATTTGTTTTAGATTGCAAGAAGTCAAATCGCAACCACAAAACATGGTTATGGATAGTCTTTTTACAGACCAATGGACAGCAATGTTTAATAAAATTCTATGTAGGCAAGGTTTCGTTATAGCTAAGAGTATTCGATTGCAAGGGTTGCTGCTACTTGTATACGCTCAAATGAAACATGTGACACACCTTCGTGATATAGAGGCGCAGTATACTAGAACTGGACTTGGCGGGTTATGGGTTAGTAATATTATAATTTTTAGATATTTTATAGTATGGATAGAAACTCATACAGCTAGAAAGTAGGTCTTTGGTCAGAGTTCAAAGTAATATTTTTAGTTATGGTAATTTAAAGTGTTATTATTGGGGGTTCTCTTGCTTGTTCCTAGGTAATATTATTTTTTATGTGAGTTTGTATTATAATGTTTTTTGTAGGGAAACAAGGGAGCTGTAAGTGTGAGATTCAATGTTTATGGCTGCTCATTTTGTCTTGTTAACTGCCATTTAACAGCTCATGAACACTTGCTGGCAGATAGGATAGGGGACTATAACACTATTATCAAAGACCACACATATCACCTTAAGGAGACATCCAATATTTTGTTCCATGAGTAAGTATAATATATAATAAACAATTTATTAGGCATGACTGTTCTGGATTTAGATGTAACAAGTACCTGAGGATACATATATGAAAAGTTAGAGTTGTTCTCAGATCTTACAACTAAACAAAATCATTAATAGTCAGCATAGTATTTTAAAAAATATGGTTATCACATTAAGCATATTATCAGATTTCTAAGAACTATTAATATCTTTAACTTTAACATAAAATATGATATTATTTCAAATATTAGATTCTATATCTATAGAGACAAATGTTATCACCTATTGCGTGTATTATCAAGTGGACAGTTTGTTATCAACCACAAAAGGTGAGTGCTAATATGACAAACATTTCCTGTTTGGCAAATTTAACTCAGCAGTTCAGAAACTTCCCCTCCCCTCCCACACCTGCTCAAAGATCCAAACGGCCAAGTTAAAAATCATTTTCAAATAAGTTTAATAATATATCGCGTTTTAAACCTTAAAGTGTTTTATTTAAATAGTTCAGAAACTTTTTAGTCATGCAACTGTACCGTGTTGGTGGTTGATGTAAATGTATTCTTCTATCTTATATTATTTTCAGCCTTTAAAAGCTGTTTGCTTAATTTTTGAATGGATGATAACATATTGGCTCATGATCTATGAAATGTTAATACACATTTTCGATCCTCTTTTATATGTTATAAATGTATCTTCTACATCCACTATACAAACGGTCTTTATTCTATTTCAGCTACGTATTTTGGTTAGGTGATCTTAACTTCCGTACTGATCATCCAGCTGGTAGCAGTCCATCATCGGAGGAGATTGTTGCCATGTTACAGAAAGTCGAGAAAGATAAATACACATCTATACTTAAACATGATCAGCTGTTAGCTGTGATGGATAGTGGAGAAGCATTCTCAGAGTTCTCCGAACCCGAGATACAATTCCCACCAACATATAAGTTCCAGATGAGCACTGACGATTATGATATAAAGTGTGTATATTTATTTCTTACAATACTGGTATTACATAATAAAATTAGAACAAATAATATTGTCTACCGTTCCTAAAAGCCAAGTATGATTCCCAAGGTCATGGTAGAATTCTCCATTTTATTATAGTGTTACGTAATACTGACTATGATAAATATATGGAGCCGAACATTTTGTAATTGTGGCTTTGTACATACATATGTTTGCTAACTGACCACACAACATGCCAAACAATGAAAGATAAATGCTTAGTTTATTTGAGTTGCGTGTACGTGTGTGTTTAACCCTTTTTATGGGTTTTTATGTGTCGTCATTAGGTTAGAATATTTTATAAAGGCGAAGGTTATTCAAAGCCATTTGAGATTTAAGAATTGTATTACATTAAACATATTTACGACTATATGTAGAATATCAAATCGATATTGAAAGAATCCGAACAAAAATAGCATTAAATTCATGTTATTGTTAAGAATGACTTTCTCAAATATAAAAGTCATGATTGTTGATAACTAAGAGTGTATAGTAATAAAAAAGGAATATAAAGATTAGCTCCTTCGTTATTGCAAATATGTGATTATAATTAATAAGTGTTAGTTATGTAAATTTAAAATTTGTTTATATATAATAATAATAATTAGTTAATCTAACGGGACTAGAACCCACAACTGGGTGTTTTGCTTTTATCTACTGAAATAAAATATCTTTTAAGATGTAAACAATCAATTACACGGGAGGAACTCGAATCTAAGAAATATATTTCTCTATATTTTGAAATAAAGATTACGCTTACTAATGTAACGAAATTATATAAAGCACATCGAGGGTTTAAATGGCGCAATATTAAATTATTTTAAACTACGGCCCTATGTTTCGGCTGCTCCAAAGCCTAACTAATATAATGCGCGTTTTAAACCGTAAAAGTGTTTTATTTAATGTGCGCTACTCGCGTAAACTAAAGATAATGAATTTCATAAATATATTTTTTATCGGGAATTACCAATCTCATTCTTTACAGGAGAAAACCGTCATGGACGGACAGAATATTATACAAGGTGATTGCTAATAATTACGAAAACATTACTCTGAGAGCGGACACCATATCTTACAATCACATCCCACATTACATGGTCAGTGACCACAAACCTGTAGTCGGACAATTCAACGTAAAGGTGAGCATATTTAAAAATAATCTTATCTGCACTTTATTAGTTAAGAGGCCATCCAATAATAGCGTCACACGAATGCCCCCCCCCCCACATACACATTCCCCACCACTTTCAATCTCTTGTCCCTATCTCCTCTTTTGTAAAGTATTTAATGCTTTCAAGTGTAGATCACGAATTGTTCGAATCCTGTTTTAGATAAAATGAAAATATTTTAGTTCCACCCCGCAGGTAATCATAGTTTGTCTTTACTTAGCAGTCATAAGCAACTGCAATGTGCCCAGCGGAACATCCTTCATTTAAATGTGGGACACAATTTTTGAATGGCCCTCAATGCTTTTAGTACTGAAATAAAGTAAATTAAACTTAAAAATTTACGCATGCGTTTTCTTAATTTGCACGATAAATTCCAGTTTGTATTTTATGGCATGATCATGCTTTTTATATATCTACGTTACCTTGATTACGTTTTAACCGCCAGTTAATATATTTACGTAATTGGTATTCATATCTGATAATAAAGATTGTGTAAAAACCATAGCTTTTGTTAGCATTCAATTTTACATGCATTAAGTATATTTGTATTACTTTGGCATTTGTATATTAGTTTGAATAATAATACTTCATAACATACTATAGGCAATTGCATTTCTAATCTTTTGTTTTTTTTTTTAATATAGACTTTAATCAATATTGCTTTCTCATTTTTTTTTATAATTAAACTTATTTTTTTCATGTGTCCTTAACACGACAATTATAAAGCACCCAAAACTTCGGATCTTAGTTATTTTTCAATTGATATTTTAAAATGAGAAAGCTGTATTGTGCTTATGACTAACCATTGCACGATAGGTACGCCAAAAGTTCCCTCGCACGGTGTTAGCCCAAGAGCCGGAGATAAAAATATCGAGGGCATCTGTGCGCATGCGTTCTGCCTTAGTCATGCCTATGGGCGCAGCTTTATCAGACACATCGCCTGAAACGGATGTACCCGTTGAGGGAAACACTTGCGATGAAACTAACCACGAGGGAGAGTTCGAAGTGATTCCCAGCGCGTCGCTGACATCCGATGACGTGGTCGACTCTGTGGAAATCGATGAGGTTTAACTTGAATTTCAAAACAATACACATTTAATCAGTTTTATGTATAGCGAGTAGTTGATCAGACTTCTGTCCGATGCTTCAGGGTTGAAACCCTAGGAAATCTTGCGCATCCTTAGGCTATTTAATATTGCGTCAGTATTTATACTCAATTTGTGCGATCCCGTTTCCCCTCGTGAGGCTAATTTCTGTGTCCATTTAACTGTTCGGTTTTACTGTCAGGCAAGATCAGACTTCTGTCCCTACCCGACCTTAACAATTTATTGTTTTCTCGGGATTCTAACCTTTACCTTTATTCTAACGGGATTTTAACGCACAAAAAAACACGTTGATTCATTTAGCTATAGTTGGTCGAATTTGTCAGTTTACTACAGATAAAAAATTAACGGACTTAAACGCGAACCCTTTACTTAACCTTATCATTGTTTTAAAACACTGTTAACATGTAGGGCGTTTAAGGCCATTGAAATAACTATTTGTTTTTATAAGTTGATTTATTTTGCCCTGCTTCTTGCCCCGCATGACCGTAGCGTGTTAGTTTTATTTTTGCACCAAACCGGATTTTTATACTAACGTTTTTACTAAAAAATTTCTTATTAACATTTATATTATTTTACTTAATTTTTTGCGTTCTACGTATTACAAATTATATATTCATTCATTTAAATACTGTGCAAAAAATGCGTTAACAACAATAAAAATTTGAATACTTTTATTTATTTTTATGGTTTTTGTTCTTAATCTATAAGCTGAATGTACGTTTATTGTAGACGTTTTCAAATTACACCGAGAAAATGGTTGAGTTTGCGCCTACATCTCGCATCTGGTACATCGGTGATGCTGACTTTAGGACGCAGTGCACCTTCTCCCACGACGTCGAAATTAACCCAGGTGATTGGATCGGAATATTTGATGTAAGTATTTTTTTATTGTAATATATTATACTAGCTCTGTTAGCAACTTCGTCCGGGTAGAATAAATATTTAGGGGAATCCAAAACAAACCTCTTCTTCATCTTAAGAAATTTAAGCTGTTACCTACGACGTCGATTGAGTCCCTTCGTTATCGCAAGGTAATCTTATAAGATAGACATACACAATTCCGGACATTTTTCATCATCGTCTAAAAAGGAATCATTCTGTCATATATATTTTTGAATATTTTGAGCCGTTTTCGCAGCGTACGCAACATACTATAAGTTCCTCGACAAATGCTGTAACCAACAAACTTTGCAGCTCTATGTATTAGTATAGATGATATTGCTAGTTGAGTCATATCGTCACAATATTTCAGGCGGATTTCAATAACCTTGACGACTACATAACATACGAGTACTTGGGCAAAGTCAGTGTGCCCCAAGCCCCAACAGCGGCCGGTCAACCTCGCACCATAACTTTGAGCTTTCCAGTCGGCAGTGGGGTGCGAACGCCAGGGTTCTACCGTTTCATATACTTCAGTCAGCCGAATTCGGACGTTAAGAGTATTTTAGGTGAGAACATTTAGTAATGTAAGCATTTAAGTAATTAATTTTTTTATTCCCCCCGCGGCCATGAATATAGAGCATTCGAAACTTATCGCAGTCAAATTTTAACTGATTTACATCGCGTTAAACACCTTTTTAAAACTGTTTTATGTGACACTTTTTAAGTGTAAGTAAACACATTATTTGTATGTATGAGCGCAAATCTATTCGAATGTACTTTTTGGGTTATCTTTAAAATATTTGGATCCTGGTTTAAGTCTTTAGTATTTTTTCCTAATTACAATATTATTATGGTTTTTCTCAAATATAAGGTAACAGAACGAAACATTCGTACTTAATCTGTTTTCTTTCTCTCTATTCCTTTTAGTCTAATTCAAGAAAATATTATAATAAAAATCTATTCAGCGTAACCACGTTTAAATATATAAATATATTACTATAAAGCGTATTATATATTATTTACTTAATAGTTTCTATTTAACCCTTTTTCATTTGTAGGTATATCCGAACCGTTCGAAGTAAGCAGCAAGGAGGATAAGCTAATAACCATAGATCCCTGCTCAGAAGCATCATGCAGCACATCCCCCAGTAGGCCCAAACCGATGTCTGCGAATACGGACGTGTTTACTGACTTCACTGGGCTGGACGTTGCCAAGTTGTCCCGCCATTTCTCTAACGATCTCAGCTTTGACTGACTAAAGACTTACTTGCCCGGTTCGCCGGCGCTAAGACGGAAAGATGGAGCGAGTTAGAAGGGGTTGGGGTTGGGGGCTAGTCCAGAAGTAGTATTACGTCATGGTTGCATTTAATTTGCGATTTAGTAGCATTAATAGTTTCGAGATGATTTCAAATGCTACCAGGTTTTATAGTGAAGATAAATGGGGTTGTATAATGATTGCCTATTGTTGCGATGTAGGCGTTCTTTTTTCTAAATTTACAAATTATTGAGATTTTTTTATTGAACAAATTATGTTTGGCCAGTATTTATTTTATTTAGAACCTTATTGATTAAAATTATCTGTGTATTTTACACTTAAATGCGATTATAATCGGACCAATAACAAAAGCTTTTAAGGATATAAATGTAGAATAGACAATTCATAGACGTACTTACAATGTACTTATGTCGTATCTAGCTGTAGGTTGTGTGCAATAGGCTTTTTAAACCAAATATTACACGCGCTCTTAGAAAATGTTTTAAAACGGTTACTAAGTAAGCTTATTTACCATACTGTTTCACCCTTGCCTATAGTCACAAATTTTATAGATATTGTTATATTCAACACGACAAGGATGTTTAGCGCTGAACGAAGTGTAGAGGGGATAGTTGCGCATCTGTACAATCGCGCACGTAATTGATTGGTAAACGTGACTGTACTCGAATAGCAAGCGGAGCGTCGTATTGGTCCGAGAAAGACAACACGAAGGGGGAACCAATCAACGCTAGCGCACATGACGTTCACTCGCCCCGCGCCCGCTTCCGTCCCTTCGATACCTTATTTTTGACTTCTGCGCAAGATTCGTTCAGCGCTAAAGAACCGTGCCGCTACTTATACATTATGTTGCTGTTAAATATAATTTGCAATTAGACACAATATTAATTTGTATTACAATTGGTATGGCGTTAAAACTAACAATGGTATTCCAACTAAAAGTTTTTGCGTCAATGCCATTAGATATTTTATTTGTTAGCTCTCTTTTTATAGAAAATCACTACATGTACTCTTAGCACCCACCTTTTTACAAAGTAATCTAGTTCAAATAAAGTCACAAATGTTTATATTCAAATATAACCTGTTAAAATAGTGTTAAAGCTAGCAATTTTATGCCTTACCCTTGTTTGATTAAAATTATAAAATTAATATAATGATTAATAGCAAAGTACTAGTAAACAACTGAGTACTTAAAAGCTACTTTTAAATCCATTTTTTAAGCGTCGGACTTTAAGCTTTATAATGCAATTCACAAAGAGATTACGTAACTTCTTTATTTTTTATATGTTTTTTTCATTGACTTTTAAGATATAGGCGTTAACATAAACTTGCCATGACTTGTGAAGTCAAAGAGTACAATTATTGTTGTTGTTATACATTCTTTTAGTGAAAATTTTTTAGGGTTGTGTTGAGCTGGGTACTGACCTAATGCCTGCGGTCAGTAGCTTGATTACCATATATTTATCGTTGTAACTTGTGACACCGCAAGCATCTGGTAAGTACCCGGCTGGATATTTTATCATAGTTATCAATTATTTTAATTATGTTCCTATCGGTTTGTTATTTCACACCGTTATGTTATTTGGTAATGTGAAATAGGTATATTGTTAAAAAGATGATACCAATCTCTTTAGTAAAGGAATGCCACACCTATATACATCTGATATGATATATGTAGAACCGTTTGGATTAATTTGTTTATTTAAACAATATTAAAAACTTTTCCGATAGATATTAAATTTTGGACGTAGATGAGATTATTATCACATCATAAATCAATTGTACAATATTTGGGCTGTTAAATTGTATAGTGATAGTTCAGTTACTTTTAATTGTGATTAGTCTGGTAATTTCATTGTACTTTTATTATTAAAATAAAATAGGCTCTATCTCAAAACCATAAATTGTAAGACTTCTCCAGGTTTGAGCTGTGCGGCAGTCGTAATTAAAAAGTGGTTGTCGTTTCGACATTACGACGAAACAGCATTTTTATTTGTTTTCCAAAATGGTCGCCACAATGTTATAAAAATTATAATACTTAGTCTCGTTTAATTCAAAAATTATTCCCGTTTTATACAGTAATTAATTATGTACCTGATACAAGACTTGGTTTGGATCTAGTATGGTTTTTAAATGTTATTGAACATGATAGTATTATATAAATTAAACTTGAACCGAAATCAACAGCGATCCGTGTTGCTGCTCTAACACAGTGACATTGCAGTTCAATTGTTTAGAGCAGCAGTTCGATTTCTTGCCTTAAATATTGATACTTATTGTGCAAATTAAGCAAACGTTTAATCTGTAATTACAAGAAGCAAAAATAAAACAAACATGTTTGTTACAGTGGTAGTGCCTAATTTCAAAATATCACCTGTCTGTTGTTTACGCGAGTAGTACACATTTAAATAAAACACTAACGGTTTAAAACGCGATGGATATTAGTTAGGTCTACCTGGCTGCTGCAAAGCATCTGACACATCGGGCCGTAGTTATAATAATTTTCGCATAAGTTTAACTAATATACATCGCCTTTAAACAAATGTATCTCTCTATAAGAGATTTTGGCAAAGATCTTCTTTGTCTTATATACAACCAAAACACGGAAAATATACAAATGTGGATATAGCATTGTTATTTGTTTTTTTTTTAATAATATATTACCTAAACTATGTTATTCTGTATATTGTATTTATTCATATTTGTGCAGTTGTTGCCATAGTGACAATTAGAATATAGATTAAGTAGAAAGGGTAGATGTTGTTTCGAAAGAAATATATTTTTAGACAATATGTTATTTTTGTTTCTGTTCTATCTTGATCTTACTTCAGCCTCCTGGTGTCTCTTCATTACCGCTGTTGGTGTTAATTTTACCATATTAACAAATTGTTAAAGTAATGTAGCTTAAAAAAAAGGTTTTTTTATGACGGATGACAACGTATAAGCATGGGATTGTTTATTAACATATTTTTGGCTTACGACATATGTAAATAACTACGATTAATTTTTTTTTAATGTGCACTAGCGCAAACTATAGATATTATGAACTTATGGCGAAAGAGCTATTTATTTTGCGCCTTTAGATGAATGGGTTTGCTATCAAATATGTATGTGTCAAAACAGGACCCCTCCGACGAACAGACATTTCAATATTATTTGCATCATTTTATTTAATTGTCAGACTTTTGCGATCTGCCCGATAGGATTACTTATGACTTAACCTTGAATCGAACTCAGGACCTGCTTAAAATAATGCTAGAAAAATCCTTAAATATTGAGCAGTTTAGTTTTTACTTGAACAATTATTTAGATGTAGATACACTAATTTTAAGTTAATGCTTAAAAAATTAAATAAGAAAATCCTAAATTAAGAATCCCAAAAACGCAACCGTTTTATAATTACCGGTATACTATCTAACCCCAACTGCCGAGTTATTCTGAATACTCGTAAAGATACAGCTAAACTAGATACAATCTAAAGAGAACTTCGTGGTAACTGTGTTGATAGGAGAATAGTTTCGTTCGCTATGTTAATTCAGCAAACAAAACAAATTTTATGACCCATATCTCAGTTGCGTAATCAAAGTGAGGAACAACAAACACGTATCTTGCCAACATTGGCTTTATTTAACAGAACATAAACAGACGAACATAAACACCGCAAAATTGTATAACTAGGGAGCAGAACAATATACTGTATAAGTAAATACGTTGATGGATACGTAAAGAAAATAATATAAATTCGTCTTCAGCTATATCGCTCAAAAATCAATATTCCGCTTTACGTTATGTTTACTTGCTTTAGAGGTAAGTTCATGTAGAAAAGGATACGGAAACTTAAATACTGTAGTTTACACGATTAGTACACATTTAAATTAAGTACTTTTAATGGTTTAAAACGCGAAATGTATTAGTTAACATTACAAATCCCCCGTCTACGACCGCCTCAAATGTCTCTTCGTGACCACGTATGCTTCGGTCTTAACTAATATATTTTGCGTTTTAAACGGTTAAAAGTTTTTTTATTATAATTCTGAAATTTATGCATTTTAGGTGAAATGAAATTGCAGTCCATGCTTAACAAAGATTTTTGTATGTCAAAACATACCTCGATGTCGTTGGTACTAATCTACGCAAAGTAATTTTGCAGAAGTTTCAACACTACTAATTGTATCGCAGTATTGAAATATGTCACATAAATACAAGTTATCCAGCGTTTTCTCATAGTTACTCCGATTGCAACATTTTTACAAGTATTACTTTTTTAATAGTTAATGAAAGCTTACTGTAATTACCAATCAATTAAACAGTGACATCCTTGTCACTGTTTACGTCCTCGTAATTTCTAGCAATTAGAAATGCGGCCTATAATTTAACCTAGAATGTAAGTCCAGGAATTTCCCATTTTCATTCGTCATTAATAACGCGAAAACGTATGACAAACAAACACCTATTGATATGTTTATGTGTATCCTTAGCAGAGTGTGGAATGGTATGGTAATGCGATCAGCAGATTTTGTGGACTGATCACTTGAACTTAAATACTGTCTATAGTTTACGCGAGTAGTACACATTTAAATAAAACACTTTGCAGCAGCCCTGGTCACGCCTGCTGCAAAGCATCCGAAACGTCGGGCCGAAGCTAAAAATCATTTTCAAATAAGTTTAACTAATATATCGCGTTTTAAACCGTTAAATTGTTTTATTTAAACACTTGAACTTAATCCGCTGTCCAGAATAAATAAACAATTATTATCTATACTAATATTATAAATGCGAAAGTAACTCTGTCTGTCTGGCTTTAACTCCGAAACTACTGAACTGATTTAAATGAAATTTGGTAGACAGATATTTTAGAGCCTGAGAAAGGACATGGCTACTTTTTAATGTCAAAAAAGGGTTGAAAAAGGGGATGAAAGTTTGTGTGGAAATTCGTGGTTTTTGAAGTTAGAACAATGAAACTTTCTTCTTTGGCATTTTGAGAATAGGAGTGGGAGTGGGAGTTAGAGTAGCAGTGGTGTGAGGTGACAGTGTTGCGCCAAAGTAGCACTTACAACATAGATTGGCTGCCTTAAATGCGCACTTACATAAATTAATAAACGGGCTAAATAATTAAAAATTCTACCCCAAGTAACTATTCCACGCCGACGAAGTCGCGGGCACAGCTAGTGTCAATATATATCTGTAGGTTTATATTGTCCATACACAAAACGTCGTCTAGTTTTAGTGTTTCATACATAAACAGGTTATTATACATACGACCTGATATTTCATATACTTTTCAGTAGTCGACGTCACTCATATATTTTACGTTTTAAACTGTTATTTTTAATCTATATCACTTGCATAAACATACAGGCAATACTGTATTTTTGTGTATCGTTCCTATAATAATGAAATCTCTAAGAATATCCTATTACAATTATATCAAAGTAATTAAGCGCTGTGTCTTTTATCACACAATCACGATAAGACGGCGTTTATCTACGCGTGTGCCGTGCGTTGAAGTCGAATGCTCTTATCGGAAAAGCGCGGGAAAAGCTATCTACGGCTACAGCTCACGGATTGTACGCTCAGAACATCAGTAGTCCCGCGTTAGCCGCCAGAGATGGACGGATTCGTGCGCGTGTCCGCCATTTTGTTCGTAACCGCGTTCGTAACTGTCGGCGCTCACATGACGCTGGCTTCACACGATAACATACTCCGTATACAACTTTGGGATGCTGAAGGGTTAGTGAGGGAACCGATCTCCACAGATACACCTAAGATCACCAAACACAAGACAAAAGTCGATCTATCATCACTGTACGATGCCATGATGGGTGATGAGTATGAGCACGGTGTTGGGAGATACGCGAGGCATAAGGTTCGGCATAAGAGGAGACGGCCGCGCCAGAGTGGAACCGATCTGCCTTGGCGGTTTCATTCTGGCTCGAAGGTGATGAACGTTGCGGTTTATGATGATGATGTGCCATGGGATGTGATAGAGGGAGGCGGGAACACGAGTGTAGTGAGTGCCAGTGCAAGTTACCAAGTGTATGAGCGAGAAGTGTCAGCGCCGATGACTCTGCGACAGGATGAGGTGAGTTCAGACGAAGTTTATGAAAAAACTACTTCAAATCTCTTTCAACGTTATCGTCGCCTCGAGCTCTTTAATGCCCATGCAGGTACGCTAAACAGTATATCGCACGCTTTTGATCTTTGTGCGATAAAAGATATTCAGAATCTGCTTTTACACGTCGTGTAGTTTGTATCAAACAAATAAAGTCCTAGGATCACTTGTCGGGAAAAAACAGTCAGGCAGGGTAAATCACCCATTTGCGTATAGATTTAATACGTCCCAAAAATTATGTTTCAAACTGTAGGTATAAGATAACGATGCATATTTCACAATATCGCGACATATTTTGATTCAATGCTATCGCAGATTACACGCGCTAATCAGCTGTTTGCGGATGTCTTTTAGATAACAGGTAATTACGAAGGGTTCGTCTAAACAGCCAATATAACGGCTATCTTCCATGACAAGCCATGTAATATTCAAGGATACATTATTTATATATATACATAATATGTTTATCCGTAAGTTTATCAACTTATCACGAGTGGTTTCAAATTTATAAAAATGCGAAATAATGTACCTACGTGAAATAATACAATTTATTGGTTTTTCCCGACGATATATATATATATATATATCATATTGAGTGGTTTAATAATTTGATATTATAAATAACACTGTAAGTTATTCCTATATCATTATTATTTTCTACTGGAGACATCGATAGAAGATAGAAAGGTCCACATTATCTCCTAACCATTTCACAAATTTCCTAATTTCCAATTTAGCGAGAGACATAATGTATAAAAAATAAATCAATATTGATTTATTTTATTCTATGTTATTTTTTATTAACCAAATTTGTTTTATTTTTATTGTTAAAACGCCGTAGTTCAGTCGATACAGCACCAAACGCTGTGGTCACGGGTGAAAAATTATATTTCACGTTTGTTGTCAGTTAAGTACAAAGAAAGAAATAAATACAACACATTTAACGGTTTATAACGCGGAATAAATTAAGTAGTTAACTTATTAATAATATAAGTTTTTATTTATTTAAATGTGTACTATTCGCGTAAACTACAGATAATACTTAACCAAAAACCATACTTAGCAATTTTGTTTTAAGAATAAGTATCTTTATTATTTAGTAATTTTATATAAGTAATAAATATAGTAGTAGTAACTTATCTTTACATTCCATAATATAGTGATACCTATTTTGAAACGCATTTAAAGATTTATCAGAAGTCCTTACTAAGAACTGATAAGACGTGCAACTTCTTATTTATTTTTAAGAAATACTCGTAGCAAACAGGATTAACTGGTATGGCTGGGAATAGTTTTTATAGGAATTTTGCGGTTTGCAGGTGCAAGTTCAATATAGTGTAAATACAACCTAGCTGCTGAGAGAAATTGTACATTACTTTTGCTTGTACATATACAAAGTAGGGTAAAAGCTTTTGGTTCACTTGATAAAAAAAATATAACATATTAATGTCATGCTTATCATACTATATTATTTAAATAAAACACTTTAACGGTTTAAAACGCGATATATATAATGTAAACTTTGAATGGAAATTATTTTTAACTCCCGGTTTCGGTCTCCTCGTGACCACGGCTGCTGCAAAGCATCCGAAACGTCGGGCCGAAGTTAAAAATAATTTCCAAATAAGTTTAACCAATATATCGCGTTTTAAACCGTTAAAGTGTTTTATTTAAATGTGTACTACTCGCGTAAACTATATACAGTATACTATATTATACTTCGTTGTTAGTGGATTCCAGTTCCTGAAAGCATATTATTTTTTAAAACAAATTAATGTTTGTTCATATTC
The DNA here is from genome assembly GCA_963661955.1 of Leptosia nina. NCBI lineage: Eukaryota > Metazoa > Arthropoda > Insecta > Lepidoptera > Pieridae > Leptosia > Leptosia nina. The sequence continues at coordinate 3,045,053 of CAVLEF010000283.1, forward strand.
TAATACTGTAAGATAGATTTTAAAATTGAATAACGTTTTGATAAAAATTTAAATCATTTTTTTATATTAGGCGTATTTACTAATAGTTTTGACCTATTTTGTAATCCTTTTATTTTTTGGTTCCAAAAATATCTGTTAATATTTAGAGCTAAAAATTCTCAAAAACGCTTTCCACAGAATATTCAAGCGTTTGAACTCTTTTCATAAAACAAACGCCAACGCACAGATAATCTCAACCATAGTAACGAAGTAAAAGAAGCTCCTTAAAGTTATAAAATATTCTCACTGAGTTAGAATTTCACAGCTAATTATGAAACTACGACTACATTTTTAAGAATGCGATTTAGGAATCGAGTTGAAGTACTCTTGAAATTAGTAGATAGTCTTTAATGCTCTGGTTTTATAAAACACAATTTATTTATTCTAAAATAAAAGAAGGTCAGGAAGACCGGAAAAAAAAATGTTCACATGTTAAGTACTGTCTATAGGTTACGCGAGTAGTACACATTTAAATAAAACACTTTAACGGTTTAAAACGCGATATATTACTTAAACTTCTTTGAAAATCATTTTTATTTTCGGCCCGACGTTTCGGATGCTTCGCAGCAGCCGTTGTCTCCACGATTCAAATAAGTTTAACTAATATATCGCGTTTTAAACCGTTCAAGTGTTTTATTTAAATGTTCACATGTTATTCCTATTTGACAAGAATAAGGCTAAGCCATTTAAAAACGGGTTACCATGGTCCGACTCAAACACATGGATGGACATATTTCTGTGTCAGGTTTACTGATCCATTTTTATTATAGACAATTTTGAAAACAATACTGTCCACGTGTTAATGCACATGATCTCAGTGTGTAAATTAAAATTCGATTTTAGCTTGAAAAAAAATTCCGTCACGGGCGAGACTTGACGCGATATCTACATTGATACGTACTGCAGCAACCGTGTAGGGCACGGTAAGAAAAATTTACAATGAAGTGCCCAATGTTTAGTAAAACAGCACGAAACGCTGTGGGTGCGTTCGAGCTGAAATTCGATTTTTAATTTATATATACAATTTCCAGGTTACTAACAACCAATAACGCTTGCATAAATAAATCACCTTATGGAAAGCGTGGCAAAAGAACAAACAAGCGCACTTTCGAATTGATTATACGCCGTACGAAGTAAAATTCATGAAATTAAATAATTAAATTTATGTTAAAACACTCTGTTATTTCGTTAAGTCAACAAAGAGAACATTATCTTGTCCTTGACATTTGAAGCGTGTTATTACGATAACCATTAATTTACTGATGGAAGTAAGTTTCAACTTTTACTGTTAACTTATTAAGCGAGCTTTAAAATAAAAATTCCTTTGTCCGTCATTTCGTTCATTAGTCCATACAAAAAAGTCTGTCTGTTTTTTTATTCATTAAGGTCTACAACTATTCATAGATCAATAAAACTGATATGACAACATGTCTAATAGTCTATTAAAAGAATAGTGTGTACTATAGAAATATAACGAAATCTATATAAATACTAGGCACACACTTAACTTTACCAAAAACCAAACAGTTACTGTACAAAGACGTTACTGTACTATATAACAGTAGCATACATGAATTAAAAAATTTAAGCTAAAAAGCGGATATGGGGACAATTATTTTAAATTACAACAAAACAAACACGAAGATTCTAATTATTTAATCTGTAATGCTTCTAGCCTGTCAACTTTTTAAGTTTAAATTTAAACAAATTCAAATCAACCTTTGTAGAATATGATGTAGTAAGTGTAGGAGCACAAGTGGAGGACTAGCACAAATATAAACTACAGAAAACCTTAATAGACTATAGACTAGTTTAAGAATAGATAATAACGCCTTGTAAACAACGTATTGAATTTAAATGTCAATAATTATTATTGTCGAATATGAGGAACGTTAAATGCACGTCACAGAAAATACGTCGCAATATTCAAAACGGGTTCAAAAGTGCTAAATATGATCGCACGGTCCAAGTAACCGGATTATGGATGGGATATTGGAGTGCGATTGAGTTAGGACCCTCCCATAGATATCGATATGTAGTCGAAGATTGGGCTGTAATAGGTTTTATCCTGACCACGTCTGCAGTTTGTCATAAAGCTTTCGTCTCCTATAAACGCTTTAGAAGTACAGAGCTTACAACTTACGTTTAGCACTGCGTCAAAATGTCATTGGTCAGAGTTTAGCAGGCAGTTGGTTAAGTGACGTTTTGTTGTTTTGGTATTCTCGTCTAATGCTAAACAGGCTAGTCCGCGTGACGTCAGCGTGTATTTGACATTTTGCTGCCGTGCGTCACTTGGCGTAAAGCTGTCAAATTAGGAGAATCTAAACTGATCGCAGCGTAACTGCAACTTGATTGATTCCTCACTAAATTAGTAGAATCGGCCTGCTGGACGACAAATATGATGACCGACAATGCATATCATAGTTTTTAACATTTACGAAACAAATAAAAATATTCGACAGAAGCGTGCGAAGGTGACAGCAACAGTGCTTTTTATATTAGATAATGGTCACTATTGATCAATAATAATAGTAGAACGTAGGATGCTATAGGCGAAATACGGCCTTTATAGGAGGCCGTAGCCTAAAACGAGTTAGTACGATTATCGTAAACCAGGATAATTTGGTTTTATTCATGCGTTAAGGTTCAAAATGTGTACATTACTAATCCGATTGACGCAGTACTGTTTGTTATCGCTTGATGAACAATAAATACCTTTTCATTATACGAAATGATAATGAAGGAGACAATATTTGCGCTATTAAGGAATAAACTTTTTTCCAACGTGATGTGGTTATTTGTCATAAAAATAAGTCCTGCCCATTGAAATGGCATTTTTTGGTAGTTGTAAAACTTGTAGTTTAATTGTAACAGATGTATCTAGCTTGTAGAGTAAGAGTACATTTTTGCTGCTTCTTCTCACCTGTTCTGTTTTTTAGTTGCAAATGTAAATAAAAGTAGATATATAATAGATAACAAGAAAAAACGTTAATGTAAATATAATGCTTTAAGTTCTTAGCTACTTACTTATATTAGAGCTTTTGTTTACTGAGATTTAAGTAAGTTTTCCATTATTAAATATTAAAAATGACAGCAAACAAACAGCAGAACAGGCCAAATGGATATGAAATTCGCGAGTCGCGAGTAAAATCGGCTACAAAACGCAATATGCCGGGACTTTTTGCTTGGAAAATTAAAAGAAATACATCAAAGCGTCGGTCAAAGCATCGATCCGTAGTCGAAGCCAAACGAATGAAAACATCGATATATCGAATGTAATAACTCGTGACCGCGTCCACGCCTCCCGCCCGCAGGCTGTCGCCCGTCAATCAACCGGATATTAGACACAAATCAATAATTTCCCTCGCACTATCAACGCGATATTAATGGAGTCTGATTGACTCGTTGCGTTTGACACTTAGATATCATGGATACATGTGCTTTGATTATTCATCTTCTATATCTTAACAGTATTAGGATGTAAATTGTATAAGGCTTTTGTGGTCATGAAAGCGAATCCTGGCTTAATCGAGAAATGTGCAAAATGACCCGATGACGTCATTCACTCGTGATTCCGATACGTCGCTTCCCTCACCCAACACTCAAAAAAACAATATTACCTAAGCAAAATCCCGTTTGACGCCGTGTGGCATGGAGCGAAAATATTTCTGTGTCTGTTGACGTCATTGTTGGGTTTAATTTCCCTTTTTTTTTTTTTTTTTGCTGAGTTGCCGATGGACTGGGCTTTACGTCTTGCGCTAAAAGCAATGGCAGTTTAACTATTTAGCTACAGAGGCGGTCAAAACCCAATTATTATAACAAACTTGAATATTACAATAGGGATAGATCTAACCGATAAATGCACAGCTTATGAAGAGACGAATGAACCTATGCTCACACACATCTACTATTAATAATGACAGATAAATAAGTAATCCGTTCAACACCAACACATAGATTAAAAATAAAAAACAATAGTTCTTATCTTTGTGAAATTTAATCAGCGTTGATTATATTATTAATCTATGACTTATCAAATAAGATATAAATATAATTACATAATGTAACATGTTCAAAAATAAGGGCAATAACGTAAAGCCGAGATAATTAGTATATTTCAAAAATTCCGAAGAGTGATTGAGTAAAAGTGACTGAATAAAACATTTTATCGTAAATACTGTCTAGTTTACGCGAGCAGTACACATTTAAATAAAACACTTTAACGGTTTAAAACGCGATATATTAGTTTAAAACATATATATAAAGGTATTAGTTAACTTAATTTTTAATTATTTTGATTACGGCTCGTTTCGGATGCTTTCTTGCATCCATGAAGTTTATGTTGTTATTTAAACGTTTAGCATTTACAGGGTAATTTCATTTATATTCCGTTTAAAGTGCGTTAATCATCACTAATACACTATTTGGTGATAATATTTATCTTACTGCGGTTGATTTTCGTCACGTACTAGTCTTGTAATAAACTGGACACATATCGTACACCTAATTCACGCGTCTATTGTGTGTACTAAATAGTCACGTAATGTTATTTCCGTTACACATCAACATAATGATACTATTGTGGAGAGTGACTTAAAAATCACATTTGTAATGGCCTTATACATTTGATTCGTTACGTAACGCATTACGCTGGCAGTTAACAAAAGTTCCTTTAATACTCCTTTCCCAACGTACTGCGTTAAAAGCTGGGGAAAACAAAACGGTTTTCCAGGATCTTCGCTTCTTTATTTTACTGTAAATAAGTCTTTATTGATAAGCATTGTTTCGATTTAGATTTTAAATAATGTCGAACTTAAGTTTAGCAGAATATTAAAGTTATTGTTTCAATTTGCTTTTAAAACTTTTTTTCATGTTAGAGCAGGACTACCGTCCACAGATAACACTATCGTGAAGTTATAAGTTTTTGTCTGTGGTTTTCCGTATGCCAAAATACCTTAACAGCATATGTTGTTGAGATGTTATATGGCTGAGGGTTTCCACCTCTCATCAAGTGAACTCTAAGCTTCTCTATCATAAAATAATCCTGCTAAACGACTCTTTATACATATATATTGATATTTATAGTGTCTCATTTACTACCCCCTGTCGAATTTTATAACTCGCCGCTCCCATAAATGTTTAAATAAACAGTATAAAGCACCAGCTCGTTATTATTTGATTTGCGTTCAATTCCGGATTTATACCACTCTAAAATGTATGCCTTTATTTATGTTGGACTAAACTAATCAATCGTAAATATATTATGTAAGCGAACATCAGATAGTGATGTTTAGTTGTCTATTCTATGTTCTGTCGCAGATTTTTTTTATGATAAAGGAGGGCTGACACGCTTGGCGTTCACTTGATGGTAAATTGAATACACCAGCTATATAAACGATGCGATGTCGACCTTTTTTAGGCTTTGGATTATTAATATTTATTACGCTGTAATGTTAAAAACGCTTTTCTGTGCATAGAAGTTCTGAGTTTGGTATCGCTGACTAAAAATTCTGTTGTTTAAGAAGGTACAGATGGCTGGGTGACCTTTAAAAAATGTATATATTGATATAGAGATGTTGAAAAACGGGATTTCACTCTACACACTGCATATTTTTCTTTTGAATTTTACTGTCATTGTCGGCATTCAACCCAATGTAATAAGTAAAGCAAATGGTTTCAAACTTTTGCTCGTAATATCCAAAAAATCTACTTTGTTAGAATTATTTAATTAATCTTACTAAGACTAATGGATGTAATAAACAGTACATAATAATTTCGCTGTTAAATAATGTTTAGTATACTTATTAAGTGATTATCATTAAAGTAAAACAAGCACAATCAACCAGGATCATTGTAGATTCACCCTAAGGTGTTTACAAAAAGATTACTTTCAAAATTGTAGAAGTGCGTGATATGAAGGTATAAGTTAACTTATAAGAAAACAACTATACATGGTTCTAAATCACACATTAAACGAAATTATCTACATATTAAATGAAATTTCAACTACAATAAGCATGTGTTCTTATGACAAAGCAAGAAAGATTTAACATGATAGGGGCAAAAGAGATATACCCCAGCCGTATAATAACGAAAGATATGTCCAATCTGTGTATTTCAGAATGTCCAAAATAGGTGAAACTATTTTTTATTTATTATTATTGGACATTCTGAAATGCACAGATTGAAACCGAAACGTGCATGAACACTTGCCAGCTTTTTATGGTCACTGTCACTGTCACTTATTTATTGACCAGATTTTCTAGACGCTAACACAACAGAGATATTATGTCTAGATTAGAATATTATCTAGAGAGTGATAACAAAACTATTTACAATGTCTATGCAATAAACTCATTGTAAAGCAACCGCTCTTACAAGGAACAATGCTTCAAATACTTGAAATGCGTATCTTATATCGTATAAATTTAACTTAAACTAGGAGGGCGCAGTGGAAATCTACATGCGACCGCCTAGTTTGTCTAATGGTTAGTAAACTGCTGATCACGAGGCCCCATTTATCGTTTTCCCGGGATTCGAAGCCAGTACCGCTTGTGCAACGCTTTAAACCTATTGAGGCATTCTTTCGACGTGTTTACATAACTGTAGGTTGAAAGGACAAGGTTCAATTAGCCTTTCAACCTCAATGGCAAGTATAAGGCTAACATCCTATAAAAAGGGTATAAACTCGGATATTTGATCGCTAGCGACGAGTGTTTAACGACCAAGGTACTGATTTATATGGCTTTACGACGGTCAAATAAATTTTATTAAAAGCCGTTTGATCGATTGGCGTAATCCATGTATCACTCAGTTTTTTAAACTACAACATTGCACTTAAAAGGACTATAATGTTTTTTTTTATATGTAAATCTTTTCCTACCTAGCCAAATCTATATAGTAAGTTAAGTATTGTCGGTTGTTTACACGAAAAGTACGCATTAAATAAAACACACACAATTGAACAGTTTAAAACGCGAAATTCATGGTATTATTATTATATTTTTTCGGTTGCTTCGCAATAACCATGGACAGGGGAGGACTACAAATGCAACAAAGCCACTGTTTAAACCGTCGAAAACTGTTTTAAATCGATAAAAGTTTTTTTTTTAAGTTGTAAATAATATGCGTGGCAAACAACAAAATATGACATAATTTAATACATTTAAGCTAAGATAGTGTTCCCGTAAATCAAAGGTTAAAATTAGGTACATAGAAAGATTAAAATAAGATACAAATTATATAATATGTATGTCAACAAATCTGTTGTGAATTTTGCACTCATAGTATCGTTATATTTTTAACAACTGCTCGTTATAAAGTTCATAATAAACATCCCTTCTGGTAAAAAATGCGTATTTCTGTAACGGTATTGCCATAAATTTTTAACGGTAAGGACCGCATGAAATCTACACGATTACAATCGTTTGCAACGAAATATACAGCATCAAAGATCCAATATATTGATATGGTGGATGTCTGATACGAGATAATTTCTGAGAAAGTGAAAAAGCTTATCTGTCTGTTGATTTGAATATTAATGTTTAAAAGCGAGCAAAACGACAGATTAACCTTACGATATTTAAAAAAAAAACATTATTATAGATATGCTGTACATTTACTAAACGTAAGAATAAATAATTTTGTTTTTTATTTTATTTAACAGGCGTACAGATTACATAGTATTATTCCAAAGTATTTATAGATGTATCGTAGATGTATTTTCATAATTCTTACTATTGTATTCATAGTATACAATTAAACGTAAAGGATTCACCGTGAAAATAACAACACATTTTGAGAAAATATAACGTTATTATTATAGTGTAAACTTTTCTTACAACGCATTCTTGACAAATACTTTCCTGACGGGCTAAATACCTTGTAGTCATCACAAAAGAGTATATTATATAATTATCCTCATTTATACTTAGAAATAAAGCTGGCATGTACGAAATAACGATAAAAAAGTAAACTAAAGCTCCAATACACTGAATCTCATTTGCTGTTTCTAATGGATTTTATCCAGTGTGTACCAACATAAAGATTAATGATAAAGGCCCATATCATCCCATCTTAAGAGCACATTCTAACGTGGGAGATTATTTGCATACAAATTACGAAAAGCTTCTTTGATAAGATGATTCCCATTACTTAGATGTGTTGATTTAATTTCGACCGTTTATTTTTATTTATTTGTATTTGTTTAGATAATAAACAATTATAACAGTCGAATCCTACTGAATACAAACATTGTTAGTTACTGATTATTAAGATTTTTTTATAAGTGTGGATGCCGGTTCAAGTCCTGCCCGAGTTGAAAAATATTTCAATAAAAAATCGATTTTTAATTTATATAAAACTCTGTAGGCTCTAGAACAATTGGTAGAGCAACAGCACGGAACGCTGACGATGCCGGTTCAAGTCCTGCCCGAGTCGAAAATTTTTTCAATTTATTTTCGATTTTTTCAAATAATTTACAAGATTTTTATAAATACGTCTAATTGGTCAATTTGTATGCCTACATACTTACTAGTGAAACATATTGTATCTTGTCAATTTTCTTGTAACATTAAAGTTATATATATTATATTATATTTTTGCTACTACTAAACTTACTATGGTCCATAAAGTTTAAAACAAACTGCGTCAACATATAATTAATATAATTTGTCGTATACTATGGGCGTTAATAGATAAAGATAAAATAAAGATTTAAATTAGATAAAACACCTCTAACGCATCATTTAGATGCTACAGAATCCATTTTAAAACCCATTATCATCTGTTATCCACGGCATTAATAATGAACACAGTTTAAAAAATGGCGTTCTTAGTTATATGTTACTAGTTGGACAGTTAAATTAATTAACAAAGGTTGATAACGTAATGTATAGTTTTTCTTAGATTTATAAAGATACACTTTCATGGTATCACGAAGAAATACATTTAGTTTTCGATCAATGTATATAGGAAAGCCTTTGCATACTAGAAGTGTATTATAGAAGATTCAAGTAATATATTGACGCACAATTTAATAAAAAAGTAGAACGTTGTTAAATGAGCATCTACAACAAATGAGATACGATGTTGTAACGTTAACAGCAAACACATGAACAAACAAATATTACTGAACGGTAAAACGCTAGAGCATCTAAGTATTGTTCTCTGAAGAGGAGAGATTAAAAGCATTTCTTTTAAAAATGCTAGCTTTTCTTACGAATATAAGTTCGTTTTATTATTAATTGTAACTTCTAAATCGGTATAACAGTGGAAACACGAAACAATGAATACCCCGCAGCGCTGAGATGCAACTAATTAAGTCCTCGGGTTCAGAAAATACGTAGGAGGAACTAAATGTTAACCTGTACATAAATAAGACCATTTTACGAATGTTCAAAACAAAATGCACCTTAAGCCTATTATAATAGGAGCGAAAGCTGTTAAGCGTGCAGTTTTTCAACTTAATTCAATGGTAAGCAATTAAAATATTTCTTAGTGTTAAGTTCGTCTTCTTGTCTGTCTAATGATAACAATACATAGCTAATAACCAACGGGTCGTGTGTCGATGTCAACCGGGTTCAACGTCTTCTATCAAATACTGTCTATACTTTACGCGAGTAGTACACATTTAAATAAAACACTTTAACGGTTTAAAACGCGATATATTAGTTAAACTTATTTAAAAATGATTTTTAACTTCGGCCCGACGTTTTGGATGCTTTGAAGCAACCGTGGTCACGGGAAGACCTGTGTGGAGACCAGTTTAAATTTCAAATAAGTTTATCTAATATATCGCGTTTTAAACCGTTAGAGTGTTTTATTTAAGTGTCTTTATCAATTTATATTTTTTTTTTGAAACATGTAGGGTACTTCCTCTGGAATCTTAAAAGGGTGGTATGAATATCGGAAACCGTCGAAGCAAGAAGCCCGTCTACTAATAAACGACACATGCAGTAAAACCACTTTTCGATTTTAGTCTATGGTTTTCTGAATAACCTAAGCCAGAATAGGTTAACAATGCACCTTCTTAAGATGCTATATAGTTGGGGTATAAATATATGTATATTCTTATGTATGCATAGATTTTATCATTAACACACATTTTATCAGATTAGTAGAATAAAGCCTTGCCCACATACAAGTGTTGATAACCATGTTTTTTATACATATTGAAATAAAGAAACTTTTGTCAACAGATGGTTTTATTTTTAAATAATCATTCACATCTGTTTGAACCAGAGATAAATTGAAAACAATTTATATCCCTCAAATCCATTAAGGTTTCAAGAACAAAGGACGATCGGTCTAAGACACAGATGCGTTAACAATTTATAATCTGTGCCCGTTCCAATTGGACCTCCTATAAACAGAACATCAAATTACAGTCATTTCACAAAGTGGAAATAGGAGCCACTTGACTATTCCGTTACCAAACAATGCTCGGCAGTGTACAATGCTATAGTGGTATAATTTGTCATATAGCTATAGATTAGACAGCTATTCTTATGCATAATGGATCGATATTGTTCACGATCTTGTTCGTACAACCTCTAGGTACTGGCCGCAAAAGAATATATTTTTGATTCGAATTTAAATAGTTTTGAATATGATTACTAAAACTAGTTTCGGGTCCCTAATGCGTTCAAAGGCTTATGTATAAGGGTGGTGTTTTGTATCTACCTAGTTGAAATGGTTTGGTATATGTAGATATGATTAATTTTCTACTCGAATTGCTAAAAAACTGTTTATATGTTTTTTAAACACTGTTGTGTATTTTAAGTATTTCTTTTAAGCTTAACTCTGATGTCAAAACTATGTAACGTGCCCTTATTTTTGCAGCAGCAGCCGTGGTCACGGGGAGACAGTCTCCCCGTGCTGCTGCAAAGCATCCGAAACGTCGGGCCGAAGTTAAAAATCATTTCCAAATAAGTTTAACTAATATATCGCGTTTTAAACCGTTAAAGTGTTTTATTTAAATGTGTACTACTCGCGTAAACTATAGACAGTATTTGGTTAAACATTTTCATTTTCCAAAAATATTTTTTAATTCTACTGTCCTCTCGTGGCTTGAAGTAAGCACATTTGTAATTTATCTCTTCGACAGCTAAGCGATAGAATCAAAACGCATGTATCTACAAAATTATTCGTTTGTTTATTAAAACCAAATGACAAAACAGCGGTGTTGTGTGGTGATACCCTTATTTACACAAACTTCTATGAAACGGTCAAACGTTTAATGGGTGTTTGATATGTTACCGTCTGTGTCCTCCATTGTTACATAATACGCGTGATTTATTGTTGCATGATCGTCGCTGTCGATATAGTGATATATGGCGTCGTAAGTTGAAGATGAATATCAAATATTATATGTGTAATTACGATTTATTGCTTGTTACGCTATGATTTGAGTGTCAAATACATTCCAAACCCAAGAACTCGAAATTAGTTAGTTTTTTAGGTTAGGTAGAAAATTACCAATTTCTAGTTTTTTTTTATTGATTATTTTAACCGCACGCGCGGGTGTTATCGTCCTCAAGTATCTTACCATCGAATATTATCACTATTGAAAAGCTAGCAATATTTCATATAATTGTATACCTATCTAATTGGTCCCAGGGGAGTTTACCGCGCATTTAATAAATTAAACTAAAGATGCAAGATAAGATTATGCAGTCAAGTGCATAATTGTTATCAGCTAATAATATTATTAAACTAGAAATATGTTTGGTTTTGTGTGTTCGAGTTTATTTAAATATTTTGGTAATATACAAATTATTGATGAAAGACGATGAATGAAAGATTTAATGCTTTGTAAAAAATGCTTTACTCATATTAATTGTAATTCATGGTATAAAATAAAAACGGTCACTTCTAAATTCCCGCCAAAAATTACTAGTTATACAAAATTAGGTACATAAAAAAATTGTCAATTGTCATTGCACATTCTTAGTCTGTAAACAAAATTCATGTGACGTCCCGTCTAATATTATCTGTAGACATTTTCTTAATCTGCAGATAAAGTCTAGTGTACGCTAGCTCAGCTAACAGCCAACACCGACGCAATACCTTAGCTTACGTCACTAAGCTAACAATTTATGCATGGGCCTAAAGCTTCGCCCCATCAGCCTCTGTTTGCAAAGCTTTCTATGAAATTTTATTCGGTAATGGCTTCTGCTTCAATTTCACATTGTCAATAACTCCGACGATTTGTATCGAATTACAGAATAAGTTCGATAATGTCTGTTCTGAAATTGTTTCTTCGTGGTTAATAGCTCGTCGTAGACCATAATGTTCCGATTTACTTTATTTTACGAGCTTATTTTGCTGATATTGTTTAGTTTGTTGATAGTTTGTCGTAACTGTAGTAAAATTGATAAGAACAATCTGTTACTGTATAACGTTGAAATTGGTAGACCAATAAAAAGTATTAATATATTGAGCAACAATTATAAATTCTAAAAAAAATAATAAGAAATTCATATCTAATTGTTGTTTTTTTTTTTTGTAGTATTAACCAGTTATAAAAGCTTTTTACAAATTATTGTAAAAAGCTTTTATAACTCAGTCAGTTGTTTTACACGTTTACACAGTAAACAGGACTTTAAAGTGTTTCGGAATCAGCATTTAGCAGCAATTATTGAATGAATACTTTATAAAGCAAAACACATCGTTAAAACGACTGTGGATTACAAGCGTAAACCTATACCGATAAATAAATACCACGAGAAAGCTATAAACAAGCGCCACGGTCGTTTGACTGACCTTAAACGGTAGTGTCTTCTTAAATCTGTGCGGAACATCGTAAATTCCCCGAACACGCATAAGGTATGACGAACGACCACACAGTATTGTCTTTTGTTTATAATCGCGTCTTGTGTTTTATTGCATGTTAAAAAGATTTATAGAGAGCTTCGTGTTTCACGCGTATTCGTCAATTAATGTTTTGTATTCAAGATTAAATAACCTTATTAGACCGTTATACGTATATATAAAGATTTGTTTATTTATATCTATGTGCCAATTAGAACCACTTGTAGTTGCATTTATCTGAAACGATTTTACAACAAAACTTAAACATTTTACAATCATTTTATACTTACAAAAACATATATCTGAAACGAAATAACAAATAAACGAATTTCGAAATTTATGTTATTATTAATTAATTCACTTGAATGAAATAACATGTTTTTAATCACACAATTTGCGATTATATACGTTAAAACCGCCATTTTTTTCATTTTGACATTATGACAGGCAAATGTCAAATCTTAGGTATCGTAAAAATATAAATCGACTGAATTAAACTACATATGTATTTGATTTTGTCTATAAACCATATTTCTGTTTTTAAGTTGCTTATAATTATGGAAGGTTTTATAAGTAGTCGACGTAGAAAAAATACTATCTACACAATTATAACTTTGGGTATGTTTGTAACATTACTAAAAATATTATAAAAGAAATTATACGTTTTCCAGCCAAAAGTAAAGTATAGTAAAATAATGAATTATTAAGTATAGAAGTATAGACAATTTAAATAAAAAAGGATAACAGTTTGGGTAATACGGATTTTCCTAGGATAAATCCAATGTTATAATAAGAGATAATGTTGCACATTAGATCGATTTGTCAAAGTTCTTAGAATTTTCCAACATCTAAAGTCTACATTCCCCACCACTGTGCAAACATTAAACAGATTATGTTTTATGAATATTTCATGATTTCGCTGTACGCTTTAAGAGTTGTTATGGAATATTCAAAGGAAATTACGTATTTCGATAAAACCAGCTCCCTTTGATTTCTTAAGGTATGTTTGTGTTACTTAACAAAAATAACGCTTAAGACTTTGAGGGTAAAAAAATAGAGTAAATGTTTTGTACATTGCAAAACGTAAGGATAAATTATTTAAATTCTTGTCAGTTTGGTGGGTACTCAATTAATTTAGATTTTATTAACACATTTTATAAAACTCATTGTGATTTTGGTTATTTTTTTCGATCTTTAGTTGTGGTGAGTTTTTTAAGCTAAGTTTTAACAGCCCTATGTAAAAAGTTGCATTGTAGGAAAAATTAACACGCAAATTATAGTTATAACTGCAATAGATATGAAATAAAAAATTAAATAAATAATTAAGATTAAAATTATATAATTAAATTAATAAATATTTTATTAATATGTTTCGTGTTTTGAACCGTTAAAAGTGGTTTTATTCAAATGTTATTCATTACTTATTCGTATGAATGTTTATACTGACATTGCATACGTACAAACTAAAATTATATAGGTAATTTTTTTACCATAGGCACCATTGTCTGCACTTAACATTTGAATTAAACATCTAAAGCACTTACTGTAGTACTAGAAGCTAGTAAATGACAAGAATTAAAAGAGATAAGGCGTTAAACGGCGAACCCATTTGCGTTATCGCAATCCATTGACACCAAAATCTATCGTTGATAAGAACATGTTTTCAAGGCGCCAAGTTTTAGATTATCTCTATTTGATTTAGCCATTTTCGTTGGAAACATTTATTTTCAAATATTATGAGTAATAGCTGTCGATAATGTCAAGATAGGATTCGGAAAAAACATACTATACCGGGAAAATAATTTTAAATCATTTTTGTAGTATTCTAATCTATTATTATCAACTAATTTGTCCTCAACGTTTACATAATAACTAATTTAAAACATTGTCTGCAGTATACGCGAATCGTACACATTAAATAAAACACTTTTAACGGTTAACACGCGAAATGTATAAGTTGAACTCATTTACAATTTATTCGATATTGCGCGTTTTAAACCGTTATAAGTGTTTTATTTAAACTAATTTGTATTAAAATAATAGTAAAAATTATGAATATAATTTTCTTTTGATCATTTTATAAGAGTTTATGTAGTAGGTTTGAGTCCCGCTGGTGTCATCTATGTTTGCATTCTGCCTAAAATAACTCTCAATAAATTTTCAACACCTCTTAAATATATATTTCTAATCCAAGCAAGTACTCATATAAACTCGTAAATATATATTTAGAGCTTTCATTTATAATAGGTTCGACTTCCATTGGTGTAATTAACTTTTCTACCATTTTTTTTCACTAACAATAGATTCCCTTTATCAAACTTACCGATCATTTAGCAAGCCCGCAGTACTTTTCAATATTCGCGCAAAAATTGTTGATCATTACGACTTCGACGGTCGAGAGTATGAAAGAAAAAGCATTTTAATTGTTTCCTAACAAAAATGGATAGAGCCAGCTGCCACCGGATCAGAAAACTCACAAATGAAAGAAAAATGTGAACAAGCAAGAATTTTTTACAGTTGGTCGGTCCGCGAAAGAATTCGAACGTCTAAAGGGAAACTCGGCCAAATTAAGGAAATTAACTTTTTTATAAAACGCGGTTGTGCCTTGCAACCGACGTCTCATTAATTGTAGCGTGTAATTAAGACGGAACACAAAAATATTTTGGTGTGATATTGGTATTTTAAATTCCTGCTTCGCAAGTTTGAGATTTCAAATGGCGATTAAGATCGAGCTTCGTTTTATGGCGAAGAAATTAAATTTTTACGCCTTTCAATTGATTGCAATAAAATGTTTATTAGTTTTTCGGGTAATTATTATTAAGAAGTTTGTTTTTTATATCCTCAACAGCTTGACCGTGTTCGTCATATCATAGCTCTCTCAGTAATGATTCATGCTTTGGCGAAAACAGACAGAAAACTACAGAGTTCACGTGATGGTAGGTAAAATACCCCAGCGATATATAACAAAATGCGCTGTTCGTCTTTTTGACTCTGTTGGCTTTGGATATTTAGAAATCCACAGACTGAAACCGGAACGCGATTATATTAAACGGGGCGTCCGTGGATCGTTACCCGGGTTGAATTTCGATATTTCAACCAATCATTTAATATGGACATTTAAAGAAGAAAACAAACATGTTTTAGAAAAATGAAAAATTGGGCTCTACATTACTTCATTATACCAACGAGCCCGTCACTAAAATATTAACAGTCTAAAAACAAAATGTCTAGCCAGTGGTGCGAACTATTCTTAGAAATAACAATGATATAATTTGAGATGCCATCTTGGTTTTTTCTACCTTTCGTTGACCAATTAGAGATGGATACATTGTGATGTAATTTATCACAGTTCATTAAACTTAGTGCAAAGAAAACATTAATAATACTGCTAAGTTGTATAATTAGCTATTTTACTATGCAGCAAAGTATTAACGCAAATGAAGAGAAAGCTAACAGTACCTACATTCCTGCTAATATTATTCTCAGCTAGTAAAGATCTTTATTTTATGAGTCTTAGGTAAATAGTAGAATAACTTAATGTGTCTGTTTGTTAGTCTTTCTTATTATTTCCTATTTCCAATACATCGCGTAGAAATAGGTGTTTGTAAAGAGAATATTTAGGTTAGGTGAGGTTTTAAAAAGTGACTACTTTTATGCAAGTGGCGAAGTTATTTCTTCACTTATAACTTTCGTTTATTAGGAAAAAAATTTGGTAGTATTACTTAGGCATTACCTGGATGCATCAAAAATTAATATTTCATTCACTCATAATTTGTATTTATTTAATTACCAAATAAACGTATGTGCGTTGAAATTAATTATAATATTCATGATTTAAACGTTTGATTTTAATTTGCATTTCATGAATATATGCACAGCATTAATTAATTCGTTAACATTTATCTATATTCGAACGGTTTGCGAAAGTATTGGAAATGTCAGATGAATGATAAAACACGAGCATAATGAAAATAGAAATGACGATTCTATCCTATCCAATTACAAGGTAAGTACATGTACAATGATTATTTTATGGCAATTAATTATTTTGTTATCAAGTTAATAATTGAGGCCGCTAGAGCCATAGTAGCCTAACTGTAAATGTATAACTTATTTATATTTTTATAGTCTAAATGTTAATCTAAAAGAGCACAATGGCCGAAAATTGTTTACATAATTCTTACACAAATAATAGTACACATTCATTTTCGCTTAAGTTGTTTTTCTTATTAGGCTACTCAGGCTCTAGCAATTGTAACAACGGTGATATTAGAAATTTAAACACAATAATAAAATATAAAGAGCACCTATTTGAATAGCTGTCCCCTTCCTGCTTTCAAACCCTAATATAAAATTAAACGTATTAATGTCATCGCGGACCCGACTGCTACACGTCATTTCCCTCGATTTTCATAGGCTTTGGACACAGAATACTGAATAAAAGGAGAAGGGTCAGTACACCACCAAATTAAAGTTACCACTACTCCAGATTGGAGTAATTTAATAACAAACAGATTCAATTAGTCGAACGTTTACTTACTAGTATTTTGATTGATATTTTCTTATTTATATTTAAATCACTTAATCAATCACTTAGTTACGTAACGCGTTACAATAACAGTTGTAGATAAGTTGTCAGTCAGGGTGTCCTGATGCCTACGTTTTTTATTCAACTATTTGCAGGTAACTTTGACTCAAATTGTAATAGTAAGGTGATAGGAGTGTAAAGTAGTGGGGGGAAGTTTTGGACACACCGCGCTGTATACAATCGCGATCGAACACTCCTACTGGCTTATTCGGTATTCTGTGGCACCAGATTATGAAAGGCATTATTCGATTGGACAATAAGTCATAACTACGTAAGCTCTCCAGCTCATAAATTATGGAGCGGTGACATTCAGCGTCGAATAAAGGCATTAAACTCGCCCTCGGGTAGAACCGCGACGAGTTCAAAATTAAGAAAGAATTTTCATTTGTTTGAACTCCCTTGTTAATAGGTTTTGACATGAAATGTTGTGCTATGTTTATCCTTTGTCTATCCTCTAGGGGCGAGTATATTTTTCAAGTAATGTAGATTTAGTGTAATGTTTATTACGGCTTACACGCACATATATGAAAATTAGGTTTGTGTGTGCACTATTTTTGGATTTTTTTTTCTAACATAGTTTTTGTTTTTTTTTTGTTCTCCGAAAAAGTTGTAGTACGATTTACCCCACTCACTCCGATATCATTTCCCAACGTGGACGTGCATTAGGCATTCACACCATCTGTTAAAAAAGCCATTACATCTACAACATGACAATTAAGAATATCGATTTTTCTAATTTGACGCAGACTAGGATATAGTGATTGAACGGCCATGAAAACACAATATCACGGAAATGACTCACAAAATTAAATAGACCTCTCGTGAAAGGAAGTGACGATAGATTTTTATCACCCAAATTATATTTGCTAGCACTAATAACTATTATCATGTTTGTTTTGCGATATGAGACTTGATTATGAGTAGACGCGTTTAATAAGGCTTGGCGTTTTTACAATTTATAAATTGTCGCCTAGTGTGTTAGCCGCGAGAGGGTGCTGGGTTCGAATCCCGAAACAATAAATTGTTTCGGTCGGGCAGGGCACAGAAACAGAAAAAAGCAAAAGAACCGTTCCGTGAAACGGATACAAAAATGTTCGCCACATATAATGGTTAATTAATATTCGCCCTGTTTCTATTCAGATATCAAATCAATAAAGCACTTATTTAAGATATCGGTGCTGGTTTATAAAAAAAAAAACTATAAAACTTTTCTTACGAAAACTGGGCATAAAAAAGAAAATCTATGAATTATACCAGATTTAAAAACAATTAGGAAGGAATATTAACATTAATGGGCTCTTTTGACAAATACCATTGTAATTAAGTAGACCGAGGAAATATTTTTTACGTCAAACCCGAAATAGCAAGTACAAAACCCAGAAGAATGCAACTCCTTTCTTTGAGAAACCATTAAATAGTTAGAACACTCCCTTTGCGCGTTAATTTTCCCTTTGTATGTACAAGCACTAAACACAATTGGATTTCCTGACGCAGTCTCCGTGCTCTTCAGAGCTGAGAAAGGATGTCAGATTCGCAAAAATAGGCCATGTCAAGTCGGAGTTAAGAGTCCCAATGCCCTGTGGCTGGGACGATTATGTAACCAAAGCCTACTCCACTCCGCTAGGGTTGGCAGATTTTTGAATAATTTCCCGTCCTCGTTAGCCGCTTACCCTTTAGTCATTTGTTGAAGCGGTATTTTATTTTATCTTTTTACGAAATGCTATTTACGCTTTCGCTCAAAATTTTTACGCTTGTTAAACTGTAAATATCAAGTGTAATACTCAAGTTGTAATTTTTATGTAAACTTTAATATTATTCTCATACTGTCTATAGTTTACGCGAGTAGTACACATTTAAATAAAACGGGGAGACTCCCCGTGACCACGGCTGCTGCAAAGTATCCGAAACGTCGGGCCGAAGTTAAAAATCATTTTCAAATAAGTTTAACTAATATATCGCGTTTTAAACCGTTAAAGTGTTTTATTCAAATATTATTCTCATGTTATTTAGCGTTATATAAATTAAAATCAGTTTAGTTCAATTACGGATAAAGTAGCACAATTGGTTGAAACAGCAGCACGGGACGCCATGGAACGGATTTAACTCTCGCCCGTGTCGTAATTTTTTTTAATCTACATACATTTTTAATTAATGTTTATGTAATTTTAAAGTAAATAATAAGCTCCTTTATTGTACAATAAGACCAAGTGTCACTGGGAAATTACGATATTGATTAGGGTAACTGCTGTTAACTGTCGGATTATGTAAGTGCTTAGCGAAACCAAAACGTCGGGTCATGGTAAAGCTTATAAAAATGGCCCCGATAACGATCTGTGAACTCAAATAATGTCATTAGAGGTGAAAATAGGTCTGTCTCAATGATATTGTACTATTACTTTGACAGTTTTCTTTCATTACAATATTCAGGTAATTAGAGAAAGTCCCAATTACCAGCTCCCGTGTTTTGAGTTCAAGCGTGGGTGTTACAGGAAATTGCTCACTTAATTCTATTAGATAATGTTGGTTTCGACACTTGAGTTGAACCAACGTGTTAGGTGTCGATTTGCGTAAGTGTCAATTCGCTATTGGTTTAATTCGTTTTGTTTAATTAATCATGTTTGTGTCATTCTTCGACGTTCCTATCTATTAACCTTAAAATTTGAAGCAAGTGTATAATAATGTTGCTGATAAATTGAAAAAAAGTAACAGTTAGATTTGTAGTTTAGATAAAGCAAAGACTTAAATGTCTAATTGATCGGAAAGCTGCATCGTCCGCTCCGGTTCAAGTCCTGCTCGAGTCGAAAAATCTTTTCAATTTATTTTCGATTTTTTTAAATTATATAGTGCCTTCATTTGCAATAACATGGAAAAATATTAATGTTTTCAAAAATTAAGATTCGTTTTCTAGTTCGGTATTAAAAATATTTATTTTTTCGTCTTAAAGAAAAGAAATTTGCATGCTGTAATAACGAAATTTTCAAGAATAGTGTGTAATGTAGTTAAAATTTAGATTACAATACAATGCTATCGCTACTTAAAAACCTCGTCTTCTGTCTTCCGTACCTTTTGAATTTAATTTATCGATTTTTAAGTACTAATAATTACTTTATATTATAAAACCAAAATGTATAAAAAAAATAAACAACCCTACGGTTCGGCGTCGGTGTATGAAATGAACGTGAAGTAAAGAACCCTTGTCATGTGAAAAGTGCGATGCGTCCCACATTTATACGGGTGACTGGAACCGATCACAGAATATAAAGTTAGCATAAATTGAATGTTAAACTGACCCTGACGGGTTCTAGATCTGAATACCAAAATACCTTTGCTAAACCACTTTAAAATTGGCTGTCCCCTGGGGTCTAGTTAGGTTATAGATCCTATCCGTTTTGGTTGGGACGACTACCTATTAATTGCACTTAGTATTTAATTATATTTTGTTCTCTTTGTGTGTAGTGAGTAAATATAATATTAGATTATCTTACTCTCACTTACTTTCACTTTAATAATAATAGGATTATTCTTATAATTGACCACATGCCTAATATATAAGAAAAGGTATTGTTATTACTGTCGGGTAGTTCAAAATAAAGTAACAAATATATATCGCGTTGCAAACTGTTAAAAGTATTTCATTATAACCTACTTCTTGATAAAAAACTGTAAGATCAGCGCGATATTTGTTTAAAATCTACTTCTGTTATAAAATACGACTCTTAATACGATTAGTTAGCGCAGCGAAGCCTTAATACTGTGAATAACATTCACATGCTCCAGTTACGATCTACCAAAGAACTACAGAATTGGTATAACTTGGACGTTCATTAGCATCATTCTACTCAAACGAATAGCTGAGTAAAATTATTGGCATAAAACGCGAGGTGTTCGTTTCTGCAATACTGTATTTCAGTAGATTCGCGTTCAAGCGGTTTTTTTTATTACTTCATTTGAAATATTCTTGACGTATTAAAAAAGCTACGAGATCTATATTTCTATTAAAATTCGTTCTATATTTAATTTAATCCACTGAAACTAGAAATACTGATGAAGTTGCTATGCCGTACACTAGCTGTGTCAGCGACTTCGTCCGCGTGTAATAGTAATTTGGGGTCCAAATTGTTTTAATCTTGAAGATAAACTTATTTGAAAATGATTTTTAACTTCGGGACGTTTCGGATGCTGAGCAGCCGTGGTCATGGGAGTAAGCTTTTTTCATCACGAACCGATAAAACCTATTTTAATATTTTCGTAGCGTAATATTTCAGCTTAGCGCTTTTTTTTGTAATCTTTTCTTCCTTGTTTGCTTTTTTAGTTTTTACCATAAAAACATACCGTGGGTATTTTTTATCTAAATTTTACTTTATTGAGTTGCGCCTGATGAAGTGACGATATTGTAACATGATACGCGGAATAGTTATTTTATTTTATATTAATACATACTTTTTTATACAGTTTACTTTTATATATCTATATAATAGATATGTTGCATTGTTTGTAGCATACGATCATTAAGAAATAAAACATAATTAAATACGTTTTAACATTATTGTTTACATAAAACCATTATAATCCGTAAATGGGAAGGCCAGAGGACTATACATTTCTACCGTTTTTAAACTAAGAATTCCATAAATTGACTAATTATTATAACAAGATTTTGTGTCCCAGATAAAGGCATTATTATTTAAACACAAAGAAGCAAAAATACAATAAATTTAATACGCGTTTTTTCTAAGAACAATTGAAATCCAACTAGCGTATATGTAATACTTGGGTATCTTGACTCGTGTTTGCAGCGTACGCATTTGAAACCCACACTTTTCCACATTTCTCGCTGTTTCTTCGCTCCTATAGTCTCAGTGTAAAGTTTTATAGCATATAGCATCTCAATTCAAACCAATAGTTCCTGACATTAGCGCGTTTATACTCAACAAACTCTTCAGCTTATTAATAATAGTATAGATATATTTTTAAATGTAACAGTAATAATGTGTGCTCAAAGTGACTAAGCTGAAGCATATTTTACTATCTCAATGCCTTGTAAAGAGCCAGCATGTATAGCCACTGCCGTAATATACTTTGAAAAGCAATGTAGAGTGAGCTCGTCCTTTAGAAATGTCATAAAAAGATGATATGAAAGACGCGTGTTATCACTATCGGGCTGTATGTAGGGCGAACTTGACAAGGGTCAGCGGAATCATTATTTACACCTCGCTAGGGTTGTGTCATCTGAATTTTCATTACAAATTATAGTGGTATGTAAAAATAATCTATACTAATATATAAAGCTGGATAGTTTGTTTGAACGCGCTAATCCCAGAAACTATTGGTTCAAATTGACGACTGTTGTGTTGGTTAGAGCATTTATCGAGGATGCCTATAGGCTATAAAACTTTTCGCTGGGATTAATAGAAACGAAGATGAACGAATAGAAGAACAGCGAGAAATGTGGATAAACGGGGAAAATTATTAAACTCTGTGTGTTTCCTTCCGATGCGTACGCTGCGAAAACGGTTCAAGATACCCAAAAATATGTTTATAAGAATGAATTATCTAAAAAAATGTCGACGAGATGTGATGTCAAGAACGACGGGACACGATCGTCGTCGTGGGTGACAGCTTAAATATATAAAGGTGAAGAGGAGGTTTGCAAAAACAAATTTTGATGCCTTAAATGAGTATTCTACGCGGACGAAGTCGCTGACTTAGCAGCTAGTATAATTTTATTCTTATTCGTCGCATAATGTTAATTTGGTTATTAATACTAGAAGTATGTAAGGTATTTGGAACTCTCTTCCCACTAATGCCAGAAAAGCTTAATCTCTCCGTTCTTTTAAGTCTTTTTCTTTTCTCCTGTACTTCAGGTTGCCTGGAAGAGATCGCTGTTTAGCGATAAGGCCGCCTTTTATTTATGAGTTAGTACGTATGATGTTTTCTCTTTTTATGTGTGTTTTTTTCTGTAGTATGGGTTACAAATAATAAAGCTATAATAAATAAATAAAATAAAAAAATCTTGTCTTCTAGTTGTGAAGAATTACCAGGAAAGTACAAAATTGTACTATTAAAGAGTTTAACTAAATGTAAATATACATTTTGGACTTAAATACATTAATTAACTCATATGGCTTCTAAAAATTAGAATGATATGACCGTAAAGTGCTAGCAATCTTTTATAATATTTTATGGAAAAAATGCTATACGCGCTCACAGACAACTCAACTCAAAAGCTCATCGAGCTATGTAAGCTAGAGCGTAAAATGCTGCTTTCACTGAAAAACATTCGCACACGAATGACACACACGTACGACCTACATAGCGCTAAGTTTGTTTTCCCTGCCCTACTTTACTTATAATTGCTCTAATCACATTCGTAACACGATCCTAATTGGATTCTTTAAGCTTTTCTATATGAGATTCATTATTTATACCCTGTAATTACAATTCAATGTTGTCTGTAGATTACGTAAGTTTAAAACGCGATATTAAGTACTGTCTGTAGTTTACACGAGTAGTATACATTTAAATAGAACACTTTAAAGGTTAAAAAATATATATCAATATTAGTTAAGCTAATTTGATAATTATTTTCAACCACGGCCCGACGTTTCGCATGCTTTGCAGCAGCCGTGGTCACGGGTAGACGGCGTGTTTTATTGAAATGCGATATTATTAATTTTACATTTATTTTATCTATGACCCGACTGGTAAAAGTGTTTTATTTGAATAAAATTGAATTTTTAATGTTTTTATAATTTTCTGAGTTGTCGTAATGAAGAGGTTCTCTAATGTTTATGCACAGGTTCATATCATCCGAAACGCGACTAAAACTTCACTTTTGCTTTTCTTCTGTGTACAGTGGTTCGTGCCGGCCGGAAGTTCGACATCCATACCAGCCATTTAATGTCCACATTTGTCAAACAAAGTACGTTTTTCAGAAAATTTACGAATTTAATGACAACGTTTGAAAAAAGAACCCAGAACACGTTGACTGAACGACGATTTATTCCACGTTCATTGGTTCATAATACACGACGACAGTGGTCAGTGAACTTGTATAACTAGAAACTATTCAATTATGCTAATGTAGCGATGGCCTTATTTTATTAGCTTATAAATTACAGATTACTTTATAATCGTTTGATTTGTCTCCGTATGAGTAATTGTATACTAACAAGTGTAGCAGGAGCATAACATGAGTCAACTTTAAAATAGCAATTACGTTTAAGACATCAAAGCAACGATGTGGGAAATGTAATTAGTGTTTAACGTGTTCTGTAACGAGCGGTATGGAAGCCGATTCTTATAAGAACATTTTTATATTTACAAGAGTATATATATTTCTTAGAAAAATATAAGCAGGTACAAGGACACATACAAACATAGTATTAATTAATTTATTAGATAAAGACATACATTCTATATCGGCCACAATAAAGTTCTGTTCGATATTGTTATTGAAAATTTTATTTTTTATACCCTGTTGTCTTACATTGGGTAAGCAGGAGGGTCCTGGATTCTAGTCTTAATTTTTATGAAATTACATTTGACGATGATAATCTAAGTGGTATATATAAAGACGAACTGTAAAAAGAACTCCAAAATAAATCTGCCTCATTTCAACGAATTTAATTGTTAAAGTTCTGTATTATAACAAGGTAAGTTTTTTTTTTATTCTAAATAATTCCACCTCCGGTTTCGTATCGTAAATAAATTCACTAAAATTAATAACTGTCCTATCCAATAGCTATTTAATTAATCCTATTCGTCATAAACCTATCATGCTAGCAATGGTTATTGTCCTATAAATACGTCGCTTTAATCTGTACAGCTCTATATCTAATGCACGCCATATCAATGAAATGGCTTTAACTAGTAATAATGATAGATAGATTATTATTTACTTTATTTAGTGAAGAGTAAAGAGTGTTTAAATTTCCTTTTATTTCTAAAACAATGACAAGAAAATGTATGAACAAAACGGATTTGGAATGACATAAAGTTAGTTGAACAAGGAATAGGATTTGACAAGATAGAGGAGACGATGGAGCGCTTGTGTAAAGATATTGCCGTCTAACAAGCCTTCGAAGTCTGTCTTTAAAAACCTTAATAATATATGAACTTTAGGAGCTTCTACAGTAGTATTGGTAAATGTTTTTAATGTAAATGTACTGTGTATTAGCAGGGCAAGCTTTTCTCACAAAAACAATAACATTAATTTCGTGTAATTAATGCTAACACTGTTTTACTTTGTATTATTTTATATGTGCAAATATGTAAGATAATAGTTGGAATGTGTATTTTTAAAGATATACTTTTATTAGTTGAAAACACGAAATGTATTAGTTAATTTTTAATTTACCTATGGTGCAGTGTTACGGATGCTTTGTAGCAGCCGTGGCCACGGTACTGATATGAAAAATAAGTTATCCGATATATTTCGCGTTTTAAACCGTTAATTTAAATGTGTATTTCTTTGTCCTTCTTATAAAATAAGTTAATACGTTGTATATATAGTTTTTAGTGTATAAGTTACGACTTACTATGTTCCTAGCCTCGTAACTTGATTTTCCAATCCAAATATCTATTGGGATGTTTAATGTGATTTTGACATTAGAATATACTAAAGCCTTCGCTTGGCATAAACCAGATAGTAACCGTTTTAAGCTACTTCGTCAAAATAACACTTCGTTTATCGACGATTCTTCCATTCGTATAATTTTTCCATAATTAATGCTAGTCACAGAAGCGAAGAGATAAAATGCCATTGCGTTCACAATGTCTTCATTGAAGCAGAAAAACAAGGATGTACAGATAGTGATGTTTCAAGTGCAGATATAAAAGTGCCGGGTTACGTGATCCACTTGCGAATTACTTTGAGCCAGTTGTGTTAACCTGTGGGAAGGTGTGGTTTTTATTCGCCAGGATATTGGATGGAATGCTGTAGATTATCAAACGATGGTATATTTATGATTAATTGGTGCATGAGTGTGAGAACTGGTGCTGCTTCATTATGTCGTTTATTGCTTTGCGCAGGCGCATTTCAAGACGATTTTTAAATGACGTAAAATATTAATATATCCTAGTACTTTAAAACTATAAGACTTTTGAATAAAGCCTTCACTAGTCATGATTTAGAAAAGCCTTATAATTTATGACATCAAAATTGTGTCAAGACATCCTTTCGATAACAATTTAATTTAATTAATTAAATTTAATTTAAAGTTAAATTACTTAAGAACGTTAATACAAATATAATATATTATATTATAACGCATTATAATATATACAAACTGATTTACGGTATATAATATAAAATATAAAGATATAATAAAACAGGATTTGTATAACAATATACATTTATAAATTGTTTAAGGCCGTTTTGCAAAGCTTCTTGGATTTGATGATATCTTCCACTCGTAATGACGAAACGTCGAAAACAAATTCTCAATTACGACGGCCAAACAACTGGAAAACACAAAAAGATATTTCTATAATCTCTCTGTTAATGAACCACAGACAATCATGTTAACTCGACAGGTCAAATGTAAAAATACACAGATCAGCACCTCCGATTAAAGTCGTAATGTTAAAACTGAGTGTATCCGAACATAATGAGTAAGCAATAACAATAAAATTTTATGAAATTTTGCCAGTGCACAGTACAGCTAATGACTCTTGTAAACAAAGGGAAAATATTAATGCGTTTTTAAAAGTTTTTATCCTAAAAAGGACTTAATTAACGAAGAAACAAAGATGGCAGAATATGAAGCAAATAATTTTTTTAACATCCTTGGGTTTAAAATGATGAAGTTTATTGCGGCGAAAACCTTGTTGATATGTAGCCATGTGTTGACAAATGAACTTGACACGGCTGCTGCTTGTCAGTTATGGAACAAACATATTTACTTTAATTCCGGCTACATTAAGACACCGTTAGTCAATTCTGCAGGGATCCGGCCAGTTTCGTCAAATATCAACTACGACAGAACAGATGGCGCCAGCGTAGCATTTTTTATTTATTTTGACATTAAAGACACCATCCATCTTTAGTCTCCACGTGGCCACGGCTACTGCAAAGCATCCGAAACATCGGGTCGTAGTTAAAATAATTTACAAACAATTTTTACTAATATACTTACTTCGCGTTTTAAACCGTTAAAGTGTTTTATTTAAATGTGTTTTATTCTAAATGTGCACTAGTCGCGCAATCTACAAAAATTGGTAGTGGAAAGACAAATTGGTAGAGCAACGGCACGGAAAGCCTCCCCCGCCGGTTTTTTTTCCGCGATTTTTTCAATTTATTTTCGATTTTTTAATCTACAAACAGTTTTAAAAATTTTTCCTGCTTGGGGGTGGGGGCCCCCCGGGGGGGGGGGGGGGGGGGTTCCCCGGGGGGGCCGGCCCCCCCCCCCACTTACCGTTGATAGGGTGGTGGTGTGTTAGGGCGCGCTACAATTTACCACACTCCCCACTCCACACTCCACGGGGCGGCATTAGGATTCGCATATCAGTAAAAAAAAGGCCGTAAGGACCCAGAGTGTTGTAAAATAATACATTTTGGTTACCATAGTTACGTTAAGAATCTTCTTATTCCATAACTGAGTTCCAAATTATTATCAATAATGAGAAAACATACAATCTCGATAGATACAATGCAAAATGATTGAGCTATTCTGCAGCTTAAAATAAATCAGTTTTATTTCTTCTTTTAAACATGATAATTATGGCTATTATCAAGACATGGAGTTCGGATTTAATGGGAGAACTAATAGTATAGGCAGTTATTCCGGTAGTAGGGAACATTATCTCTAAGCGGTGTAATTATGGCTATTATTTTAATTTATATTGGCTTTTAAAATATAGCAAAACGGTGATTAGGTTATAAAGAATTTAAACTAAAATGTGAATATATTAGTATGATGATTAGACACGGTTAACGGTTTGAAACGTAAAATGTAATAATTATAATTAAACAATGCCTGGGGGCCTACCACCATATCTTAAATCAGTATTAATATAATCTTACATTCAAATTTCGTAGCATGACATTTTAAAAATAAGCTTATTTTAGTATTGTTTCGATACAAGAATTAGCAGTTTTGTGACGTCACCCCAAATCATTCACTCAAAGCGTATCACGACGGGACTTTTGACAGTTAGCAATATTGTTTTTGTTAGCGTCGTAGTTAAAATAATTTGTAAACAATTTTTACTAATATATGTCGCGTTTTAAACCGTCAAAGTGTTTTATTTAATGTGTACTACTCGCTTAAACCCCAGGCAGTACTTAAGTAAGATGTAGAATCTAATATTAAAAAGTGTGTATTTGTATATTTATTAAAATAAACATTAACTATTTAAAACAAGACGAACAGACAGAATTAATTTTTATTATTTGTATTGTGATTTTATACGCTCAATTCATGTTAATTTTACAAAATAAATCTTACGATTTGTAATATTTTCCTATAGTATGCAAAAGGCACAGTAATACCAGTAGTTTAAGAAACATATTATTGATAATGTTACATTGTATCAAGGGATATAAGTTACTTTGTTTAATCTGCGGTATGTAATGTTGCAAGATAGATTACAATGACCAATAATTATTCGGTTAATAAAAGGGAACTGGATTCCGTTGATGGTATCTTTTCCTCATTGAAGACATGTTAATTTATACTTTGGATGCACTTCCTCATTACATTTCTTTGTAGTCGATTGTTTCATTAAGATGATTGTAAAGAAAATGAAGCGATGCATAATATTATGGTATTTTATCATCGAAATTAATTTATCGTAAAAGTATTTATGTGAGTGTAATTAAATGGAACATCAAAACAAAAATATAAAAATATATTTAATAAAAAAGTAAAAATATTTCTAAAAAACACTTAAACGTTAAAAACGCGAAGTATAAAAGTGTGTTTTGTTAAATATCTATTATTTATTTATTTAATTCTTCATTGCAACACGCCAACACAAAGTATACGAGTTTAAACATGATTCCTTAAAAATATTCTTAATAATAAAATTTTTAAAACCTCACCAGTTATGGAGTGTCATGAGCGGCCTTATGGCTATATAGCGATTAGGACATATAACCTTAAAATAATATATACTTTTTTTCTGTTTATGATAGTGGGAATATAGAAAATTAGATTATAGAAATTAAGTTTGAAAGAAAAATGAAAATTAATTATTTTCTGATGTAAGATAATTTCCAATATCCATAAATAGAATGTCACGAAAACGCTCGTCTATCATACTTAATCTTAACTTAATTAACGCTCGAACTAATAACTAATTAATTTTGAACCTGAGTTTGGCATGAGGGAACTTGGCGCAATTTTCGCGGAATGAGTTCTTGGTTGTGTCGTGTTTGGCGATATTGTGTATCAAATATTACACAGATATCATTGTTCTTTCAGCGATCAAAAAAACATATACATACACATATGTATTAAAAGCACAGGAACTATTTTTATTTATTGTTTGTGCTATTTTAAGATGCAAGTAAAAAAGTCTATAATAAATATTTACTTACCATAAAAATAATAATAACATTTAACTTATAATGATAAATGTATAAATTAAAAATTACGATATGGTAGGACTTGAACGTAACCGATTCAACTAACGTGTAAATTTAATTTAAGATTAGGGTTTTCAATAGATAATCGCAAAGATATAACTTACAATAACTTAAAATATTTAAGAAATTATTGTGTTGTACTTTATTTAACTTTATGGTTTGAAGGGAGAAGTACATTAGGTAATTATATTAGTACGCAACGCAACCTTGGTCATGAGCCACGCTTTAAAAGTGTACTGTAAATTACAGACAATATTTAAGTATTGATTAAAGTTTGTGATTTGATCGGCGAAATTTTAGGGAAATAATTTATATCTATTATAAAAGCTGAAGAGTTTGTCTGTTGTTTGAAAAATTATTAAGTAAACTTCTGGCATTTATCGAGAAAGACTGTAAGGCTATAAAACGAATAAAACATTGCGCTCTGACTAATAGGAGCGAAAAAACAGCGGGAAATGTAGAAAAAACGTCTTTGCCGGTTGCCGATTCGTACCCAGCGAAAACGATTCAGAATACCCAAAAAATAAATAAATAGAAAAGCCTCAATAATACCTCTTTAAATGATCTAAAAAAATGTCCGCGATATGTCCATCTAACTACCAAGAACGAAGAGACCGACGTTGTGTGGAAGTGCTTAAATTTATAAAGATGTCGCTCGCTATTCTACGCAAACGAAGTCGCCGACACAGCTAGTTTAGAAATACTGAACGAAAGAACGAATGAAATGTATAAATTCGTTCCTCCTTCGTGCATTCGGACCGCTGACAAATGTTTTATAGCCGTGTTAACAGCAAAGGGAACTAACAACGTTTTAAGCGCTGTTCCGTTGACAAATCGCTCCATTTGTCGGTCAGCTGGAGACGGCTTCGATGAAGTTCAACTAAATGGAAAATAAGTTGGATATGATATGATAGAGAAGACTTGGGGTTTACTTGATGGTAGGTCAAATAGCCCAGCCATGTAACATCTCACCTAGATGCGCTATCGACCTATTTTAGCCTTGGATATTCGAAAATACACAGATTGAAATCGTAACGCGATCGAAATTCATGCCTTTTCAATTGTGGACCCTGGTTCGACCTGAACGGATTTTCAATATTATTTCCACCTATTTAATATGCAGATTTTTATAATAAGTACAACATGTTTCAGAATTGTAACGACGCCTTATTATCGTTGTTTAAAACGATTTTAAAATATGGTAACATTCATGAAATATGGTCGGATTTATCTCTTTGTTACGTGACATGTGAAATAACAATATTATTGCAGCTGCATTGTCATTTAAAATTGTATTAAGTTGTATAAACATTGATAAATGTTGCCTTTTTTGTATTCTACCTCTTTGATTATACATATACTCTAAATAAATTATTTTAAGTCTAGAAAAAATCGTGACGTCATAGTAGCGTGAAGAATGGACTTGACGCATCATTCTTGGAAAGTCACGTTCGTGCTGATAGCTCCAGCCTCAAAAGAGGACAAATTATTTAATTGACAACGTAGATAGACAAAACTATGAATCAGTTGGCACCACTTGGCTTCCCTGAGTTATATTTGGAAATATCATCATAATCAGCTGTACTCATTGTATGCGTGTTGTGCTTTAATTTGAGATCGGCCGTTTTCGAAAATTACAAGCTAAAACACACTACTCCATAAAATAAAAATCCTCTGTACTGAAGCTATACTAACTGTATTAGCATTCGAGCGCAGACCTCGTGGTTCTGGATTCAAATCATATATCGGGCAAAATATTACTTTGGACTTTTTTTTAATACATTTTTTGTACACTCTGGAGTTTTGTCTTAGGAGTTTGTTATCACCCCAGTGCTTTAGAAGTTACGTGAAGCTTAAAACTAAGTATTATAATTAAGAACTTCAAAACCAATGATAATACATACAATAAATGAAACGAACAACTAATAACAATAGCGTTTTACGCGCCAAAGTATTTTTTTTACTAAATTGTCTTCTATGTGCAAGCCAGTTCGAAATTTAAAAGAAACTTTTGATAAGTTACCTCTTTGGTCGCTATGTTGCGGAGAAGATCGATGTATTTTTAAATTACAAGACAAATATTACGACAGATTATACAACCTTATTCGAGATATATCTCGAAGAAGGTTGTTTGTCAAAATAGTGCTCAAAGTTCCAAGTAACTTTGATAAAAATATATAACGTCCGAATTTAAAATACATAAAAATCCTTAAATGGATCCCCCAACCATTTAACAAGGCAAAATGTCACTATGGAGCTGTTCCTCGAAAGCCATTGTCCAAGAAGCCATTGTTAACGTTACTCATAAAATTTAATGGATCAATTTGTTTTTTATTTCACAAATACGCCACGTGGATTTATGATGATGTCATTATAAAAGCGTCCATCACGCTTACAATAATGACATGCTGTTATTTATTCATATTTCTTGAAACGATGTTAGTAAAGGAATGTTCATTACATTTTGATTACATCACAAATGCTATTACATATTAATGAAATGGGTTGCTGGAAATGATCACGGAGAATAATACGATACGTGTAAAAAAGATGACTGACGACGCGGTTTTCGTGAAGAACCTGGCGAGGCCTGAGTAATACAAAAGTATGTATACTTAAACCGTACCGTTTGAGTAACAACTTAACAAATAGTTTCTAGACCAAGTATATTCTTCTAGAACAAGAAACTGGTTTGTTTTCTAAGTAAATAAATAAATAAAAAAATGTGGGACATTTTTAGATATTATTTGTAGGAAGTATACACAGTACATACATAGTACAGGATAGTACTCGGTGGTGGTGTATATTGATACAAAATTTTGTAATTCATACGTTTAATTTTTACTGATTTTCTATACATTTCACATCCCGTTTGAAAAATTTGAACCGTTGAACATTAAACAGGGAGTTAGCAATATCGAAATATCTTCCGGGTCAAAAACGTTTAAAAAAAATATCCTGAAGAGATTCTTTTCTTCTTGTTCGCATACTAAGATATAATAGGTTATGTTTTTGTATTTAAAAATA
Organism: Leptosia nina; assembly: GCA_963661955.1. Lineage (NCBI taxonomy): Eukaryota > Metazoa > Arthropoda > Insecta > Lepidoptera > Pieridae > Leptosia > Leptosia nina. Next base: position 3,078,112 of record CAVLEF010000283.1, read on the forward strand.
TTCTGGCTCTACACTATAAAAGTACAATGCTTTGTGAAGTATTTATTATGGTTGAGTCTATAATAAATACTTCGTAGTTTACGATTCTCAGTCAATTGTTTCGTGTTGATCATCTCATTGTGTTAAGGTATGAATGGGTATACATATATATTAATAAAGAATTGACAGATATAAATATTTAAATAAAACACTTTAACGGTTTAAAACGCGATATATTAGTTAAACTTATTTGAAAATGATTTTTAACTTCGGCCCGACGTTTCGGATGCTTTGCAGCAGCCGTGGTCACGGGGAGACTAAAGATGGAGGATGTCTCTGACGTCAAAGTAAAAATTGCTACGCTAGCGCCATCTGTTCCGTCGAAGTTGGTATTTGGCGAAACTGGCCGGACCCGGCCAGTTTCGCCAAATACCAACGCCAACGCCATCTTTAGTCTCCCCGTGACCACGGCTGCTGCAAAGCATCCGAAACGTCGGGCCGAAGTTAAAAATCATTTTCAAATAAGTTTAACTAATATATCGCGTTTTAAACCGTTAAAGTGTTTTATTTAAATGTGTACTACTCGCGTAAACTATAGACAGTATTTAGATATAAATATACAAATATCTCTACGAGGTGTATAATTCATAGTAATAAGTTTTTGGAACATTTCCGCATACTTTTAGTTTATAGATATTTGGAAATAATATGTAGTGTCCTTATATATGTATAGGACTTATTGCGCAAGACTTGTAGTCTTATGTTTGACAGCACTATATTCTAATTTCAAAAAATATTTATTTAAATTACATTTTTTTGTCATATATTATTTAAGTTAACTTCGTACTAACCCAGGACAAGCAAGATATGTACGTAAAATTTTGAGAACCTCGGGACGGAATACTTGATAAAGCCAATATTAGGTAATTTTGTGATTTTTGTCCACTTTCTTTACATTTTTCACGCCTCACCTATAGCTTAACACTATCATTTTGACAAGTTATTATAGAAAACCGTAACTAGGCCGAGCCATGGAGATGAAGCCGGCACAACTGAAATGTTCTTTTATTTTTTCCCAAGCATGAATTACGTATTCGCTTCTCAACCTTTAATTACCCTACGTTAATGATTCTATGTGACCTACTTTGTCAACTTCGACATTGTTTTCTACGATTTATACTGCGTATATGCAATTATTGATTTCTATTAACGCTACATTTTTAAGTGATCCACCATAAGTGATATACCCGAGAAAATATAATGTATATGTAACCCCAAGCTAGTCTTTAGTCCTTTTCTATCGTAAAAAAAAGCATTCCATTATTAAAAGCCTAGAAAAATAAACTGCACTTCCGAAAGGTGCAACGATGCATGTGTTCTTAGTAAATAAACCGATGGCCGCAACTAACACAATTAGCCTTAATGGAGGTGTTTGTTTGTTCTTGCATAGCACCTCGTACGAAAAGCTTTTATAAACTACGATGCGATAAAATATAAAGATAGGTTATATAAACCATCTTCGTAATTTTAAATGTACTCGCTTATAAAGTTATAGTTTTATTTAATACTAAATGTCTAAGTATTTAGTGTAATCATATTAATTCGTCGTTATGAATACTTTGAACCTCGGTAAAGAAACAGTTCAGTAATGACTGCCGAATAATTATCTAATCTTTTCGCAAAGTTTTAATGTATTTGTTATAAATAGGGTTGCCATATAATTTAAAAATTGAAAATAAATTGAAAAAAAAGTTCGACTCGGGCAGGACTTGAACCGGCATCGTCAGCGTTCCGTGCTGTTGCTCTACCAGTTGCGCTACCGAGTCCTACACCTCATCGTCGAATTTTTTCAACTTATTGATACAAGCACCTCTCGCGCAATCTAATTTCAACCTTAACACTTGCGTATTAAGGTTCAACGTCTTATGTTTTGCAGCTTAAGAAATCATTAAAGAGGAAATTACAAATTTATAAGGGTTCAAATTTATAAAGGGTTGCCAAATGTCAATAAAATATTGTATCTACTACATTTTGGGTCTGCGTATTATATACTTTTGGAAAAATACCATATTTTCGACAACAGACCAATCCGTATTTTATAAATTTACCAATTAGTTCGAATAGAGTTTAGGAAGTTGTAAAATAGCTTTTCGTTAATTATTTATTATTATACATTTTAGAACTGCGAGTTGAATGTATGCATTTCTAAATTGTATAATTTATCTAAACAAGAACTGCTTAAAAGGGATTTATTTAATCATAACATTACTTAGCGTTTGGAGGAACCCGCTCTAACAAGGAGAAGTTCTACACATTGAGTGCGTAAGGAACTAACAAAAACTTGGTAGGTTTGATTCGATTTGATTATCCAGATGTTATATTTCGCCAAAAATCCACTACATGGCTATCAATAACTATATACCACAAGTGTGTTTGTTTTAAAATATTACAGAATAATTCCAGGTTTATAATAATACTTAAGTAGACCATAAAATGTTATCAATTTTTGATCTAAGGGTATATCACCCTTTTATAGAGAACCAGCTAATCGGGGGACAAAGCTCAATTATAATTTACACTGTATAGTGTACAGTATTGTATTGGTTTTAAATCAACGTGTTTATTGCATTAACCAATGGACTGTGACGACCTTTTGCATTTTACAAATATTGCCACATAAACTGTTGACACTGCAATGTAAATGTCACTTTTATATGAGATCTTGGACATTACGACAAAACGAAATTCAAGAATATAAAAACGGCTTTCGACCGTGTCGTTGGCCCAGGGGTAACATATGACTAATAACACTCACCATGTTGTTCGTTTGATTCTCATTTGAAATAAATATTCTTTTATATTGTGGCTATATTAATAAGAATCCAGTGAGTATTTATCCCGCGTCCGGGCTCGTTGGTTAATAAGCCCCCGATCTCCATCGATTCCAACATTTTTCTAATCAATTAATATTTTTTCTGAAACATGTTGAACGTCGTCTGGAAATCTGGATATTAAATGAGTGGTAGGTATATCGAAATTCCCGATCCGAGGTTCACGAACCATCCTCCATAGATGTAAAAGTTTAACGGAGTTTTGGTTTCACTCTGTTGATTTTGAAATATCCAAAGTCAGAATAGGTCGATAGCGTATTTGAATGGTATATGACTGTCCTCCACTATTATAAAAAAGGCTTCTAACGCAGGTCTTGGGTTTGAATCCCAGGGAAACAATAAATTATTTTGGTCGGCAAAGCTCAGTCTGATCAACTACTTGCCTGTAGAATCACCGATCAGTGAAACAGACATATAAATATGTTCGTCCCATGCCCAAAGCGGGGAAACGGGATTTTAATAATAATAAACACATTACTTGGCCTTGCTGTAGGTAAAAATACAACACCTAAAAACGAGGTTCAAGTGCGTCGCCTTAATACTTAAGCAGTTTTCGATCCCTGTTTGAATACTTGGACCGATGTTTGTGAACCTGAACAAACACCTCTAACAAATATCTGTTTGTTTTAAACTAGCTACCGAAGAACCCGATTCGCTTGACGGGAGGAACTAAATTTGTTCCATATTTTTACTGTTTATCGACTTTCACTTTTTCGTACAGTAAATATATGTTATTACTTACATTATATCGTATAGTATTATAGACAAAACAATGAAAACTTTCTTTATTTTCACACGTAAATTATCTTTATATAAATAGATTGTCTTATTAATAAAGAAAGTGTCTTAGATTGAAAAAAATAATAGGCGATACTCGAATCCACGTACCGTGCCTTGCTTCCCCGTTATAAAATTATCAAATATAAGTATGATCTCTTTTAACTTTTAATTTCTTTATAAGTAACCAACAAAATTTTAAGAAGCTAATATAGTATTTAAAATTCTTATAATCCAAAGCTAAAAATAGGTCAACAACCTTGTTATTTGTTACCTTATACCTTGTTTATTGTTATATTACTGTGGTATTTTATCTTCCATTAAGTGGACCACATGCTTGTCTATCCTAATCATAAAATCATAAACACTTCTGTTTTAATAATAAAAATATCTGACTAATATCAAATTATATACTGTTCGTTTTGCCCACTATAAGCGGAAAACCTACTGTTCGATCATCTCAAACATTTATTAGATAAAACGTGAAATTTTATCACCGTTCGCTACTAAACATTTATCGTATCTTAAAGATACCTTCCAAGCTGCAATATCAGCTATCAACAACTTTATTAGACAACTTACCTGAAGAAACTTGCTCGCATACAAATAACACCTGTATCTAAATTATTAGCTGTGTATTTTATATAATCTGTATCTATCGATGGAGGTCGGAGTGTTGGTATTATCTGTTATTGAGTCTGTAGAGCAAACAGATAAGTTGTTTGAATTACTGATTAGATATTGTCTATAGTCTATACGTTTTATCGTTTTTCGAATTATCTCGAATTGAGGTGTTGCTTCGTATATTTTATTTGGGCGTGTATATGTTGGAATGTTTTCGTGGTAATCTAGTAGTTCTCCGTTTATTATTTCTATTATCGAGGAATGTAATGCAATGAATTTTTATTGTGAAAGCTTATTGTGATAAGGCGAAGAGATATACTTATTTCAAGATGTAATAAGAAATAATAGATATTTTATAGATAGTAAATGAGACAAGCTAATAAAAAAGCAATACATATTTAAAAGTTATGGGAAAGCATTTATACTTTTTATTAAAAATGTATATATTTAGTACAAATATATTAATAAAACTTTTAAATAAAACACTTTAACGGTTTAAAATGCGATATATTAGTTAAACTTATTAAAATTGATTTTACCTAACTTGATACTTACAAAACATTTATACTTTTATTTAACAATGTATGTATTTAGTACAAATATATTAATAAAACTTTTAAATAAAACACTTTAACGGTTAAAAATGCGATATATTAGTTAAACTTATTTGAAAATGATTTTTAACTTACTATAGATATACAGTATTTAAAAAAACTGGCTTAAAGACAAACAGACAAGTATACCAAAAAAAATTACAAATAATACAAGGTAATCTTCGGTAAAACATTATTACTCCTCCTGATAATGTTTTACCGAAGTGTCGAAACGTCGAGAACAATTTCTTAATAACGACAGCCGAACCGCTCTAAAATCCTATACGTTTACCAACAGTATTGTCTAATTTAATATAGCTCCTCAGAGCAGAAGAATCATTTGTTAATACTTAGATATACTTTATCTCCTACCTTTTTTATCTGTGTTTTTTTTAAAGTAAGTGTTTGATCCATACCTGTTTTACAAATATAAGTATGTAGTTTATATAATACGTTTTACGATCAACTAGATTTTTGCTTTTATTAAACAAATAAAGGATTACTTATAGAAAATGAATTGGATTTCCAATTTTCCTTAAAAATTCCTGCGAACAATACAAAGCACCAATTATAATTAAAAAGCATTTTAAATAAATCTGAAGCTCGTAATCTCCGGGTTGCGAGGTATTGAATTTCTAGGCCGATAATTGCATTGCCGTTACTAACGAAACCAATTTAACGGCTCTATTTATATAAACCTTTATAAATTAAAGGGTCCATGTAAGACCATCGCTTGATTGTCGTTTTATGCCTTCTTAAGTCTTTTGACAAGCAAGGTCTAATGGTAGCAATGTATGTCTATGGTTAATCAAAATAAAACTAAACTCTAAGCTTACATTATTACTTCTATGTCATGGTAAAGTGATGAGGTCTTAAGGGATGGTTTCGCTATTGCGCGTTGGCGCTATGGTCGCTAATTTCATCTCATCTCGATGATGCCTGCCGTATAGCTAGACCAATAGTGACCCGAGGAGGGCGACGGCCTTGCCTTGGACCACTATGGGAGCTTGAAAAGCTAGACGGAAGGCACCTGAGTTTTTACTTGCAGCATTGCCAACATGTTGATATTAAATACAGTCTATACTTATAGCTTACGCGACCAGTACGATTTAAAACACTTTAACCCTAAGAGCGTTTACATCTTTCGCGCGATGTCAAGTAGTTTTCATATATTTTAATTGTTCTATACCGAAATTAAAAAATGATACTAAGTATTTGGTTAAGGATCTTTTCGATTTGTTTAACAAGATTTTAATAAAACCTTAAGTGTTTTTAATAAAAGATTAAGCACGATTTAAGCCTGAGTACATTTAAGGCATACAGCGTAAATCGTGATTTTTTTCCTACTAAGTTTTTAGACAGTGAAATTTCCTAAACATATAAGTAATCAACATGTTTGTACGATAAGTGGTTGATATTAACAGGTTTGAAAAATCCAGTTTTAAGCCAAATTGCGCGTTTCGGGTATAAAGGCTCTTAAAAACGCGACATATAATATTAGTTAACTTATGCTCTGCAGCCGTGGTCACGGGGAGACTCAAATAAGTTTCACTAATATATATCGCGTTTTAAACCGTTAAAATGTTTATGCTTAGCGGCCCTATTTTTCACAATAACAATCTTCATTTGCTAAAATGAGCAAAGGAAGTGGTTGATCACGATTTATTACAGTTTCGTGTTACAAAAGTATGAAGCAGAACTTGTACGCGACAAATAAATAGTTTCTGACACAATGAATAATATAAGCGGCTTACAAGCATAGATTACGTTTGTTAGTTTTAACGACGGCATACTAAGTAATAAACTCGCACATAAATTACAATTATCCGTATTCATAACTTACACAGTTGATAAATGTATAAGTCAACGAGATTAAAGATAAGAAGAGAACTGCTACTGCATTAAATTAAAAAACATAAATCATCGATTGATGATTGAATCCCGTTCGATCGTGTTAGTTTCGGACTAGGCACAGATTTATTAGGACACGCGTTTCGGTCGGACCAGGCATAGAATGTGCCATAGAATCGAAACACCTTTTTTTACCTCCTTTTACTCAGGTTTTCTCAAGCTGTGCACATTCTATTTTATAATTGAGTCGGTCAAACGAGATTTATAGATATAATCTGTTTATTTTACTTATTTAACGATGTCACAAGCAAAATCTATTAAAAAATACGACGACCAAACTTCACATAGTTTTCTAATATTGTAAACATTCGACAAAACAATTTTAACGGTTTAATAGTGATATTTTTAATTTATTTTACTACTTACGCTCGAATGCCTCCAGCAGCCGTGGGGGTACTTATATTTCGCGTTTTAAACCGTTAATCGAGTTTTATTTATACATATATCATCTTCATTGACTCCTAAGCGGCTTATAATTGACTCTGTAAAGGAGGCATAATCCCTATGTTCGATATTCAAACCGGTTACGGTAAGGTAACGGAGCAGCGATAAGGTTCTAGATCAACGTCGAAGCCTCGGGGATCAAACAATCAAAGCGTTATTGAATTTCAAGAGTCGAGTGCCGGTCCGCATTGCCGGGTTAAAGTTTAAACGGATTTATGAAGCGTGATACGACTCGTATAACGGTAATGAGACCTTATTGTTCATTTTGTATTGCCTTTGTAATATTAATTAGATTTAATGCGATTGTTCTGCACTGTGACCGCTTATGCATATTTCTATAAAAACTATATGTATGAAGACATGCCAATTATGCAAGTTGATCGCAGGTAGGTTCAAGATATAATGTTACAAAATACTGTCCGTAGTTTACGCGAATAGAACACATTTAAATAAAACACCTTAACGGTTTAAAACACGATATATATTAGGTAACTATTATATTGCACGTTTTAAAACTTCGAAACCGCCGTTTCACGTTACATCGAATGCTTTGCAGCAGCCATGGTCACAGAGGGACAAGGGGAGATAATTTAATTATTATATATCGTGTTTTAAACCGTTAGTGTTCAATTTAAAGAATGTTACCAATTTTTATTGCAATAGTGAACAGTCTGTAAATATTGTGATATTATGGAATATATGTACCATTGGATTCAGTGTCGACACCGATAGAAGACCGGGTGATGAATCCACTGTCTGCCGACTATTTTACCCGTCCCCACAGAAGACTTTGGGTTATCCAACCCCAAACCATACGGTTTGCTTACAAAATGTTATTATTTCCCACTCCCTTTGTACTCACGGTGGGCAAGTAAATTTTTATTCTTTATTATCATTGTTAAATACTGCGACAGCCTCTTACAAAATTATGAATCTCTATATAGAGGGTAGATAAGCCTTTCAACATTTCTAAGCCTCACCCATTTACTTGATGGAAGGAGAAATACCCTAGCCATATATGTAACATTCAAACAAGACCCGCTGTGGACCATTTTCGCTTTGTATATTCGAATGCACAGACTGATACCGAAAGGCCGACTTACACATTCCATCTGTGGTTAGGGTGAACGAAATTGTGATATCACTCCTAACTAATAAGCCTAACATGTTTCAGATACGTTATAAATTAACACATTAACTCTGGGAATCAAACCAACGATAAAAACGTCAGTACAGTCATTCAGTCTTAAGCTTGTATATACTTCTAAATCCGATGCATAACTAATTGTATTACCCTTTATAACTCATCACTAAAATACACGTTTATTCTCAGACATAATATAACAGTTAATTTCGTTAAAACACTTCCAATGTATTGAACAAGTCTATTTCTTATTTATCCGTTAAAAGCTATCGATAATAAATCTTCTATCGTGAAAAATAGCTGTGATGTTATTTCAGTAAGTAATGAATGACAGTTCTCGTCCGTTTATTTATTTGTAGTGGATCTGACGTCGCTTATAAATATGCTTCGTTAGCGCTCGTATTGCGTGTTGCATCTTAAATAGTTTAATTCGATTGAAATTAGTTGCTGGCACTTAATAAAATATGAAATATTTGAATTGTATATTCTATACTTGTAATAATACCGATTATTACGACAATATTAGTTTTCGGCCATTACTCCACGTATTCTTTACCTGAAGTGTCCGAAATATAGGTTTAGGTACTAAACAAACCACAAATATAGTTCGCGTTTCAATTAGTTTCAAGTATTTTTTTTTATTTATTCATGTAAAAAGATGAGTGCTATACCTATCGTAAGCAATCAATAAGTAAATTTTTATATACAAAGAGTAGGCATTGATTTTTTTAAATATCTGCATAGAGAGAATAATATATGAAGGTATTTTTCAATTAAAACTGCACTTACATACAATTAGTTAAGACCTACTTAACTAGTACGATGTTGAAAAAGTTTAACGTGTTAAAATACAACTTTTTACAGTGGAAAGTGATATTCACAGAAGCTGCTAATGAACACCTAAAAAGGTAGTTTTGGTACAATTAAACAGATATCATTGACCTTCTTATTGGTTTAGTGGCCTTAATACCTCTTGTTACCTTATGCCTTAAACCGGTTGTAAGCACTCTACTTTTGATTTTGACCCTGTTACGATTGTGTTTCGTAAGTAGTGAACAAAAGATATTTATTTACTTATAACTCTATGTTACACACCACCACAGAAATGGTTTACAACAATATATTATACGCTATGTTATAACTAACAACTAAATATAACTTATTTGAATAGAAAATTTTATATACGCTTGTTTAACCAGATTTATTTGTAGAAATCCAAGAAAGATTAGACCCAGACTAGATATTAGTCGACGCCAATAAAATAATTTGGGTATATAAAAAAAGGTCATATACATTTGACAGAGCAAAAAATAATAAATTTTCTGTAGATATGTGTGTTAAAAGTGTATTAAGAAGCCAGATAATTCTTTCCTGATGTTCAAAGGACGTATACTTAAATACTAACTCGTAGTATATTAATTTAAAAGACTTAGTTTAATCACTGCACTATAGGGGATATATTATTCTTTGATAGTAACTTTATATTTAAATTACTGCTTTATTTTTTTTCGCTAACAAAAATATAATTTGTTACACGCAACTCCGAATAAGTGTTCTATAAATACCTTCATTGCCCAATATTACCATTATTACGAAAACAAAATTATAAAAGAAGCAATATATTTAATAATCAAACGAATGACACTCAAATCTCTTGAAATTGTATTAAGCTTTGTCAAGTACAAGGGCGAGTGGGCGGTGAGTTTCCTCTATATCTCTAAAAAATGTTATTCAACGTCAAATTATCATATTTATTGGGCTTTTATAAAAGGTTCCCATTCAATTAAGCGACAATCTGAGTACGTACGTACTTTTAGTGTGGGTGCGATATCTTACGAGATGCCCTTTAGAGACACGTATTTTGATCAGATACGAGTAGCGCTGTATTAGGAAAAATAGAGTTTGAAGTTTGCACTTACGCGCTCTACTTTCGTAACTCAATTAGTCGCGTGTTGAGTTTACGAATGATACAACGGAAAAGTTATTCGTGAACATACCAATTCTATTTTACTGTGAAAAAGAGGAACATTAAAAGGTTTTATTGAATACTGTCTGAAGTTTACGCGAGTAGTACACATTTAAATAAAATACTTTAACGGTTTAAAACGCGATATATATTAGTTGAACTTATTAGAAAATGATTTTAACTACAGCCCCGCGTTTCGGATGTTTTGCAGCAGCCGTGGTCACGGTGAGTCAAATAAGTATCGCATTTTAAATCGTTAAAGTATTTTATTTAAATAAAGTTTTTATCAGTTAGAAAGAAGATACAGAAGTCAAATCATGCTAAAATAATCAATACATATTACTAATAATAAACATTATTACATAATTGAACAGCACAAAAACTAGTATAATATTTCTAATTACTGGCTAGTTGGAAGTAAATTTATTTTGCCCAATCATAGGAAATCATATTGTACAATTACCAACATAAAAATACTATGTTTTAATTAGTGTCTTAATGATTTAAAAGTATGTTTTTGTATGTATGTATGCAATGTATTTTTTTAATATGAAAAAATGGAAATTCAAATAAGTTTAACTAATATATATCGCGTTTTAAAGTCAGTCTTTTATTTAAATGTGTACCATCACGTAAACTATAGACCGTGTTTAAAGTAACGTCAATTAAACGTCCGTTACATTCCGTTACGGACAGGTTGAATCAACCCACCCCAACAAAGTTATACACGGGGGCGGTCAAGATTTTGTCTCGAATCTTTTAGTAGCAGCAACCGTGAGACCAGTTTGATTAGAGCATGTCTTTCGCTTCATAACTCGTTGCGTGTAGGTGTTTATCAGTTGTCAATAAGTAGCCACCGTCGCATCTCGCATGTCAAGCTCAAGATAAGCCAACACGCCATTTCATATGTTTTATAGGCCCTTTACGAAGTCATGGCGCGTAGATACAGAGGTAATTTTGTTCGGGGTTTACGGTAATATAATGAAATGAATATTATATAGCGCTTTAAATATATATCAGTAATACAATATTATTCCTTGTTCATTGTTGTTGTCCAGTTGTTGTATCGTTGATATGTCTGGTATTTAAAAACAAAGAAACACCAATCTCATTGCATATTTACTAGGAGTCATATTATAACTTAAATTACGCGAGAAGTATACAATTAAATATAAATTTAATACTTAATGGATTAAATCGCGAAATATATTAGTTAACATATTTAGTTCGACGGACGTTTCAGATACTTCACACCAGTCGTGGTCACGGGGACACGAAATAAATTGTAGATTATTATTTAACTAATATATTTCGCGCTTAACTAATTTAATTCGGTGTTTTTTTAAATTTAAACCGTTAAAAGTGTTTTTAAGGTAATAATAATAGTAACGAACGAAAGGTTAAAATAATCAAATATTTTTGAATTGTGATTAGTCAACCTCAAGCGATAGACTCGATAGAATACGTTCGATTTAACATACCTTTGGAAATCTAAAACTTGAGCTGTTATCATATTAAGAAATAATCCAACAATAAGACGAACGTAAGCTCAGTTTCATTTTAATACATTATATATTATTACATACATATTATTTGTAAAATATTCTTCAAATGTTATTCAAATCCCACTAACAATGTCATCTCATATATACTATGGTAAATCTAACATTGCCGGCGACCGACCCTGCTTCTCAGAATGTATTCAATTTTATACTTTTCCTTATTTCAATATTCTAATGTGGTACTATTTTCCCATATACTCGTAATTTAGTGTCTTTACTTCTATTTATGATTTGAATTTAAAGTATTATCTGCATCATATACAATGGAGAATTGTAAAATGTATATGTAGATCATTAGGAGAACTGGTAGTAAATTTAGAGTATTTAAAAACATTAATATTTTTCACATGTTATTGCACATGAAGGGACTATATAATTTAAAAATCGAAAGTAAATTAAAAAACTTGACTCGTTAGCTCAATTGGTAGAGCAACTGCACGGAACGCTCACGATGCCGGTTCAAGTCCTGCCCGAGTCGAAAATTTTTTAAATTTTTAAATAAGAATTTTTAGTTTTTAACTGGTGTGACGTTCATTAGTGTACCTACCTGTGTAAGTTACCTACGTTGACTTTGACTTAGGTTTAATGTTAAAAATAATACGTAGTAACTAGTACTCAATAATTAGCTTCAATATAAACTAATGCGCTAGTTGTAAAAACATATTAATATAACTTGAGAAGACAGAAGACAATGGATTAATTTTTACTGATCACCCGAAGTATTTGGGTTGTTGATATTTGTTTATGATAGAGGGGATACTTGATGGCAGATGAAATACCCCAGCCTATAGCATCTAAATAAGATGCGTTGTCGACCTATTCTGGCTTTGGATTTTTGAAATGCACAGACGCAAACCGAAACGTGTTTAAATATCACGGCTTTTTCATCTGTGGACAGAGGTTTGTGACCCGGACGGAATTTCGATATTCCTACCACCCATTTTATGTCCAGATTTATAGAAACATGTTGGACCCCATGGGAAGCGAACCTACGACTTGTTGATTTATTAGCCATTCATTGCTACAATTACACCAATGAGCCCGATTAAAATTATCTACTACGTTACGTCGGACACTTGCGCGTAAATTACCAATAAACAATAAAATAAGTTCCATTGTATTCAATTTGAACCTAAGCTTACCTGAAATAAAATTCGAATCTATAATGAGATTAATGTGAGAAGTAACGGCAGCCTGTCAAATGTCAATTTAGAGAAAGCTACTCGAAGTTTGGAATAATAATCCGAACTCAAATCATGGTTCAATTGAGTGTGATTTTGAAATAATGTGTCACTTATTTGATACTGTCAGTTATTTGTTGAGTTTTTAATTTTAGAATGTTTTTCAAAAAATACAGACTATAAATATAATAATACTACAGACTAATAACGAAGAATAATAATACAGACTATAAATTTTCTTATATATATTTTTTACTTTATACATACTTAAATTGTGCCAGTTTCCTTTCATTCAATGAAGGTTTAATATACAACAGTAGGTGACATTTTGATAGTATTATTTAGAAAGGCTACAAAATTCATGTAAACTATCAGTGCATTGTGCACGCTTATTTATAAATAAATCATATTTTTTGTTTTATTATTACGTGTACTGATACTAATAACCAAAAATTATGTAAATAATAAAAAAAATATTTCTGTGTGCCGTTTGTTATTTTGGCGCAAAGGTCAACATATACCATATAAATTACATAACTAGTGACGGTCTCCGGTACAAAAACAATACAATCTACATCAAGGACATTTCCCGAGCTCCAAGCAATATGTTAGAATAAATAACTAATAAACCCCGATAAAGCCCCGTCTCTGCGGAACCCACTTAGAGAGATTGCGATGAGGTTTCTACATAATACGCTTATTTCTATAAATTTTCGTGGATGAATGTAAGATTATTAGGGAATTCGTACTTTTTAGAATCTCGTTCGAGGTCTTTCTTATAGAAAAATAGTTTTAATAGGCTTGCGACGACTATTCGTTTACTATTCGGTATTTGTCCTATTCGGCGTCTTTTACACTATTCATAATTTACTTCATCTTCGAATCACGTCCATATGGGCTGGTTCAAAATCATATATGGTGCGATCAAGAGGCTCGCCTAATATTCGGAAATCATAATTTTCTTGAACCTTACAAAAAAAACACGACTCGCATAACATTACCTAAGTGCTTAGTGAAAATTGGGTGTATTTTCAGCTAATAAATACAACACCAACGCCGTCAAACGCGTGAAATGTTTACGAACGCAACAACAAAGAAAACGTAGTCGGGAAAACTTTGCAGGGTTTCCTCTTGCGGTAGTTGACAGCGGCGTCACGTGGCCCACTGGGATGTACCAGGAGCACAGAACAGAGTTCAGTATTCCCTAGCATAGCCTCAAGTAAAGTGCGGCTACACCAAATTGGTGTAGTTTGATAATCGACAAGCCAAGTTCGCCCATGTTTTCTTTGTTTGCAGAATTTTAGTAGGTTATATCTAGAAGAAAAAGCCTGAAAGTGCTTAAATTGTAGAGGAATTTGTGAAAAGGGTTTTCTAGACAAGCAACATATAATTGCAATCGACCGATCCTTCTGGTTTTTTATGCATTCTGTGACCGGTAAAAACCCTATAAAACAAATTGTATCAACCTCACCTTACGCCACAGTTGCGAACTTTGGACAAAGGTCGCTCGTATTTCTCAACTGATGTTTGTTTTTCGCGAGTTCGTTACGGTTTATTTTGTTACTTTAGTTAGTTAAGGAGATAAAACGTGTGCTTTTACGTTTCTTGGTCTCTCAGTGGTTATGTTTTTCCTTAAGAATTCTCGCGGTGCCTGTAAAACTAATGAAGTTTACTTATACGATTATTTTTTATCTCTCTCATTTTTCTAGTGCCAGTATTTTACTAAAGTACAGTTAGTAAAGACTTTTTCACGCATAAATTTCAATGTATTGAATCTTATAAGCTTAAGGCTTACTTTATTGCCGTTGTAAAATCAAAATCGCGCTTTTAACTACAGAAAAGAACTACAGCGGTCCGTGTTTTTCGATCTAACTATAGTTATTCTTTAAAAATCGAAAAAAAAATTGAAAAAAAATTTCGACTCGGGTAGGACTTGAATTGGCATCGTCAGCGTTCCGTGGTGTTGCTCTGTTTCGATTTTTTAATTTTATTCTAAATTTCTATGTATGCTATCATGTACATAAACACGTGAAAGCGTTATATATATTGCGAACGTAAAGAAAAACTATACATCGTGCTTTTTAAAGGGCCAGGCAAAAACATTGCGTTGAATATCCAAAGCCAAAATAGGTCGATCGGTAATCGGGCGCATCTTGTTTAGATGTTATATGGCCTATTAACCTACCATCAAGTGACTGTGATCTGTCCTCTATGATAACATATATTCTACCTAAATGGACTTACATGTCATTATTTATTTCACATCTGCACGAAAATAATACAAATACAATTCAGTTGATTAACTGCGACAAAATAAGTAAGATTACTTATAGCTTACTCCTGACAAAGAAACATTTCACAAATCATACTTGAATCACGACTCAAATTCTACTTAGCCCATAAATATCGAAACGTGATCCATCATTTGAAATCCAATTTATTCCTTCAGTATTTGTACTTAATTCTTAAGGAACGCCGCAAACTCGGTAATATTGATGCGATATTAGTCACGTTTATATGTGTGTGTGTGTGCGAGAGTATTCCTGTTTTTCCGGATCGTATATGTGCTATTTCTTTGATTCGAATACATTAGTGTGTCCCGTTTCTCCCCTAGTGATGACTTCTTTACAGGCAAGCAGTAGTAGATTTCTATGCGGATCTGACAATATGATGGTTTCCCCACGATAAAACCCAGAACCTCTCGCGCTTAACGTAATGCTAGGCAACAAGTGTAACCATTTAGCTACATATTTAGTTAATTTTATGCCCCACCCGTTGCATTAGGTGAGTTTCAAACCCAGACCTTTATTCGTGGCATTGGTAAACAAAAGCTTAGTAGCTATAAACAATATTTATAAATCCAAGTAACTGGTCACAGTGCGTTAAATTAATGAGCTAGCGTTAGACTAGAGACTTATTAAAAAAATATAGCCTTGTTTATTTTCAATTCCATAACATTATTGTGTCATTACTTCGAAGCACGTCGCTAACAAGCCGACCAAAGACGATATTGAACCTTTCCGCACACTGTCATTCAACACTGGCAATTTTTATCTTGCATACAATCTGGAGTTCGTTCGTAAAGATAAAGTAGTGATGTGTTTGCATACAAAATGGTGTCCATACTTAATTTTAACAAAAAAAACCACGTTAATAATTCGGGATATACGTCTTTTTATTTTTTATAATTTTTTGTGAATGGTTCCAATTTACTGCCTTGTTGGTCCAGTGATACTCGATAGAAGCCCCGGGTTCGAATCCTGTTTCGAGCGTAATTTATTACGATTAATATTTTTGTCGATAGTATTATGTATAGTATTATTGTAAAACCAGTTTTGAAATATAGATGAAGATCGTAAGTTTTTATTTTGTATATGTATAATTCTATAAGTATTTTAGAACTAGTCTTCTTAAGTTTCCTGTTCAGCGTCGTAATTTAGAAATGGGTCTCGACGTATCGCCATTACAAGTAAAGGCGCCAAACAGTTTTACAAAATGGCCGCCAAAACGTTGTACAAATTTTATATTATATTCTGTCACCGTTTTAAAATTTCACTTGTTTACGATAATTTTATTAAATGTACAGATAAATTTCTATTTGCTTATTATAGTCTATATCATTATGCCAACCACGTTTTTCCTTTCGCAATTTTCGACATATTTAGGCACTTATTATAGAACGTGTGTAATTTGAGGAGTAATAAAGGTGGAATCTTTGAACCTCGATGTTTCCTAACGCATCACAAGTTCAAGCACTCTGTCTGAATATATATTAGCTCCGCTTAGTAATCCGTACGGGCTACAATTCATCATTTTTAAATGACAGTCGTATTAATGTTCCCCTAAATTGCCTGTTTGCGGTTTCCAAATTGAGATTTCTTCAATGAATAAATGAAAGATGTCTACTTATAATAAGGATTTAGAACAAAAATGAGAATTACAATTCAAGATGTATATTCATGTTAAATTGAAAATCTTAAAAATAAATTTAGGTATATGGAGAGATCTAAATTTTTAAGTTAGATATTTACAATGTTAACGACAATAGACGGAAGAAATTCCACTGACATGAATGACGTAAGCAAAAAAAAAAGTCGCTTATAAAAGTGCATTTGACTATTGAGGTAGTTTGGTTTATATCTATATAGTCGATGATTGTTTATCTGTGGCATGAACTACGCTCTATATCTCATTTATTTTATTTATTATCACTATGGTTTGAAATCGGCCATATTTATGGTATTTTTCAAATTAGAAAAAAACACTTCTTTAATTTTTATAATTACAAACTTAACTGATAAATTATGTCTTCTTAAGTTTTGGCCAAAAAATTTAAATTAACTTTTAATATAGAATATTATCAGAATACATACTTACTTTAGTATCGGATTTACATCGTATTTGTCTTGTGTTCACTGGTCGGTAAGAAGATTAGGCTGCCTTTGACAGATCTAGAAATTGCTAGCCATAGATACAATATGATATTCAGTATTATATTATTATATTTTGAATAATTCGACTAAATTTGCGCACAGATTATATAATTTATTATTGACATTATAAAATGTGAATTTATTTTATTTTATTTAAATAAAACGGTCTTTACGAGAAACATATTAATGGATTTATTAAACAGCAATAGGCTGAATTTAAGACTGATTTTGAATTCTGATACATATTTACTAAAAAATATTAAATTGAAAATCCATCATTTAAATTGCGCGCCTAAACGCTACTTTTCGAAATAACGCTGTAGTACTGCTAGTAACGTCACGACATCGATCATGTGATCTACAATTTATATTGACATTTTAACAGAGATTGAAGTAATAAAATTAATTACAAATTTACTAATGAGTAGAATATAACAGTTTTGACATTAGGAAGCACGGTTTATAACGGCATTATTTATAAGCATGTTATGTCGCCATAAACTATAAACCAATCAGGAACCTTTTTTTGTCACGTGACAAATGTTTTAAAAAGTTATTTTTTATTTGTGTTTTTTTTTCAATGACATTCATTATTATTTTTAACATATGTGACTGCTTTACTTTTCTTAACGTATATTTAATACTAACTGAAATTGACGCTAAATTTTTCGCATTATCAAATAGCCTAATAATTTGAACTACGGCTCAAAGTTGCTGCTGTAAATGTGTACTACTCACTTAAACTACACATGATTTTTAGTTTTATTTTTTTTATTGTATATGTTAATGCTTCAAAAAATTTGTAACAAAATAAGTAATATCACCCTATGGTGGCTGCTCGTCCGTTTGTTTACGGCTACAACCCTTTCCGACGTAAAGTTTATTTTGCGTCCCCGAAATTCCAACCTTTACTCAATTAAGACGAAATTAACTCATTATTGCCCTTAATTGAATGTTGAAAGTTCTAGCACAATATTATAAAAATACATTATTCTAATCTGAAATTTACAAGAAATATCATCTTCTCTTCTGAAGTTTTAGTAAGAAGGTACTTTCCTTAAAAAAAACACGGATATTGAGAGGAGTTGTGCTCATTGCTACGCTAAATTGTATTAAACATTGCTAACTTATTACAGTTTATTGAAAATCTTATCAAAAACATAAATGTTAAATGCAATCCAAGTTCAATATTATGATTTGTTGACATTAACGACAAAAGGGGTGATATTCAAATGGCACAAGTCAATCAAATTACCAAGTGATTTTTATTTATAACAACAAAAAATATTTATTTTATTATAACTTAAGATAACATAAATACCTTTTGCTTTTCTAAGATGTTTTAATATTGACGTAGTCAATACGGAATTGAGTGTATAGTACTTCAAATTAATAAAGCTCATAACAAAATACATTTTAATACACCGTCCCGATCAATGTATAACCATAGCATTTTAATTAAAATCTCTCTTTCGTTAACAGGACGAAGAAGTAAAAAAAGAGTTGCCCGTTGTGCCAAAATGCTGCGCGAGTGGACAAAACTTGAGTGTCACTATCGAAAATGGAAAAACGAAAACGGTCTGCGCCCGGTCCAGCCTCACCTTCCAGCCAATTTTCCACAAAGCTAATGAAACGCATATATGGAGTTACGACAGCAATGTGTTCGAAACGATCGTTGGCAACCCCTGCGCATACGATAGGTAAGCAATTAACCACTTGTTTAAAACCAATTGTTTTCAATCTCTCAAATTCGTTAATTACGGGCGTAACTAGAACTCACGTCCACGGCGTCTCGTGCTGTTGATGTAACCAATTGAGCTTCAACACATTAATACAATGCTGCGCGTGCTGGTTTAAATTCGGACACGGTAGGGCGTGTTTTATTTGTTTTTTTTATATATTTTTTTTATGTCAGAGGTAGATAGATAAGCTTGAGGTTTACGTGAAATGCCCCAGTCACATAACATTTAACACGATGCGTTGTTGACCAATTTAGGCTTTGGAGATTCGGATTTTATGTAATAATGTCATCTCCAATAACATTTGACACATAATAGTCCTCAAAAGCTAAGGAGATACTACGTTACGTTACTCTACGTTGTGTCACTTCATAAACAACTTTTGATAGGCAACTAGTTGATATAGACGCCAGATCAAGCTTCTGACACTGACCCAGGAAATCTCGAGCCCTTTCCAGCCATTTATTCAGTGTAACGATTAAGTTACTGTCATAACAAACTTAAACATGGTTCACTCTGAACTTAGTATTCGCTTATAAATAAACTCTTAAAGCTCGTCTAAGCAACAACAACGAGAGACGCCAAATGAATAAAAAAACACACGTAATATTTAAACGCGCAGCTAATTATTTTTTAATAGTAAATAACATAAGTGATTTTATTTTTTTATTCTTCATACAATTCATTTAGTTTTGCTAATGTAATTAAAAAGCATGTAACTAAATTGCACATTAACACGCGATGATAAGAAACTAAAAAAATTATTTACTTTTTTTTTAATCTATACTAATATACAACGCTGAAGAGTTTGTTTATTTGTTTGAACGCCCTAATCTCAGGAATTACAGGTTCGAATTGAAAAAATGTTTTTGTGTTGGTTAGAACATCTATTGAGTGACTTACAAGAGCGAGATCGCTAGTCATCGCTAACAACCGATCTCTTCCATCATTTTAGTTTATAAGTCTATTTTTATATTTTTTTTGTATTGTGTAATAAAGTGTTAATAAAATAAGCGTATAGTTAATCATCTTAATTGCTTCACCCAACCTCGATTTGAGAGCCTCTCTGATATCTCTATCTGTCCCCAGGTACAAGCTGGAGCCTGATAAAATGAGCGAAGATGAGTTTTACCTTTTGTTCAATGGCTCTCTATTCATGCCCTTCAGTAAGCCCCCGTTATTGGGAACAAGAAATTTTTGTATGGAAACATTTTGGAACGAATCCAACCCGGCAGGAGTGACGCTGCCCCTCGTTTGCTTCTCGGCTCCCGTCGAAGAAGCGGGAAGTTCGCCAACGCTTATTGCATACGCTATCGGTTAGTAAGTAATTGTTAATTCCTTACTTACTTTTTTATTTGTTATATAGTAAGCTTAAATTAGAAATCGATTATAAATTTTAAACAATTATGATTCTCGAACCGGCAACCACAGCGTGTCTGTCTGAACACAGCAACAGCACGGAACGTTGCGGTTGCCGAGTCTAGTCCTGCCCGTGTTGTATTTTTTATATAGTGTCATCATGTGCAACAAAAAGTAAAAAATCAAATATCAAAAGTTAATATAGTCCAGTGTATTGCATTCCACCTTCTTTCTATCTAGTGACCTCATGATAGTCTTCATAAAAAAAAAAAATTGTTTAGTCGATGGTACTAAGATTCAAATTCTGTCTTTTCTAAAAAAATATTACTATACAAGAAATCGAATCATATATGTAATCTTAGAGAAATGACGACGTAGATATTTAATTTGATTTGTCATGAATTTTGCCTGAAGAAATATTTTTTTCAGGTCTAATAATATCAGTTCCGTTCCTATTGGCGACGGCTATTGTCTACACCTTCATCACAGAACTGAGAGACACACACGGAAAGGCTTTAGCTTGCCACGCTACGTGTTTGGCGTTAGCCTTCTCTTGTCTAGCTGCAACACAGCTGGCCGGACACGCCTTCCCTCACACGGCTTGTACTATAATGGGTAACCTATATGCAATTTAGCTATGATACCATTGAAAAATATTACCTCCTTTTGTACTGTCTGTAGTTTACATTTAAACGAAACGCGATATATATTAGTTAAACTTTTTTGAAATTTTTTAAAACCCCGCCCCACTTTTTTTGTTTTTTTGGAGGCGGGGGGGCAGGGGGGAAAAAAAAGTGAAATAATTTTTAAATAAGTTTAACTAATATATATCGCGTTTTAAACCGTTAAAGTGTTTTATTTATAAGATGTAGGCAGCAATTTGATTAAAACGTTGAACTGCAAATCGGAAAATGTAGACAGAATGTAGGCTGTAAAATTTGTAATATTATAATATTCTGTAATGTTTAATTTTATTACTTATAAGTTAAGCATTTCTAAACCTTACCAAATAAATTATTTATAATGGTTTAAAACGCGAACTACTAGTTAAAGCCTAACACATACTATAATAACGTATTACAATAAACACGGCTATTTTAAAGCATAACACCTTTAAAAGATTTTTTTATACGAGTATACACACTATATAATGTATTAATTATGTAAACACTCTCCAGGTACATAGTAATCTTTTTATGTTTTCAGCTTATCTTATCCAGTTCTCATTCGTATCCTGTTTCTTCTGGCTAAATGTAATGTGTTTTGACACTTATTTGAATGTAAAGTAAGTTATATCAATTGTAATCACATTTCTAACTTACGTATCTTTGTAATATATTTTATGTTTTGTTTATTATCTACCATTTAATCTTACATTTTGATAATAATAATAGTAGTAGTAGTGGTGTAATAGTAGCATCGTATAGTTGATAATCAACGGGTCGTGATTTTAATCCCCGCCGGGTTAATTTTTTGTGAAACCAAAGCTTATTTACTCTTCTTTTTCAGGAGATATATTAACACTTCAGTGAGTAGAAGAAGTATGAGACATAGATTCGCTTGGTACTGCGCGTACGCAATTCTTCTCCCAGTTATTTTACTTATTGTAACAATAACCATGGATCTATCTCCAGCTGTACCGAGTACTTATTTAAAGCCTAATTTTGGTGTAAAAGGATGCTGGTTTAAGAGTAAGTACCTATTATCACAAGGAATATTGGTTAGTTTCGGAGGAGGGTAATTCTCCTAGTCAGCGTTCTGGTTGCTCTGTGGACGATGCCGGTTCAAGTCCTGCCCGAGTCGAAAATTTTTTCAACTTATTTTCGACCTTTAAATTATATAGTACCATCATGTGCATAGTAACATGTGAAAAGTATTAGAGTTTTCAAGTACATATATTATGTTGTTTAAACAAACCAATGCCATTGATTAAACTAAATAAGTAAAAGTATTATGTTTTGTATTTTTTGTGGTCATGAACTCTTGATGTCCATTTTGGGCCAGGACATTATTTAAAGTGATCTTTTCTATTGGACAGACAAAATAAACATTTATTTAGTGCCTTCATGTGCGATAACATGTGGAAAATATTAAATTCGTCATAACAAACAGTTAGCAAAAGATATTTGAAGAGTTATAATTAGTTTCTTTACATTACTTGAGAGAAAGGTAACCCGTTCATTATTAATTTTAGTCGCAAATTTGCAACAAAGAATAATTTCTTAGGCCAGATGCTAATTTAATTTTCTCCTTTGTAGCGGACCAGGCAGCGCTCCCGTATTTCTATGGGCCGGTCGCTGTTATACTCCTCACCAACCTAATTATATTTTTGTTCACTTCACGCGCCTTCGCAAAGCATTATAATAAGCTTAAAGACGTTTCACGTAAGTAAATTTTAATTAAATAATAAATAAGTAAATAAAAAATAGCATTTTTGCTTGAAACAGTCATTGTTATTACCAAGTAATTATAATACTCATTACTTATACTTATTATATGACAGTATTAAAAAGAAATACTGTCTGTAGTTTACGCGAGAAGTACATATTTAAATAAAATACTTTAACGGTTTAAAACGCGATATATATAAGTTAAACTTATTTTTAACTATGGCCCGATGTTTCGGATGCTTTTCTTCCCGTGGCTACGACTGCTGCATAGCATTCGAAATGTCGGGTCGAAGTTAAACATTTTAAACAAGTTTAACTAATATATATGGCGTTTTTAACCTTTACAGTGTTTTAAACAGTATTAAGAGTTTTATTAGTGTTTTTTGTCAACAAAACGTAAAAACCGATACGTTAGGTATTATTTAAGAAAACCTTATGTATTTTGCGTTTTAAACAGTTAAACCGTTTGCTTAGGCAAAATCCACAAACAAAGGCGCAACTAATGTTTGTTAGTAAAGGAAACTCCACAAGACACTCGGAAAAAAATAATTAATTCATATCATAATATATTGTATTGTTCTCTCTACCCTATGTTTTTCAGTGGAAGTTAATTTTCATATGAAACAATAGTCTTGAATTCTTTGTTTGTACTCTATTTTTGCCCTTTATTGTTGTTAAAATGCTATGAATTTTTCTATAATATCACGTTTCATGTAATTCTAATTATAAATTTTACTTGATTGAATAAAACTACTGGATTAACTTAGCTCTTGGCAATTATTTAGTAAAACAATTGTTAGCAGATGACTAAAATAATTATCTAAGTTTCAATTAATCAAATTTATTGTAATTATACAATAACTTGTTTGAGTTTTCTTTTATGCTAAAATGAGACAATTGAAAAACAGTTTTTAACTATGCGACTGGAATTTCAGAATTTTCTTTTTGCCTTTTTGCAATTAGCTTTAGACCTGACGCACTCAGAATTCAGTACATCAGATGACTGGGTGAGACTAGGTACAGTGTTGGGGCAACCTGTTCCAATAAATGAGAATTCACCTTCAAGAGAACCGCGGATGAATTTCAACCAGCGGTTAAAGAAGTATAAGAAACTGTAAGTACACAGGCGAGATGTTTTAAAAATATTTTTTTTTACTTTATTTGAATTCCATAGTTTGTCCTGATCAAATTAGATATAAATTTGGATTTAATCTGAATAATTAAGATTAATATTCATAAGAAACACAGCGTTTATTAATATTATTACAGAAATTATTAATACAAAAAAGTGTATGCTTATATTTTTCTATATTTCATTTTATTGATTTTTTATGTTTATTAAAGTTATATTTAAAGCTTAATTCCAACGTTTTATTTAAGACAATAACTGTATCAAATTTAATAATTAAGACAAACTTAGTATTTAACTAGTATCTGAATCTAGAACTAAATTTGTTTACCTACCTACCCGCATAATAATGAAACGCCTCAGAGAATAGAAATGAATGGTTAGAATATCTAGATGAACCGAAATGCTTGTAGTTAAACCACAATAACTAATCTCTTTGAGATTGCTAAATATAGTATCTCATATATTTACCACCATGCGTTCCAAGTTTATAATGTAAAAAAAATGTCAAGGTTACACAGTCTACTTAATTTATTTCTTATCTGTGCACTAAATAAGTAATAATTAATTATAGATAATCTTCAGCTTATGTCAATTGACGTAATGACAAATGTCAAAAATTTTTCAAATATTATTTTCACAGATTCCGAAAGTGTTGCCTGCTCTCTATAATCATGGGGATATCGTGGGTCCTAGAAGTGGTGTCATGGGCGGCCGGAGCTGGTACATCTGCCGTATCAGTGTGGTCGGTCTTCGATCTTATAAACGCGCTACAAGGAGTCGTGATATTCGCAATCTTTGTTTTACAACAGCCCGTCCGGTCGTTTGTTAAGGTAATCCTTTTTTCTAACTTAGTTAACATTTATAAATACGGTATTTAATCTGTGGCTGCCAACTGCAAAAATTGTAGCAAGGCAACAAAGTTCGAGACAAATTCGTCGTTAACGTTAACAATAGCACATTCTGTCCTATAATATTTGGTGTGTCGCTGTACGACTTATAGTGTTTATAGGAGACCGCAGACTTACAGATTGCTTGAACTAGGTTTTAATTAAAACGGTATAGCGGCCGAATAAACTACGAACTCTACTACATTAATTAAAGATTCTTGCATGTCGACTTCTAATGATATCTACTATCGATAATGCGATAAATGTACTGCAATTTCTTAATCTTGAACACATCGTATGAATTCTTTCAGCCACAGATAACAAATCTAAGGAATTTTAATTTCGTATGATTAATGTAATATTATCTTATTGCTATGTCGCTCTATAATATTAAAAAGTTAAAAGCATTAGATGGGCGCATAAGACTTTCAGCTTTTAAATAGTTATAAAATCATCATATTTCTGTCTTCAACAGTTTTCAAGACTCTGCAGTGCGTGTAGAAGAAAAAAAGACGAATCAGAACTATCGGTAGTGAGTGACAGAAACAGTATTTGCGGTACAGGCAGAAGAGACTTCGTGTAATAGTGATGTAACTTGATTAGGACTTGTCTAAGAACTAAATACTTATAAAGCCTTGACCAATCGTCTCTCGCTCATTTGGTAAACCTTATAGCTACATCTTCAATCGATGAAATTATTTATTAAAAATCTATTCACATTGAAGAGAATCTACGACAAGAGCGAGTCTTGAACCAGCTTACACGGTAGCTCAATTGATTAGAAAAGCTCAATGTTAGTAAATTTTGTAATTAATATAATGCCATTATGTGCAATAACATTTGAAAAATATGAAAGTTTTTTTGTTTACTTGTAACATTAGATAGCAGCTATCTCTTACTTCATCGTCAAATTCCTTGCTTTTACCTATTATAAGTGGAGGCATTATAGAGAGAAGTCTGTCTACAAGCTTAAAGTATTTAATTTTTAGACGCAGAAGTGAATAGACTGATTCGAATACAGTATTAAGTTAAAAGTCACTAGGCAGTGAACCTTGGAACGTACGATAGTTCCTTTTTATAAAATAGTTAGTATAATAAAGCTATTATAAAATGTATGCATAGTAAATATTTATTTCCAATTGACAATGTGTATAAACTAGAATTTAGGTTAGTATTAACGTTTTTTAATCAAATACGAATGTTGGCAATTACATAACACAATTTTATAGACACATTTAATTTTTACAACTATAATAACGGCTTAAAAGTAATATATATGTCTGTACACAATGCGTTCTAAATATTCGTCTCATTAGTTTCTGTACATAATGAAGGAGACGGCTATACTGTTTTAGTCTAGATTTGTTTGTCATTCGCTCTATCAACATGTTACTAAGTATAATTAATTTTATAGCGTGTTATTCATAGTCTGTGGTACGGTTATGAGATAATATTTTTGTATTTAAAATTACGACCGAACTAAACGACGGTGGGTAGTTAGAAAACTGCTTCTTTTCGTTAGTTAACTTATTTGGATATACATATTAAATACTTTAGTAGTTTACGCGAGTAGTACACATTTAAATAAAACACTTTAACGGTTTAAAACGCGATATATTAGTTAAACTTATTTGAAAATGATTTTTAACTTTGGCCCGACGTTTCGGTTGCTTTGCAGCAGCCGTGGTCACGGGGAGACTAAAGATGTGATTGTGGCCTATCCTACATCGGCCAAACACAGCGTAGCATCTCAAACAGAATTAAAGAACACGTCGAGGATATAAAACATAAACGTCTCTACAAATTAAGTTTAATTCAGTTTAACTAATATATCGCGTTTTAAACCGTTAAAGTGTTTTATTTAAATATACATATTTTGTTAATAATCGTTGCTTAAAAGTTATAAGTTAAAATATATTGTACGAGCCATAAATTGTATTTTGACTACATACGTCTTTTTTATTTGTGTTGCTTGTTCCATTTCACATATTAATACTAGTCATAATTATAATTAAGTTTCGTATGTTTTTATACTACTTTTTATTATTTTTTGTGTCTAACAAATATATGGCTTTTGTTTTCATCGCTGCAATATTTATTCGTACTATTAAATATTATCGCTTTCAAATATATTTATCGATGTTGTCACTTGTTTTTCGGTTCTAGTCTAGTCATTTATTAGATTAAATTTGATTTATTTTTATTGTGTCTTATGTAAATATTTCGGAATGTACTATAAAAAATGAAAGGATTACTTTGTTTTTTTTCCGAACATATGTAAATTAAATGAAAATTCAAATTTTACGACAATAATTAGATTA
Source organism: Leptosia nina (assembly GCA_963661955.1). Classification (NCBI taxonomy): domain Eukaryota; kingdom Metazoa; phylum Arthropoda; class Insecta; order Lepidoptera; family Pieridae; genus Leptosia; species Leptosia nina. The sequence goes on from CAVLEF010000283.1 coordinate 3,105,445, forward strand.
ATAAAAAATATTTTGATTTTGAATTTTGATTTTTTTTTTATTGAAAGGGGGGTATAGGCATACATATGTAAATAAAATACTATCAAAACAGGCCTCAAATCCACGACCTACGTACAGACACAATATTTAGATATCCGACTAACACAAATGAGTAAAAAATGCTCACCCGGTCGTGACTTCGGTTCCATTCTGTATAAAGAATGAAATGTTATTTAATTTACTATTGCGTTGTAATAGTTAATTTGAATTCTTCTTATTTGTAAAACTGTGTATAGTAGTAGATATCTTAATATAATTAATGTGTGTACCTACTCTGTAATATAACAATAGTTGTTAAATGTTGCGGAATTTAAGGAAAGTAAAAATGATGTATATTTGTCTATTTTGCAAACATGACGTTAAATAAAGAAGCTTTATAATACTTTAGTTTTATTTATCCTTTTAAAAGAAATACCTTAATGTTTAAAACGCGAAATAAATTAGACAATTTCTAAGTACGGCCCGACGTTTCGGGTCCTTTGAAGCAGCTATGGTTACCTAAGGAAGGGGGGGGATAATTTGGAAATAAGTTAACTGATAAAGCGTTCAAAATGACAACACTTTATTCTTTCAATCTGTGTTGAACTCTTTCTAGCCGAAAATAGTTATTAATTAGGGCCTAGGTTCTTATTTATCCGCCAGTACATATACCTAAAGTTTCAATATATTAAAGAAAATATATTACCCACTGCCAAAAATACTAGTCCTAGTAAGGAACCAATTTTAGGAGTTCTCATAGGATATCTGAATAGGTTTTTCAATTATTCAGTATATTAGTATTGTATGCAATTTACGCGAGTATACACTTTTGAAACGTCGGTCCGAGGTAAGCTAATACATTTCGCGTTTAAAACTGTTTTTTTTTTCAGTATGTACTTTAAAAATATTATCGTTTAATATGTATATAGATAGTTTTAGGATAGAAAAGATTACGGTATAGAACTAACTAATTATTGTGCGGTAAATAGAGTTTGTCTAGTAAAACAAAAATAATACGCAAGTATGAGGGTTCGTTAGACTCAATAGTCGGAGTATTTTGCATGGCTCGACAGTTTCCGCAATTCCAATCGGCATTTCTAATAACAACGGAATGGGGTGAAACGAAGCGAGGACGGCTGGCACGGTAATCTTGTGGAATTCCTCTAGAGCCTCCATATCCAGCCTGTCGCTGGGCATAGAGCTGAAGCTTTGTTTTTAAATCTTATAGAAGAGATACACTGATACGCTATAATAATATTGATAATCATCCTATAAGCAAATGATGCATTATAGTTGAATGTGATTTCTTTGCCCTGGCCAAATGAAATAATTTATTGTGTCCCCGGGAATCAAAATCAGGACATCTCTTGCTTAACGCAAAGCTTGCTAAGGAACAAGTTTTTAAGGGTTTTATTCAGAGATACTTTAAAATTAAACATAAAAGTAATAATAATGTAAAAATGTGTAACTTTTTTCTATTAGTATCTTCTTTGTTGAAGAAATGAAAATTAACATATAATTCAAAAAATAATAAGATTTTCAACTTTTTATTAGTGGAAAGCAAGTTTTTTTTATTTAAGAAAAAAAAAAAGAATACAGAAAACAAACAATTACAATAACAATAGAGAATAGAGACTAAAAAACAAAGTATAGATATCTCCTTAAATAGTTACACAGATAATATCGAGCTTTTACACAACTAGACCGCGAAAAGCAATGACAGGCAGTAAACATTTTTAATCTGTATATGTATCGAGATACTCGTCAAAATAGTAATTGCTTGCGGAAAGTGTTAACTGTGGTGTACGTGACGTCATTGACAGATGGAGACACGTCATTCATAATGCATTCGATGTTTGCCCTTATTCGTCCGAGATCTCGCATTTCCCGAAATGGCTGACATATTGACATCTAGAACACCTATTATAAATTCTGGATATCTTTGATTGCCATAATAATTAGATGCACAGAATACTAATGCTGAGTAATTTTAACACCCATTCGATTACGTATTGTCTGTAGCTCACGCGAGTGTTAAAATAAAAACATTAAGCCTCCGAAACGATGGGCCGTCGTTAAAATAAATTGTAAGTTATTTCACCTTTAAAATTTTTAAAATTGTTATATTAAAATCCATTTGGTCATTAAGTATATGTAGATATTTGATCGATGAGCAAAGTTTTAGTATTATTTGCAATAAATGATCTTTTATTAATGTAATTAAGCATAGTTTTATACATATATAATTTCTAAAAAATGCCTCTAAAAGAAATAAAAGAAGTCCATTGTATATAGAACTTCAGTGCCTTAAGTTGAAAGAGTTTGCTGCTTAATCATATATGTTGGACCGGTTATATTTTGGAACTAAAAGCACAAGTCGCGTAGCTATTGTACGGACAGTGCACTAGGACCCAGAGATTACGGGGCCTCTAACCTCATCTTTGAAAAAGAAAAGCCAGTAAGAAAAGGAGAGCTTTTTTTACGTTTTTCAATATAATTTTTGAGGCTTATCATGCTTCGCGGGAAGAATGGATGTGAGGAGCCATTTTATTGCTTCTTATACCGGAGCTCTTTTCCACACAGCTACGCTACTTTTGTATGTCTATCTGTATTGCGAACATTGTGACATCATTATAACACTTCAACAACGAATTTTATATATGTAAAGAAGCATATAATATGATTTCGTTGCTGTTAAAAGATACATAACCAACTAAAGTAGACAAAGTTTAGCAAATACAAGCAGGCTTCTAAATAAATCCGTGCATGTTTAACACGTAAAACTCTCACTCGCAAATCGGCCGTCAAAACAACCCTTAACAAACAATGATTATAAAGTTAGACGTACCGTGAAATATTGCGATACCACTTCGTAGGGGAGAGACGTCGACTGTTCATAACAAAGTGTGATTGATGAGATTTATCTGAAGGTGCAAAGAGCCCCTTTAAATATACCTCGGTATATGGGACGCGGTGCATATTGCCGCCCCGAAAAGGGGACCAACTTAATGTATTCCGATAAGATTTTAATGCTTCGCGTGCTTCAAATTTTCAATTATAATAAACTGACGCCGGGAGAATATTTTAACAATGTTGCCGTATTAAATTGTTGATGCCGTGCGCTGCTGATTTTTTTTTATTCATTGAGGCCGCCAGAAGCAGAGTAGCCTAACTAGAATTTATGTTATTTATAATTTTATACTCTACAAATGTTAATCTACGAGAGTACAGTGACTGAAAATTGTCAACATAATTATTAAAGTAGTACACATTTGCCTAAGTACATTCGCGCATTTGTATTTGCCTCTAGCAGCCTCGATAGTATATTTAAGTATATGTATATCTTTAAATTGACTCTCGAATGGGGCCTCTTCACAGATTAACGGGCCTGAATACCGAAAGAATTGTCTACCTCTGAAATTATGTGTTAATGCAATTTGTATAGAACCTATTTTTAATATAACTCTTTGTACTACTCTCAAATTAAAGTGACTGGCGTTGGCCGTTTTAAGAAATAAATAAATAATTCTTAAGAATCTCATTAGTATTTGTTAGTAGTAGCGTTCGACTCTCTGGAATCGGAATATTAAATAGGAGGTAGGAATATCGAAATTCCGTCCGGGTCACAAACTACCGTCCACAGATGAAATAGCCGTCAAATTTTATCTTTAAAAAATAGGACGACAGCGCATTTTGTGTAGATGTTATATGACTGTGGTATTTCACCTACCGTCAAGTGAAGCCTCGTCAAGCGTTCCTGTCCGTCCTCCTCTATCACAAAAACTCTGGCTCTAAAATTTGCATACTTTATGATTGTATTCTAATAAAATATAATATTAATTATTTGTAAACTTCTTATATTAAATTCGATAAAACATTAATAAAAATAAAGCTAGCTTATATAACTGACACTACTCTTACAGAATACACAAGTCGTATTTCCTTAAAACCGTTCTATTTAACTTAAAGCACACGTACTTTCACCACAAATTGCCGTAGAAGGAAGATCTAATGGACGGTTTCCGGACGAAATGTCTCGGTTAGAAGCAGCCAAGCTAGTTAGCACTCTTTTATAAACCTACACCATTTAATATTTACCTAACATGTCACTGTGACTATTTATTTTTGATATTAGTGTAATAGAATTATAAACTTTTTTAGACGGACTCCTTGGTATGATGGTACATCATCTGTGGACGATGGTTCGTCACTCGTACGGAATTTCGTTTTTCCTACCTATTTTAATTTCCAGATTTTCGGACGAGATCCAACTTGTTTCCGATGAGCTTTGAGTGCTTTTTAAAATCTACTTTATATTATTTGGTAGATGTTAAGGAACCCTAGAAGAGTAGTATTGTTATATTCTAATACATATTTGCTGAAATATATCAAGTTAAAAAAGCAATGTTTAAATTGCGCGCCTAAACGCAAATTTTACGAAATAACGTTGCAATACGGCTAGTGACGTTGGCCATTGGTGTATGTCGAACATATGATCTACAAATAAATTACAAATTTCTTTCTTTATTAATGCAGAGACTGTGTTAACACTGTTTATAAGCAAGTGACGTCATCATCAACCCGACGAATCAGGAGCGTTTTGTGTCGCGTATAAAATTCGAAAAAAGGAAATTTTATTTGCGTTTTTTTATTTAATACCATTATTATTTTTTACCTATGCAACTGTTGTACTATTTCTAAACTTATAATTAATATTGATAACAGTAATTGACGATATGTTTTTCGCACAGTCAAATAGCCTACTTACTATAAGTTAATTAGATACATGTTGGATCCAGTAGGGATGGAAGCCCGCATCCCGTTGATTTTTCGCCATACATTGCCACTAAACAACTGGCTAACGCAAAATTGTATTGTATATTTGTCTTTATCTAATATATAAAATTCTCGTGTCACGGTGTTCGAACTTGAACTCCTCCGAAACGGCTCGACCGATTTTGACCAAATTTGATATGTGTATTCAGTAGGTCTGAGAATAGGACAACCTCTATTTTTCATCCCCCTAAGTGATAAGGGTTGTCACCCTTAAATTTTTATTTTATTTTTTAGACAAAATTTTTAATTTTTATTTTTTTATGATACAATACATACAAAAATACAAATCCCAATTTTCACCCTTCTACGATCAACCCTCATTTTTTAATAGACATTTTAGTAAAATAATTTAAATGGCAAAACAACGTTAGCCGGCTCAGCTAGTTTTACATAAATTTACCACCAAATTGATATTAGTACGGTATTTCTAAGATAAACGATTTTTTTATTCAATAATATAAAGACACGTATTTATAATATATGTTATATATATATGAATATAAAATTAATCATTGATTTAGCGAATTGTTAATGACTCGAAGCCAACAAACGAATTCACTATACAAAACTAATTAATTAGATGAAATGATAAATTCGCACAATCGAACCTCCCCTAATAGATTGAGCTGAGATTTGTTCCGTTCAGTACATTAGTAATATGACAGACTAAACGAGTGTTATTTGGTAGGCACTACTAAGGAAAGATTTTTTTCTCCTGATACGCAAAATGTCAAGATTAAATTTTTTTTAAGGGATTAAGTATCCCCTTCATACCATTAACCACATCTATAGCTAAATGGTTAAATGTATTGCCTAGTATTACGTTCAGTGTGAGAGGTTCCAGAGTTCGAATCTCGGGGACACAATAGATTGTTTCGAAGAAAAAATAATCGTAAAAAATCGACCAGTGAAACGGACACACAAATATGTTTGTCCAATGACCCACGTGGGAAAGGGGATTTTCCCATCAACAACATTATTATTATTTTATTTCAGTCAAAAATTTACGAATCAGCAAAATTCATTCTATTTTGTAAACAACAGGTATTTATACTACTTTTGATTTAAATATTTTATATGTTTAGTCCATCGGTTTGTATATTTTTTTAAATTTTTTTTAAATAATTTTTTTTTTTCCCCCCCCTTTTTGTTTTTTTTTCCCCCCCCGTGTTTCGGGGGGTTTTTTAATTTTTTTTTTTTTTTTTTTTTTTTTTTTTTTTCCTTTTTTTTTTTTTTTTTTTTTTTTTTCCCTTTTCTTAACACTTCCTAGTTAGATTTTATATTAATAAAAACTGGTGCTGTATTGGAACCTAGTATCTTATATATGTTCTACAAACTGATAATTAAAAAAAACACTTGCAATAGCTTAAGACGCGTGCGATATTAGTTAAGTTATTTACAATTTATAGTAACTACGGCCCCACATTTCGGATACGGTCACGTGGTATTAAAGATGGAGGGTGTCACTAATGTCAAAATCTCCTACGCTAGCGCCATGTGTTTCTTCGTTGTTGGTATTTGGAGTACATAACTTGTTGATAGGTTAACTAATATATCTCGCAAAGTGAAATTAAAGTTACATTAAAAGTGTAAATTAAAAATCGATTATAAATTGAATATAAATTTGTAAAAAATTGCAATTACATTTTGTCTTTAGATATTGTTGTAAAGTTGATAATTGTCAAGTGTAAAAAAACATGAAAGCGAGTAAGAACGACTGTAAATTTGAATAAGTATGGTGCTTTCGAGTTAAACTAGTAGGGGCGATGGAACGTGACTTATCTGTATATTCGCGGGCATCCCTCATCACATCTATTCGATTCGCCTCGCTACGTAAGCTCTGATAGATGATTGGAATACTCACTACAAACATTCGATTTTCGCTTTCGATGCTCCATGTTTGTGAACCGAATGGTGATTTGCCGAGGCATTGAATTCCAAATATACGTAAATGTGCGAATACAACAATGTTTACGGGGGCAATTCTAAATTAAATTATATATGGTAAAAGTTGTAAATCTCCATCTTCAAGGTTGCCTGGAAGAAATCCCTTTTTAGATATAAGGCCGCCTTTAATTAAGTTTTAATTTGTAGCATTGTGCTGACTATAAAGTATTTTTTTTTGTTTAAACTTACCTCAACTTCTATCACTGTTTTATATTACTTTTAATTTTTGCCTCTAGGCTTTTTAAGAATTTTACAAAACATATTAAATATGAGGCTGAGAGACAGAGTGGCTTAACAACAAAAAATTAAAAGCGAAAAAATTAATACTATTTTTTGTGTAAGAATAATGTTAACATTTTTAGATTATGAAAAATATAAATAACTGAAGTGGCCTCATATATCATATCATCTGTTTTATACTTCTTAGATATTTGATTAATAGGTACGTGATTTACCAAATTCTGAAATTATAGATCTATATACTGTAAATGAACTACTCCAATTGTGCCCGCGTCTTCGTTCGCGTGGAATAGTGACTTGGGCAGAATTATTATTATTATTTAGGTTGTTTATTAATTTATGTAAGAGCGCATTTATGGTAGCCAATCTGTGTTGTATGTGCTACTTTGCCGCAATACTCTTACTCTCACTCCCACTCCCACTCCCAAAATCCAAAAAGAAAGTTTTATTGTTCTAGCTTCAACAACCACGAATTTCCATACAAAATTTCATCCCCCTTTTTTGTTAAAAAGTTGTCATGTCCTTTCTCGTGCTCTAAAATTTCTGTGTTCCATTTTTCTTTGGATTTGGTTCAGGCTATTTCATAAAATGCCGGACAAAGAAGAAAGTTTTATTGTTCTAGCATTCATAATCACAACCACGAATTTCCATACAACAATTTCATCCCCTTTTTCAATCCCCAATATTTTTTTCTTGCCTGACCTTTTGGGATTAAACAGTAGTCCATGTCCTTTTAAATTTACTTTACTCTTTCTTTTTTTTTTGCTTTCCCCTTCTCCTTTTTTTTTTTTTTTTTTTTTTTTTTTTTTTTTACATTTAAGTACATATTCATTCATACTAATTTAATAAAAAATATTTTATACTATTTAATTAAGGCATTTAATTTCATTAGTATTTTAAGAAGTTTGTTCATTGACAATGGCCTCATCCAAGGCGTTCCATATCTGGTCTATTCCCCGCTTTCCTCAAGTCAATTTGTGGAGACTTTACAAATAAATAATAAATTTGACATCGGTACCGCTCAAATAAGAATATTTTTTATAGACAAGGTCTTATCAATAAAATGTAAATATGCTCTAGGAAATCTGGTTTTGCGGTTTTGAAAGCACTTTATAATTACTACCGACCCTTATGGTTTCTTTGTAAGACCTTAGCTTCTATCATAATGTTTTTACAACATTCCGCACAAAGAAACCGCAAGATTTCCTTTTTTCTCTTATGTTCCACTACATTAATATTCATGACTAACACACTTAAATGTGTGAATTATCCATAGTTTACGCCCATTAGGAGTTTCCATTTAAATAAAACACTTTTAACGGTTTAAAATGTGAAATATATTAGAGAACATTTTATTTTGACTGTGGTTGGATTATTTCGTACTTCGGGACTGTATTTGGTTGAACTAGGCAATAGGTATCCAAAACGACCTCCCATGTCCTCTAAGTCCTTCCCACCAATAGCTTACCCCTCCTGCGTTAGCGCAGTTACACGACACCGCGCGAGTCGTTGACACCACTTTTAAGTAATTACAAGTGTCTGAAGCCTGTTGAACTAGTTCTATTCGGTGAGTCCTTATTATCTTCCTTAATTTTATCTTATTCCCCTATTGCTTAATTAATTAGCCATTTTCGGTGCAAAATAGTTCCCACCAATTATTGAGGGTAATCTGAAGTTTTATTTTTCGTATTTCAAAAAGTTTGTAACTTTACCAGCGCGTAATCAGACTGACGCCCGTCGTTTCGCATGGTTTGCAAATTGTCTGGTGGTTCCCCCATAACCATGACTGCTAGAAATCGTTAGTTTTAACCATTAGAAGTATTTGAAAGTGTGAAATCCTGTTTATTTCTAAAATGTAGAGGTAGACAGATAAGCTTGGGGTTTACTCGATAAAAGGTGTAATCCCCCAGCCATAAAATATCTTAACATGACGCTAATATATGTATAATAAATCGGTAATAGCCAAGTGAAAGCACAGCAAATATATTATGACATATAAACTTTTGCTGTTTCTATTTGCGATAAATCAATAGTACACCGTTATAATAACGCCCAAAAAAGGTAAAACTTACTTCATGTATAATGTACGATACAAAATACGTCTTTAAAAGTTTTCCAATAAAGTCAGGGAGTGTTCAAAGAAAAGTTTCGAGTAGGTAAATGGATGGTCGGAGGTATTCAGGCTGCAAAAGTGTTTTTTATTCAGCTACTCGTATATAATTTATCTTTTTTAAATTGTATTATATATTTTTTATTATAAAATTGTTCGTAATACCTTAAGCTATACTTTAAATTTAGAACTAGTACTTTCCAGGTCGTATTTTATATTTTATCCTTGTTCACTACTTAGAACTCCACTTCAATAAAAACTAAATAAGTAGTTTTTATTGATTCGTAGCTAGAAGTTATTAAATAGTCCGGTTTGGGTGAGCCCGTTGTTAGACTAAGAGTGCTCCAAGGGGGCATCGGCCTTTCTTTGTGCATTGCATTATTTTTATCATTTTGATTATTGCCCATAATAAACATTTTCTAATAAATATCACTATGTATAAGTAAGCATAGCCACTTAAGAAAAAACAGTTCAAACGACGAATTATGTATTTAAAATTTCAGTATCCCATGTATCCCATCTTATATGGGGCATGGGACAACTGCGTCCGCTTCATTGATTGCTTAGTTCATCACGCTTTTGGGTTCCAAACTAATCATTTTTTTATCAGGATTAGAATCCTGGATTTTAGCCAATCGAGCCGCATTCAATATTAGAAGCACAAAAAAATATATCATGAGCAGGATTCGAATCCATAGATTTTGCTGATTTCAATTGCCAAATCCGCAGTTGTGATTATCAATTTTTCTTAATCAGCACATGGACCTCTGGTTCTATGTTGTTTAGGGTTATAAAAATATATTGTTAATATATTTTAAAAATTTCAAAGGTTAAATAGTTCATTTAGAGACGAGATAAATTGGCGACGACAATCCATCAGTCTTCTCATTTTTACTCGTAGTGCGCTGAAGTCTGATAACGTAGACTGACGTTAATGGGAGATGAAATTCAGGCGCGATTTTTCATTTTAATATTTATTTACGTGAAATTACAGACAGAAATAAGTTTAGTTCAGACTATGTCATACATACAGTATTTAATATATTATGATAATATACAATACAATACTATCGTCCACAGATAAAAACCCTAAAATTTATTTGCGTTTCGGTTTTAGTCTGTGAATTTCCAAATATCCAAAGGAATTGTTCCTTTGGATATAAGTCGACAGCGAATCTTGTTTAGATGTTTCATGGCGGTGGTATTAATCTTCCATCAAGTCAACAACATGCTTGACTGTCCTACTCTATCATACAAAATCTACCAGAATGCAGTAAAAATTTTCAAAAATAATGTTACATCGTTTTAATGAATCTGAAAATTTTAAAATTTATTTCAATAACTATAATCAGATGCCTGCCATAAAAATAAAAGGAAAGTGAAACTATAATACAATGTATTGGGGTAGTAAAATTGTTCTTTGTCACGTGATCGAGTAAGTTACCCTTAAATGCACTGTAATTTTCAAGAAAACTAATCATAACTTGCATTTTAAATTAATTATAAGCCAGTAATAACCGTGTTGAGTATTTTATGTGGACAGGTTTCAGTTGAGGTGCTTTCATGTTATGTTTTCAATCACGTAGCTTAATTTATAACCACTTTAACGGTTTAAAACTCGATATATATTTTTTAAAATTATTTTAACTACTGCCCGACGTTTCAAATAAGTTTAACTAATATATCACGTTTTAAACCGTTAAAGTGGTTTATTTAAATGTGTACTACTTCCGTTAACTACAGACAGTATTTACTTTCAATGTTCTTGACACATTATTCTAAGTATACTAACATGGTTTTCAGCTATTTTTATAAATGGTAAAAGATTGTCAAAACGCTCATTAGAAACATTATAGTGTCCAATTCATTGTATTTTTAGATATTAAGCACAGAAGTTATAATATTAAAAAAAAATACAAATTATATGGTAATTTAACTACGTGAGAAAATATAATCCGCGTATATTGAAAAGCTTTGTATAATTTTTTGTTTATGAGAATATAGTGGCAGATTCTAAAAAATCATTTTAGGTTATACGACGGTAAAATAATGTAATAATTAAAAATACTTATCAAATAAGTTTAACTAATATATATAGCGCTTTAAGACGTTAAAGTGTTTCATTTAAACATACGATGTTAATCATAGATTCGTAAAATATTTTTTTAAAATTTAATTTACCCTCTTTTAAACATGTGACTAAGCTGAAGAAATAAAATACTTTTAACGATTTAAAACGTGAAATATAACCCAGTACTTTCAATTATGAGTTAACGTTGAGATGCTTTTCCGTAGTCATGAAAACGGATTTTTTTTGAGCGTTTAAACTGTTAAAATATTGGATTTAATGTGTACTCCTTGATAATTTTTTAGTTCAGGTCGCCCTGGTATATTTCGCGTAGCTACGCTATAGCAAGTTTTCTAATTTCAGAAGCCGAAGGGTTCGTGCGGGCCGCTTGGTACATGAAGTATAAATTATGTTTTTCTTTGGCTCTATTGCCGGCTATGTGTAATTATGTGGAAATTGCTTTGCGAATTAGTCATCTAATAACGGAGGTTAATTCACGCTACATAGTTCGGTATATATGGCCTTGTATGTTTTATTAATACGAGAGTTATTAAGATATGTTTGCTTTGTTAATATAACAAATTTATACGCCTGAAAAAAGTTATTACTGCAGTATTAATGATATTTGCTCGCAAACCCTTACAAAGCATTTATAAATAAAAAAATTAACAGTTACTATGAAGTATTAAACCATGAGTAGCTGTTAACTTAGCGATTTAAACGGTCAAAAATATTTTTTAATGTCAATTATTCGCGTAAAAATAATTGTTGTATTTAAGAAACTCTCCCTTGAATCACTCTATCTATTAAAAAAAACAGCACCAAAATCCGTTGCGCAGTTTTAACAATTTCGGTGTATATAGGGACAAAAAAGGCGACTTTGTTTTGTACTATACAGTGAATCCATATATAGATATATTTATCTGCATTAAATATTTCTCATTAAAAAATCATTATATGGCAAATTTTAAAAATACACACAAATAACTTCAATTCAGAAATATCTTTGGTAAATGCTAAAAGTTGGTTTGTGAATAAAAAATAAGAAAGAATATGAAAATTTAAAGATATTTAAGTTGTATTGTATACGTCTAATATTAGATTGTAATATTTTTATACCGGAAGTTATGTGAGAGGGCGGTTCTCCAATTTCCTGTGACAGTCGCTCGGAAAATATGCTGGAAAATATTGACAATATATACTCACATAATAAATGCAAAAGTTAGTCCAACTCAAGGTCGAATTAACACTAAATTAAATATATACCGTTATTTACATATAATACTCCCACCTACAAACCTAGTAATTATTTGAACATTTTCACTTCTTAATAGTAAATTTTTTTCTGTACTTATATTATAAAGCTGAAGATTTTGTTTGTTTGTACGAACTTATCTCAGGAAGTACTGGTTTGAATTGAAAAAATATTTTATACTAGCTGTGCCCGCGACTTCGTCCGCGTGGAATAGGGACTTGGGGTAGAAGTTTTAATTATTTTGGCTGTTTATTAATTTATGTTTTCAATCCCTATTTTTAGCATATAATAAAAATAAATTAATTCAGTAGTTTCGGACTTAAAGCCGAATAGACAGACAGAGTTACTTTCGCATTATAATATTAGTATAGATTTAATAGACCATGGACGCAGAAAGGCTATGTAACGTCGCTGCGACCAATAGGAGCGAATAGTGGAAAATGTGGAATAACGGGGAATATTATTTAAGTTTGAGGGTAACGGTGTGCGCTGCGAAAGCGGTTCAAGAAACCAAAAAACATGTATGAAAGAATGATTTCTCTTTATATAACCTAAAAACCTTTGACAACGTCGTGGATAACAGCTATATTTTTTAAGCTGAGGTAATGCTGAAAATAATTATTCCGGACAAAATCGAATTTTTATATATCTCATGAATATTTTCAAATTCTGCATTTATTTAAGTATTTAAAATATCTGAAATAATCGTGTTTAAAAAGGATGTTTTTATTGTTTAACTTATTTTTATTAAAACAAACTTATACAATATCTCTCTACCCATTTCAAAATGATTAATTATCTTACGTAAAGACCCCAAACATAAACCTCAGGCAAATTGTACGAACATTTTCTATTCAGGTATTTAAAACGAGGCCGTGTTCGTTCACTAATGTTCAAATTAAAATCTGGGTTATTCATAAGAATTTTCTCGCGTGTATAGATAATGAGGTTCGGCTTGACCTCTATTAGGCTCTGGTCTACTATAAACGCTTTGTACTTAAAACATTGACAGCAAAAGCCAAACCATGCAGTATGGGAAAATATCTAGGAATCATCTAAGCTGTATTAGCGACTTCGTCCGCGTATGATAGTTGTTTTAATATTAAGAGATGGACAATATAGTCGCGGAAAATTTTTCAAAATAATTTAAAGAGAAATCATTCTTACATACATATTTTTTGGGTGTCTTAAACCGTTTTCGCAGCGTACGCATCTGAAACCTACAGAAATGAAGAATTTCCCCCGTTTTGTTCACATTTCTCGCATCTTCGCTCCTATTAGTCACATCGCAATGTGTTATAGCCTATAACCTTCCTCGATAGATGCTCTGACCAACACAAACATATTTTTTTCAATTCGAACTCGTAGTTCCTGAGATTAGCGCGTTCGAACAAACAAACTCTGCAGCTTCATATATTAGTATTGATATCTAAATGGTAGTTTAAAAATAAAGATGAAGTATTTTTTTATGTATTTTTAAGTTTTTTGAATTGGTGGTTCTGCGCTTTGAGCGCACTCAAGGTATAGCCACATATACCACATAGTCACAAATAAATGATACCGGCAGTGGCGGTATCATTAATTTATTTAAATAAATAAATCATACAGATTATTTCATGTTGACATGTCAAATTTGACTTTTACTGTGCAGAAATCCCTATAGCGACGAAACTAATGCTGTTTCTTGTACGTGGTTATAGTTGACCACAGCCTAAGGCTATTTTTAATTACCTGCATGTCATTTTGCAAATTAGACAGCACATTGAAGTTAATTAGAATATTATAATAGTCACTTGAGTCTGGTGCAACTGAAATTAACTATCAATATTTACTTAATTATAACATGTTTGCTTATACATATACTTGACGATGTAGATCCAAGTAAATGGTTCAACTAACTAACTAAATTTCAAAGATACTTACCTTTTTGAGTTGTTGTTTGTGTTAAGAAATGGTACCCGAAGTTTCATAGAAAATTATACACATATCAATTACCAACATTACGCGTATTGAACACTTTTAACGGTTTAAATTGCGAAATGAATTACTTATTTTTAACTACGACCTAACTGACTTATTAATAAAGTTTTAATTGATACTAGCCGAGTCAGCGATTTCGTACGCATAATAGTTATTTTGGGTGTACATTTTTGTTTTTGCAAAGCTCCTGTTCAACTCTATAAATTAAAGCTGTTACCCCACAACGTCGTCCGCATAAGATAGACATATTCTGTCGCGAATTTTTTTAGATCATTTAAAAAGGAATCATTCTTTAACACATATTTTTTGGGCATCTTGAACCGTTTTCGCAGCGTAGGCATCGGAAACCTACAGAGATGAAAATTTCCCCCCGCTTTGTTCACATTTCCCGCTGCTTCTTCGCTTCTATTAGTCATAGGGCGATATTTTATAGCCTCTAGCCTTCCTCGATAAATGCTCTAACCAACAGAAATAATTAAATAATAATTTTTCAATTCGAACCCGTAGTTTCTGAGATTAGCGCGTTCGCATAAACAAATAAACTCTTCAGCTTTACATACTTATAATAGATTAAAAAATGTTATAATCTGTTTCTAGATCAAGCCCGTATATTCGAAACTAGTTCGTCAAAGTTTAGTGTCGATACAGTGAACTTGTAAGGGATCGTTGTCACAGTTCTGGCAAACTTGCTAAGCAGACGTCTATTTGAATATTAGTGTTGTACATAGTTTACCAGAGTATTTGTATCGAGTGTACTTAGAGTTGAAACAATACGTGTCAAATTATCACATTATTATAATTATTGTATTGCTTTAAGAGAAAATAAGATTATTAAAGGGAGCATTATTTCAAAAATGTGAATAGGTTATAGATTTTTCTATTTATACTGAATAGGTTTTCACTACAGATAAAAAATCTAATTGAAAAACGAAAAAAAAATCATTTTTAAGGGTTTAAACCCGAAATTTATTAAATAACTTATTTTTGAAGACTATAATAACGTATTTTGAATATCTTATACTACACGGACTAAAAGTCTGAAGCAGGGATGCACAGACTTATTAAGACTATCGGCCACACGGGCAAATTATGAACTGATGGCGGGCTGCCGGAAGTGCAGATTAATTTAAGACAATAAAGAATTGATAAGAATGTATTAAAATTCAGAAAAATTAGTGAAACGGCCACAAAAGCGTGTCTGTTCCTTGGTACTACGGGGGGAAACGTAATCCTTCAATCTAACGAAACCATGAATCATATATCATACCGCCAATAATATACCATAGTACCGATAGCAGCAAAAACTATTTTCGTATTATCCGCGACAACGGAACAGTGAAATTGAAACCAATAAAATGCTAGTACTAGTAAAACGTTTTCCGACAATCTCAACGCAGAATTACTGTTATGGAAGCGGTAGTGGAATAAATAAAATTAAACACTACCGGCCAACCCACGTTTTCTACCTACGTTTGAAAGTAGCGGGTAAATTCAAGTAAAGAAAAACACATAATGGTTATGTATGTTCTGCACAAAAGAAAAAAAATACAAACGAGACTTATATACCAAAAATAAGGAGTGCAATGGGCGGCCTTATCGCTAACTAGCGATCTCTTTGGCAACCCAAAAAAAATATTATTGATAAACAAAACAAAATACTTATACCTTATATAACTTTTGTCACCTTTGTATTTTTTTAGTTTTAAATGCGTCATATATTGTTTATTTATAGCATGTTTACAAATTTTTCCCCCCATGATCATGGCTGCTACCGTAGTTGATATTAATTTAAAAATAAATTAACTAATATATTACGTATTTTTAACCATTACAATTGTCGAGTGGAGAGACAGTATTTCTGTCACCTATTTTTCTTGGCAATATTCGTTTGGATATTACATTGACATTATCATTGACAACTATAATGCAGTATTATAGTACAAAGTATTATTATTTCTACTAACGTTACAATTATAGGGATTATCTGTATTGTCTATAATGATTTGAAACGTGAACTATATTTCTTAATTTATTTTTTACTACGTCACACATTTTTTGGAGAATAAATTTTTCTATGTTGCTTATGTTAAGTACAATTTATTGTAACACATTCGCTTCGTCAGTCGACTTTTATAAGCTCATCTAGATCTCTAATATTAGAATAATATAAGGCTGTTTCGTTGACGAGGGTTGTCATAAGTCTTCCTTCCGAAGGATCACGCGTGCCACCCTTCATAATTGTTCGGGTCCCCGGTATCGTGTTCCATAAATTTTGTCAGCTCAAAATGAGATTTAATGGTGGTAGCCTCGACATACGCAATCAGGCTAAAAAATCTTATATGATACTGTCTGTTGTTTACGCGAGTAGTACACATTTAAATAAAACACTTTAACGGTTTAAAACGCGATGTATATTAGTCAAACTTATTTGAAAATTATTTTAACTACGGAGACTGACCTTCTCCGTTTGCATGGCTGCTGCAAAGCATCCAAAACGTCGGGCAGTAAGTAGAATAAGTTTGAAATAATTTTAACTGATATATACCGCGTTTTAAACCGTTTGAAGTGTTTTATTTAAATCTTACTTCATTACATTGCTTTATGAAAATCTGCTCCTTACAACTGCGGGGCCAACAAGTTGAACCTTGGGAAACAATCGTTTCAATCGAGGCACGAATAAAATTGATAGATATAATAATGCAAACTCACAGTCATTAATGTAACACGAACAATAATTATATAATTATAAGTCAACATTTTAAGCATCATTTAAATAAACATAAGAATAATTTACAATCAATAATTTTCACATTGGATTATTTATCGTTTCTTGAAGTCACACCTTAAGACAATTAGGAGTATGTATTTAGACAAAGGATATATTTTTTGAACATTTAATAAACCCTAAAAGAAGGCGTTATCGCTAAGCTGCGATCTCTTCCAGGAAACCTTAAGTTCAGGTGAAAAGAAATAAATAACCTGCTTATTAAGTAAGGATTTACACCTACCCATGTAAGTAGTATTTCGTTAAGTAACAACAAATACATTAGTAAGTTCACTTTTAATTCATTTCAGTGACAACATTATGTATAAACTCTTAATCGTATTAATATTATTAATTCATAGTAAATTGAAGTAAACTGTACAAGTCCCGTTTAAACGGTTAAGCGACAATTAACAAAACCACATAAACTTTCAGTGGGGAAACCGTATTCCTAGATCACATTTTATAGCAGCCATTTTCTTTAGCATAACTAGACAAATTATTGCTCTACTAGAATAAAGTGAAGTGAAATCCTGTCTAAAAGAATTCAAAACCACTCAATGCATTGCTGTACCATGTTTAATAACTGATCGGCATCCGAACGCAAAATAGGAATTACTAGTTTCGTATTTTACGTATAAATACGATCATCACCGTCATCGTGGGATAAATACCAAAATAAATGACGGTCGGTCTCGTGGTGCACTAACCTAATAAAGGAGTAAATCGCAACTACTTAAATAGTATTTGTAAATGTCTAATCGGTATCATATCGGGTCAATTATCTGTTACTAGCCGTTACCTACGAAGTTATCCGTCCGCCCTTGATTTCCTATTATTTCTTCGCTAAAACCTTCCTCCATAAATAATCCATTCAAAACAAAAAGTTTTCTAATTCTAACCAGTAGTTCCTGAGATTAGAGCGAATATTATAAACGCACAAACTAACACTTCACCTTTATAATATTAGTATAAATATTTAGTTCTAATGTCTAGTTCTGTTCTTTCCCACTGTACAGGTAATATAAACTGTGTACGAGATATCAGTTTGTCTGTTATAATAAACTCATACGCCCAGGTTACACTTGTAGGTGATAAATAAACGTTATTTGATATCTTGGTTCCTTGCTGCAGTTTACTGCTATGAAATAATGTACGATAGCAGCTAGGAACAATTTATTAGTGGGAACGGTGTAACGAAGACGTTATGGTATACTTTATCGTAATCTTAGACTGGAATAAGATTTTATTTTGCTATGATATTAATTTTTATTTATTTAACTATAATGTACAGTGAGGTCATCAAGGCCCTCTTACATAAATAAAGAATCGGGATGGGACTAACATAAGCCTCCGAAATTATAGATAACACGACAAGAACAGTTCCTTTAAAAACGTAAAAATCTTTTCTCTTCTTTTCTTTAAGACTAAGAGATCCCCTAAGCTCCAGGACCCTAGTAGCTAGTGCCATATTTTATTAATATTCAGGTTTCCTTTTAAAAAACTGAAAGCTTTTAGGTCAAAATAAAATCGTTTATAAATGTTGTAAATGTTAAAAATAAGCTCCAAAAATATTTCCTATATGTATATATAGGCACTATCTTTCATGTAGCAAAGTTGTTTCAGAGAGACAAAATTAGTAATTGTTTTTTTTTCGTTTCTAGTAAAAATATTTCTTTTACCGATGTCGCTTCTTAAGTTCTTTGTCCTTTTCGGATCGAGTATCGTGTTTTATATATTGTGTCATCACTTCACAAATGAGCCTCGAAGCGTCGTATAAGTAATCATATGATAGCAGTAATAAATCAACAATTTAGTGTCGCAATTTTCATAATTCACACTACATCAAGTTACCCGGGAATAAAGAAAAATCCAATTTCCTTTGCTTGCATTACTAGGAAGGGACGAAAGGCACAATAACTCGCGTTCACACTGGTAATTTTCTATTCTGTACTTGTATAAAACCTTTGATTGTAAATCTTTGACGGAAATTTGGTATTTCTCTAAATATACATTTTACATATCATTTAGTGTAACATATTTTTAACGTGACGTCAGATCATATTCAAAATAAAAATTCAGTAACAAGTGTTTTAATTAAATTATAGCATTTAGCGAGATAATTACAATATTGGAATCCCGAAATTCAAATCCGTATAACGCAAGACTCTGCAACTAAAAGAGTTTTATCTGTGCATGAGCATATCACACACTAAGAAGAATTAAAATTAAAATTTCTTCTTTGATTCGAATTAATTCGGTGTTCTAGTACAGTGTCTATAGGAATTATTCTGGATTTACTTAGTTGTGAACACACCCTGTTTCGGTGTTTCGGATATGAACGATTATTCGGGGGTACAACAATAATGGGGTAATAAATTATGATTGATGAATACCCTAAGATACCCTCTGCCCACGAGACTCGGTAAAAATATTTACCTTCATTATTGTAATTAATTTGAACATCATGGACTGGCTATTAACTTGGTTTAGTTAAAATATTCCAAAACTTCTGAACTTCATATTTCAATTCGTATCAATGGTGTGGTGTATGTTAATACGTTCACGTAAACATTACGTAAGTTACGTTTATTAATAATATTGCTTATTTGCATGATGAATCGTGCTTAAAAATAGTAATAGCGTTATGTGTTTTGATCTATGTTTAATATTTAAAAAAAAAAAGTTTATTTGAATAAAATGAAGCCATGACTAATTTACTGCCACATTGGTCTAATAATCATCAACGGGTCGTAGGTTGGATCCCAACCGTACCAACATTTTATATCCAAGTAGGAATATCAAAATTTAGTCCAGATCACGAACCAATATTCCACATATAACACATGAAAATGCCATGAAGTTTAATCGCGTTTCGGTTTCACTCTGCGGATTTCTGAATATTTCCAGACAGAATGATAAATAATTATGTAGTTGTATTTAAATAAAACACTTTAACGGTTTAAAAAGCGATATTTTTTTAGTTAAACTTATTTGAAAATGATTTTCAACTTCGGCCCGACGTTTCGAATAATTTTCAAATAAGTTTGACTAATATATCGCGTTTTAAACCGTTAAGGTGTTTAATTTAAATGTGCACTACTCGCGTA
Source organism: Leptosia nina (assembly GCA_963661955.1). Taxonomy (NCBI): domain Eukaryota; kingdom Metazoa; phylum Arthropoda; class Insecta; order Lepidoptera; family Pieridae; genus Leptosia; species Leptosia nina. The sequence continues at coordinate 3,125,773 of CAVLEF010000283.1, forward strand.
AATTAGACAGTATTTTATGTAGTAGTAGTCAAAGAAATAGTTAAAATCAATATAATTTATTCGTTTAGGGAACTAGGTACATTTATGAACGTCACAAAACTAAATAATCTAACTTTGCATTTACTACTAGTTCTCAAATCAAGGGCGTAGAACGAACGAGAAGAACTGGCAATAAACTCGCCGTCACTCCTTTTATCGCCAAATTTCACAACTTTTAGTGCATTACATATTTTTCACACCCCAAGCATTTTTATTATTTAAATATTGATTATCGTCATAATCTTTAAACACATTTTATTAAAGTGTGTGTACCTTGAAAAGAACTACTACTTTTATTCAACCTTTTGGATGGTACACATATTTAGTTCAACAACGATAATAAATTCTTAATTAATATCCTTTTTAAATACTAGCGACTGACCAACACAACTTCGACCTATATCTTCAAAATCTACTTCATATAGTTATAATACGAGTATATTTTTAAAACAATATCGATGTAAACTTCACAGCATAAGGACGGTTTTTCATAACGAAAATCGAGTAATAATGACTCGAATGATTGATGTATACTTGGGTATCGATCGTGTGCAATTTCAATAGCTATTCAGCTGACCACAGATAGTTAGTCAAAGTCATGTGGAAAGTAAACAGGGGAAGGAAAACTGGACCGCAGCTTCTGCAAACACATTAGTCATCTGTCGCCGCAAAGACAAACATTTCGAGTATGGAAATTGTAGTAAATGAGGAGTTCTATTCGTCTATTCTGTTTGAGGCGTAAGTATTTATTAAGAAAATCAAGATCTTCAAAAAATATTTGAATTTTTAAAAAATACGACTCGGGCGGGTCTTGTAACCGTATCGTTGCGTGCCATCGCTTTAACTAATTGGGTGAACACGGTAGATCTATTGGGTAGAGGCATGTAAGCATGTAGCTTTATATTTATTTGACGTATATGAACACATGATGAATGACGATGTAAATTTTTCTGAAACATCTTGGAATACGACTAGAAATCTGGATAGTAAGTGGGTGGTTGGAATACCGTCCGTATATATAAATAAACCGTCCACAGATAAAAAACCGTGAATTAGCGTTTCGATTTCAGTCTGTGGATTTTAAAATATTGAAAGCCAAATTGGCGATAGCGAATCTTGTTTATATTATATGGCTGGGGTATTTTAATTCGACAATTTGCGATTTTAAGTCGACAATATCTATAACAAATAATGTGTTTGAAATCCATTCTAAAACGTAAAGAAAGACAACATATCCCATTATGCTGTCGTATATTATGTGTTGTCTCTCTCTACAACTTTCACATACCAGTAAATAACGTGAAATGTGAGTTTATCGACTTCTATCGTATCAAGCCTCATTTTGTCAGTATACAGTTTAAAAACATAGCAAAAGCGAAATCGAAATTCACGTGTACAGAACAAAATGTAATTAAAATGATCAAAAAGCTTTCTGAACGTTCAAATTTGTACAGAATTTTTTTCCGGTGCACTCGTTTGAAGTGCTTTTTGTCATCTAAATAAATTAAAAGTACTCTATATTTTATTTGTATGGCCGCCGCGGTCGCTGTAGTGTCCCTGGCTAAGTTTGGTAATTAAAAGTTGTAGCTCGTTAAATTCACAGCGACACTTGTATTAAAGCCAATTTTCTGTAACGTTGGATTTGCTCCCATGCTCTTTAGGACGTTTATATTTTTAAGTTTTGTTGGAGCTTATCGAAGTTTTATTTTTAGACTCTAAAACATCTGTACGTATATTGTTTTGTGTAGAATAAGACGATTTAATTATCGCATTTGTAAAACCAAAATGAAGTATACAATTTCAGAATGAGTTTATTTGTTATTTGAATTAGCTAAGTAATTTTCTTTGTATACTTTACAATTTGCCATATAAAACACTAGGTGTTTACATGTAAAGGCATATTGTGTGTATATTTTAGTTTTATGTAAACCTCTTAAATTCCTTCTATTGAGAAAAGATCTCCACTAGGAAAAATAAATAAATAATGAGAGTTAAATTTGTGGTGATTTTTGGAACTGAATTTTCCTAAATATAACTCCAAATACTTCAATCATTTATTATGAAAATAATTCATTATTTCATTTTTAATATCTGCTCGCATGTTTTGTATATTTATTGGATCTAGAGGCGAAAACTTTTAATAAGATATTTGATATCTATATTTTATTTCGACTATCGTATTGTACGAGCTGTTAGATTTCCATATGTTGTTAAAATAATAAAACAATACCGATCCGTTGACCGCCTCTGTAGCTAAATGGTTAATAAACGCGTTACGCTAAGCCCAATTAATTTCGGGGAAACAATAGATTGTTTCGGTCGAGCAGGACACAGGGGTCTGCTCAAGTGCTTGCTTGTAAAAAAAGCGATCAGTGAAACGGACGCAGAAATATGTTCGCCCCAAGTCCCAAGGGTGCATTTGACTTTCACAATTTTGTGCGAATCAAAGAGAAGTTACCAAGCAAGAAAGCTTGTCAAAAATTAATCTTCATAAAATTCTTTTAAGTCCTCTAATCGAAGCTCACCTGTCAAAGTTCAGATCAGCTGAAACAATAAAAAAAAATGAAAACGAAACTTCTGTCAAGTCACATAAGCTTTAATAGCACTTAACGATAATGGGGGCAGCCATTAATTCCCACGGGATTCTTTAATGCTTTTGTTATTTGAAAAGTCAATATTCGCTCGACGGGGGTGTTTTTAATAACTTTCACAGAAATTGACGAGCCACCGCAATGAATAGGCATAATTTTATCTTTTAATTCAAAACTGGTATGATGTATGACGCAAATATACCCAGTGGAGCATAATGTCTAGCGTATTTTATCAATTAAAGTACATACATAGTTATTTTTAATACAGTGGCATTACTTATGTATTAATATTAATATATTCTACAATTTTTATAAGCATCGACTAATAAAGGGAAACTTTTAGTCACGCTAAAAGTAAAGGTCCACAACGCTTTTCCGGGACTTCATGTGGCATATATGTCCCTGAAGTGAGTGAGTTGCGCAAGTCTATAACGGTCCCGTAAAATGATAAAATATGTATTATTTTTTATTAAAGTAGTTTACGCGAGAATTCAATAAAACGTTTGAATGTTGTAACGGTTCAAAACGCAAAAACAATTTTAGAAAAAAATAAAATTTTCATTTATTACTACTGCGTCGTTTCTTACTACTTTTTTTGTCTGTTTGTTAGTTGAAAGATTAATTAATTAATTTAATTGGCATATAATAAATCTCTATACGTACCAGTCTACCGTACCTGGTAAGAAGAAATAAAATCCAAATCGCTTTTAAAATGTACAACAAACACTGTGATTTCCCGTGTCCGTATCCTTTCAATTGGAAAATTATTCATCAAATCAATTCGAAAAGGAGCGAAGATTCCTCGTCCTCTAATAAAACACCGTAATTGGTCCTTCTGATAAAGAAATAACAACACGGGCTTCGGGAAATTGAATTTTTCATAGGTATTCTATTGATTCACGTTTTTCCAATAGTTCGTATTCAATTTACGTTATAATTGATATCATATTTATAACTATACTAATATGTAAAGCTGAAGAGTTTGTTTGTTTGAACGCGTTAATCTCAGGAACTACTGGTTCGAATTGCAAGTATAGGTCTCGCCGGTTAAAAGCGTGTATTAGTCAAAACATTTCTTTCTGTTTTAAATTATTGAAAAAATAAGACTTGGTTGTGTCCCTGTTAGACACCACAATTTGCGCTCTACTAATTGAGCTTGTGTATATAAATCATTTTATGTGTGCCTGTGTTTCCGTATGTGTTTTGACAACAGTACCTATACAGCAAATGTCAAAGTACACATGATAAAAATGTACAATGGGAATTCACTGTAATTAGGTTCTGTTCGTGTTACTATCTAGTTAAGTTGAGTTCATTAACAAGACTCGGTTAGCGGCAGTTAGTCGCTGATTGTCGACACGGATATAGGATTATTTCGACTCATCTTAATGAGTTGTTGAATCGGAAATCTCATTAAATTATAAATATAATATTTTAATGTTATATTGCGAAGTAATATTTAACTTCTGCTATTTTAAGAAAGTGTAGTAGGTTTTTAAAAATTAGTTATATATTTAAACAAAACACTATTAACGGTTTCAACGTGAAATATATTACCTAATCTATGGTAACAATAAGTTATAATATTTCGTGTTTTAAACAGTTAAACGTTCTTTATTTGTACTTCACGCGTTAACTACAGATAATACATAATTTCCGATATATTAGTACACCTTCAACTGTTTGAATTAAACACGAATTTAACGATTGTGGTTTTGAATACTAGGAAAGTATTGTTCAGTCGGAATATCCCATAGGTTTGTTTAAGTATGCCTGTAAATGAAATCGATCAGTGTTACTGCAACAAAAAAATACCCTCTTCATTCCTTACATAGGGTAAGACACACACACACATTTTGAGACCAAATAGGGAAATCTGACATATTTTGATACTCAGACTTATAATAAATTACTTTCCCATATTATTTTTATAACGCGATATCCGTATACTTAACTATTATAAATATGTAATTTCAAATTCATAAGAATTAACAAAATTAGGTACGGCCAGTCGATTTAAAAAATCTTTTTTTAAAGTGGGTATACCTAAGCCAAAATCTTACCCCGACCTTTTCATTTCCACTAGCCTGAAATCACTGGTTTAATATAAACCTGAATCATGGTATCGATACAGCCTCCGATACGATCCACTAAGTGCAGTTGGCGGCCGCCCTGGGACCTAGTGGTCCAAGCCCAGTGGCTTGCAAATAGAGCTGGACCAAACCACAACTATCGGGAAACAGAAGCCATCGGTAAATCGATAATGGACTTTAATTAACGTTTCACATGGGATAATTTCGTTTGGAGCGTGTATATGGCTGGACATTGTAGTGTACTAGCAAATGGTGTACTTACTGCTGTTTAAGCTAAAACCGTTTTTACAATTACAATTAAAATATGTTTTACGCAAACTGAAGTATGTTTTAACTTTGCTGTCATCGTAATTTGATAGGGTTACAATTCTTTTTAAGCGAATTTAAATATTTATTTAAATACTATCTGTTACACGACTAGTACAAATTTAAATAAAACACTTTAACGGTTTACAACGCGATATATATTGGTTAAATTTATTTCTAAATGAATGGGTGGGAATATCGTCAATTCCGCCGGGGTCACGTACCAACGTTCACGGATAAAAAAATGCGTACACGTATTTCAGTTTCAGTCTGTGGACTACTAAATGTCTAAAGACAAAATAGGCTGCTGCGCATAGGATATTGATACATCAAGTAAACTCATGCTTGTCTCTTTCTCCCTATCATAAAAAATATTTATTAATATTATTTGTCTAACTATAGTTATTAAATTAATTTAGTTCATATTTCGTTTTTATTGTGGGTAACTTGTAAATAAATTATTTTTTTATATTAAGAACAGCTCAATATCAAATGTAATACGTAGGTATTTAAAAGGTATATAAATAAGCGGATAGGAATTATTTAAACAAAAAAACAAACAATAATTTAAATATCGTTTCAGATCCAGCTACAAATTAAAACGGTCTTCAATTTTCAATGCGGAGAGCGAATGACCGTTTGAAATATCCCCAAGCGATAACTAGTTAATATTTATGCGATCGTTTACATTAATTTATTGCCCTTAAACGAGTATAAATTGATATTAAAATCAATTGGTATAAATCATAAGTTAATGATGACAATTATGTTATACAAATGAATGAAGATAATATTCCTTTGTGAAGAAATGTTTTAGGTTTATTTTAAAAATCGAAAAAAAAATGCGAAAAAAGTTTCGACTCGGGCAGGGCTTGAACCGGCATCGTCAGCGTTCCGTGCTGTTGCTGTAACCAACTGAACTATGCCTACCGAGCTACCGAGTTCTAGTCAATTTATTTTCGACTTTTAAATTATATAGTGTCATCATTGTGAAATAACATGTGTAAATATAGCATTTGTTACTCAGTGATAATGTAGCTTTTTAATTAAAAATAATTATTAAAATCGGTTCCGTACTTTTTGAGTTTATCCGTTAGGTTAAAAAAAAACAAATCTTTCCCCTTTATAATATTAGTATAGATTAATATGCTCGACTTAACTTATTATTATTACTATTATCTTATTCATTACTTATTCTATAAGTTATCGTACTTGGCTGCTTTTTTTTTCTACCAGAAGTCGGTTTATGATTCAGCAGTACTTGAAGAAGATGGGTTGTAATTTAACATCGCTTACACACAATTTAAAGTTTTCGGGTGTTACTGAATCCTCGAACGAATGCTCACATTTGCGCACTGTAGCTGAGTAATCTTGGTGTGATGTGGTTACAGGTTCCAGTCGCGCCCATGTCGATGGCTTTTCCAATCTAACATATATTATAACAACTGTTATAATTAGTTTGCGAGGTTCTCTTATCTTAGCAACTTATCCCTTTGCTTCGATTGAGCTGATTGCTAAAACTAATCAGGATCAGTTAAAATCCTAGATTGCCTTTCTAGTTCCAGCAAAGCGGAGACTTGGTTTTCTTAATTGCATTAGATAGCTAATACAGAATTAACACTATTATGAAGTTAAGTAAAAAATATATTTAGTTTAAATCAAGAATGAATATGCTATATAGACGAAGTATTAATATGGAAATCATCGGAAACGTATTTAAAAGTTATAATTTAATTTTGCGTTTTAAACCGTTAACAAGTTTTAGTTATGTGAACAGCGTTTTACAGGTTTTCAAACTATATCGGGTAATTACTGTTTAATATAATTCGAAAAAAAAAACAAACACGAAATACACATAAATTTTTAAGTATAACAATTTTAACGGTCTCAAACGCGAAACATATTAGTCATATTATTTTTAAATTATTTAAACAATTGCCTACTATTTCGGATGTTTTGCAGCCATGAAACTTAACTTTACTTTTTAAAGTGATAAAATAACTTATTTTCGAATTTCGAACGTACATTTTATTCGTTTAAAAAATTTTACCAAATAAAGGGAGCCCTAGAGAAAAATGTTTCGAGTTGCCAAGTTGCTCCACACGAGTTATCAGTACTTTATCGTTATAATGTATCATTCCCGTGAGAAGAGGGTGCAATAACGCTGTGGACCGGTAATTATAATTACAATGAGAAAAGATAACGCTACTGAGTTATTATTAACAATATATTTTATTTAAGGTCTGTGTTGTCCGTCGCTATACCATTACGATACAGAGAAAGATTATTATTCTTCTGAGGGCTGCCTATTCATGTTTAAATATCGTAATATCATGGGGTCTGCAGTTTGTTTGTCGGTTAAGAAATAAACAATTAGTTGTTAAAGAGATAAAAAAAATATTTGGCGTTTCGGTGTGGCAAATAGAATTGTGCGTCCCAACACAGCTGCATGATATCGTGTCCGAGGCAACTGTATTTTATTTGTTAATTTTACATCGAGAACCATTTGTAAATAAATGTAATCCTATTCTATTTTATTATGACTAGCTGTGCCCGCGACTTCGTTCGCGTGGTATAGTGACTTGGGGTAGAAATTTTAATGATTTAGGCTGTTTATTAATGTATGTAATTGCGCATTTATCGCAGCCAATCTTTGTTGTAAGTGCTACTTTGCCGCAACACTCTCACCTCACATCACTCCTACTTTAACTCTCACTCTCACTCCCACTCCCACTACCACCCCATCTCCCACTCCCACTCCCACGTCTAGTCCCAGAAAGCCAAAGAAGAAAGTTTCGTTGTTCTAGCTTCAAAAACCACGAATTTCCATACAAACATTCACCCCCCCTTTTAATCCCTAACAACCCCTTTTTCGCAATAAAAGTAGCCTATGTTCTTCCTCAGGGTCTAGGCCATCTGTATACCAAATTTCAGTAGTTTTGGCGTGAAAGAGTAACAGACAGACAGACAGAGTTACTTTCACATTTATAATATTAGTAAGGATAGCTGTTGACGCGACTTCGTCCGCGTAGAAAAGTTAATTTCGTCGTAATCGTCACCTTTTAAATTGTAGTTATTACCAACGTTGTCGTTCTTGCAAGTTAATCTTATTATTAAGATAACTTAGACATATACCGTCGTGAACATTTTTTAGATCGTTTATAGAGGAATCGTTCTTTCATACATATTTTTTCGTATCAGCGGAAACAAACAAGGTAATCAATTTTTCACGTTTTTTCCACTTTTCCCACTGCTTCTTCGATTCTATTGGTCACAGAGTAATGTGGCAAATGGCAAAAGCCTTCCTCGAAAAATGCTTTAACAAACACAAAAAGAAATTTCGAACAAAAATACCAACAAACTCTACAGCTTTATGCTATATGTATAAATTAAATTAATTAAAAGCCATATAAGTTGGCTGCATAACGCGTTACACGACGAAATTGTTACCCTAATGTATACTTACGTGTGTACGTACTTTAGTAAATACCATACTTTTTCATTATCTTCAGCGTAAAGTGTTCAGAGAAGGCAAACTTAATACAAAGTACTAGAATGTGCAGCGAATGTGCTAACGTAACAGAAACCATAGAATACAATATTGTAGAAAGCAAATTGAATTTCTTCTACGTAGTTTGCTAAGGCTAGTGATGCGCCGGGAAATTCATTTCCGGTCACGTCCCGACTTTAGTCACTAACTGACTGGAGCTGCGGAATTCTCTTTAGTTTTCCAACTTTAACGGGAAAATTGAAAGCAAATAAAATTATATTTATTTACCTTGTAACTTGTAGCAGTGGACGGCAAAATCTTTTTTCTCAGACTCAAAATCCGTTACTTGTTGAAAAAGTTAGTTTTTCGTAATACGACTTCTTTATGATAAAGGAAACACAAAGAAGAAGATGCGCAGTCAGCCTATTTTAGCTTTTGGTCTTTTCTAATATAATCATATATGTAAACTTATTGATTTATCAAGATTAAAATACAAATCTCCTAAAAATTTTGTAGAAGAAATATTTGTGTTTTTTATGCGAACCAAGAATTTTTAAACACTTAAATAATTATGCTTAATAACATACAAATATCGATATAGAATTAAAGATTGAGTTGGCATTGGCCGTTAGGTTTATGCGCTAAATTTCAAGACTGGCTGTTTTACGAAATTAAAAAAAAATTAAGATAAAAACCTGTTCAAATAAACGCTTCCATAATATCAAAAAGCAATAGCTTAAATAACATCCTCGTATACATACAGATCTTGATTTTGCATCTAATAAAAATATGAGAGTCTCTTCAATATTATGAGGAAGTATAAAAAGTCGAGGGGTTATTCTCAAAGTACTCGAAAAGAGGGAGAAGCGTGCAAACGCGTAACCGGGATCGCTGGGTGGATGTTTACTTTCCGGTGTTATGAGATAAATGCCTCGTGGGCACGACACTTCGCTGCATTTCGTTATTTGCTACCGTTACCCCGAGATTTATCTCACAGGTAGAATTTAGGGGGGTGAACAACACCGCCTCTGTCCCGAATTTATGCACGTCGCGACGTCGATAACCTCCATTAGGTTAGGCATAGGCAAGAATTGTATATCAATACCTAGCTGTACTCGAAAACGTTCTTTTGTCATATAAAGAACTAGCTGAGCCAGCGACTGCGTCCGCGTAGAATAGTTATTGTGTGCACCAACATTAATTGCATATTGCATAACATAATTAACAAAATAATAGCTGTTACCCACAATGCACGTCGTCCGAGTCCCGCCGCGTCGTTCTTGCATGTTTATCTGAAAAGACATACTATCATACATATTTTTTTAAACTCGCAAAGATAAGTAATTTTTCTCGTTTGTTTCTACATTTCCGATCTTTCTTAGCTCCTATTTGTCACAACATGATGTATTATAGCCCAAAGCCTTTCTTAATAAATTCTTTAACCAACACAAAAATAATTTTTTCAACTCGAATCAATAGCTTGTGAGACTAACGAATTCAAACAAACGAGCAAACTATTCAGATATATAATATTGAATTTTTTTTAAAGGTTTTACTTTTATGGCGTGCAAGTGTGAAAGGTTCAAACGAATTACTGAGAAACATAATATACAGTTTCAGGTGAAATAAAAACCTAGAAATAAAATCGATCCGTAATATGGATCGAACAATCTGAAGAAGAAGAATCAGATAACTTTTATCATAATCCCTGTGAAAACATTAAGAAAATCAAATCGGGTCGGATAAAATTACCCATCATAAAAACATTGAAAATCTATTGTAATATATGTCTATAGAAAGTAAGGGATCAGAATACGACCTTCCATAGAGTATATTTTATATAACTAGCCCTTTGTTTATGGTAAAATAAATTTGCTCCATTGCTCTTATGGTGGTCTCGTAAAAATGTTCATGTCATCATAACATTTACGTGTTTATGTATGTATTTTATGTTTTATATAAAAAGATTTACTGTGTACTGTGAATATATTTATGTCTGTCTTTAGATTTATAGCATTTTATTGATTTCATTAATCACTAGCAAATATAATATATTTACAATCACAGCTTTACATAGTTTTGTATTATGAACAAAATACCTTTAAATAACATTTAATTTTTTTAATTTTAAGATTTGTTGAGTACCTGTTTCGTTTTGTTTACACTTCTAAATTTGCCGACGTTTCGGATACTTTGTAATAGCCAAGATCACGGGACTGTTTCGGATCAGGGCATTCAAACCCACAGACTAAAAGCATTTTACATAAGGTATTCATAAGGTTTCATAGGTAATTCTCATCCTGGACGAAAGGCTGATATCTCTACCATTAGACTTAGTTCCTAGACGAAGTCCAACAAGCTTTATAAAAATGATCTAGAAACATATTCCGGATCGAACTGGTTATTAGTTTTATACACAATAAGTATATTAAAATATAGTAAGCTATCTTTTACTCATTTTAGATTGAATAGTCAATGGACTAACGAATCCGTCAAATGTATTTGGTATATTTTCTTCCATGAATATACAATGGTATATAAATAATAAACGAAATATCTAGATAACTATTACCCTTATAAAACATTTCGCTTAATTAGCGTTCAAAATACCACAGTGGCGTATATCACAAGCAAATATACGAAATGAAATTGCATTTTCGACAGTGAAGCAAACAGAAGCTCATCACAGCCGGTCTTGTACCGAATTACAAATATTTATACTCGATAATGAAAATTATTTTCATATTTATAAATGAGGCAATTGTAAAAGTATATTAATGGTACAAAGTTCGTTCGTATTTCGTATTCGTCGTACAGGGGTAAATAAGAAGATATTAGCTGTGTCGTTATAACTTGTACAGTAGATATAGATACCTACTGATTGCAAAACGAGTTATACGTCGAAAGTTCGATGAACAAGTCAAAATTCATTTTCATGACCCTTGCCTCCGATCCTAATGCCGTTTCAGCCGGAAACTATTTCCATTCAGAACGGATTACACCCCACTGCTACCCGCCTTCTTGTTTCCTAATGTGTACGAATATTTTCTACAAGCCTTGACGTGCGTGAAATATAAACACAGCCTTCTGTGAATGCCACTATACTGAAAATGTAGTACCTAATTATTTAAAATGAATACCTCCAAATATACATTTGTATTCCATGTGAATTTTTTTATTAACTCTATCGATCGACCATCACGAGTATCACAGACGGTCGACCGTTCGACGATTCTCGGTATGCGGTCCTGGGTTTGAGTCCAGCCAGTGTAATAAACTTTTAATCTAATTTGCTTTTTAAGTTTATATAAACTCTCTTGTCCATTACGTAAAATGTCTAAGGATTTCAGTAACTCGTAATAGTTATTAAATAGTATTATTAATGCATCCATTAAAGTAGTATTTGAAGAGAAAATATAATAAGTAATGTAATAATTATAATTAAAAACTAAGTTGGCAACACAGTATATTTTTTTATATTCTCAATAATTTATTATGTAGTTTTGTATATAATACAGTGTCTTTGGCATATATAACATTTAAACAATATACAACTAAACTCTCAGAGTCGTAATTAATTTAATAAATATTTAAGTACCTCTTCTATTTAAGTCGCCAAAAAATTACAGTTTACTATCACGAAATACAACTTACAGAGCAAGTTCAAACACTACGTCACTATCAGCATTCTAAATTCAACTTGAAGCTTTCGTAAAAAGTTTCGTGATAAAAGTATTTGGAACAATACTGTTATCAAATTCAAACATTTCTAGAATTGAGCCAGAACTTAAAAAGCGTTTTAGAATGTCTTGTTTACTTGAGATAATTTATTAATTTTGTGTATTTTTATTTAAATATATTTATTTGTATATAGTAATTAGGCACCATTTTATGGATTAAAACGAGAAATATGTTATTATTATCTTTAATTTATGTAACCTAGATACAAGATAAACTTAAACAAACTTCTCTAACTGATTGGTCTTACATATTACAATTATTCTGTATTGTTCCAAAAGCATTAGAAAAAACAAATATTTAAATACTACATAATTATAATTTAATAATTAGTAAGTTAGAAATATGTTAAATAAGAATTAAATTACAACTACAAAAGACACATTAAGTAACTAACATGGTCAAACAATAATTTTTTCGCTAATATATCGATGTATATATTATACTACCTGTTGCAGCGACTTCATCCCTAAAATATTTATATCTTCTGTACCGCTGTATCTTTTCTTGTATTACTCACAGGGTGATGTTTTATAGCCTATAGACTCTCCATAAATAGTCTAACCAACATAAAAATATTTTTATTCAATTTAAACTCATAGTTCCTTGAGATTAGCGAGTTCAAACAAAACAAATAACAAACTCTTCAGCTTCATATATGGGTTTAGAAAAATGGATATAACAGATCACCAACATGTTAATAATATATGAATCGAGCCCTGAATACACATAAATGTCTGCACAGTGTTTTTCTAATTAATATTATTTTGTATGTTATTTTTTCTTTTATTATTTGCTGATAGAACCTTTCTCGCAGTTAAGGGATTTTTCAAGGATTTACTTTGCTCGAACAATTTTTTTTTAGTAGATAAATAACTATGAACGTAAATATAACTTACCACGTTAGTCTATTTACATGAATTATGGACAAGCGTTTTATGAATTTCTTAGTTCCTGTTCAAAAGTTCTTTTCAGTTCGTAGCAGTTTTTACTTTGACGTCAGAGACACCCTCCATCTTTGTCTGTCAACATTGGGCCTTAGTTGAAATTATTTTCAAATAAGTTTAACTGATATATATCACGTTTTAAATCGTAAGTGTTGTATTTAAGAATATGATTATCTTACACAGATTAAGCTAGACCTCACGGTGTTTCAAGCAAATATCAAGTTTCCTCTATGTGGTCGTACTGCTCACTTCCTTCTTTAAAACTACGACACACTTTGAATTAACACTCGCAATTTCTCTATTTTCCGGTGGTATTTGCATGGCATTCGTTAAATTCGTGGCTCTCCAACAATAATACGTTTCCACTGACCGCACAGTTGAATTAACGAAATAATTTTGAATAATTATAAATTTCCAACAGATTATTGTTATTAGCCATGCATTGCTACCATTAGCCAACGACCGTCTAACCTAAAATTAAAATACGTTTTTTGTCTATATCACCATTTTTTTGACCCATTTTAAAAGACACGACTGTCACCAACGTTTTGTATCGAGCTATAGTATTTGTTTTACTACGAAGCTAACTTCATTACAAGATATAAAATAGTTCGCGTTTAAAACCGTTAAAAACAGTTGTATTTACCGTGAACAAGGAGTAAACGTACCGCTCGATTAAACGAACAATAAAAACTAAGTATGTAAGATTTAAATTTCCCGCGAAATCCGAAGAATTGACGTTACGACAAGATGGCGGGTTGTAATACGAAAACCCTGAAATGGAGTAATGTGGAGAAGTTAATTTACCACTTTGATTATTAAGAATAGACGTTGACAAAATAACTTAATTTGTTGTTTATAAGAAGATTTCGGAACGTTAAATACGACTATGAAAGTAGTGAATCGTAATAGAGTTGTATAGGAGTGCTGTATCGGCGCGGTAATGACGCCGCGATAAAATCTCTCCGGCGAGGGGTCCGTCTGATCTCCGCTGCAGATTAATTCCGTAGCAACTAGAACTGCCCGCAACATTAACTAATGACACTCCGGAGATGGGAAATTCGCTGATAACCTATGGAAGTCGTTTCAGTTCGTTTGGGGTGCAGACGACGTCTGGTCAAGACTGGCCGTGATTATGTTTTGATAAATCCGCAGCTGGGTTCGTTATCCCTTTTTTTATTTCGTTTTTTTTTGATTATATAGACTTGGTGTTGGTGGTGACTTGGTAACTATTGAATTTGCAATTACTTAACAAGGTTTAAGCAAATTGTCTTTATCTATACTAATATCATAAAGCTGAGCGGTTTGAACGCGCTAAGTTCATGAACTACTGAATCGAATTCTACTTTTTTTTGTGTTCGAGATGTCCTGGGTTCGAAACACGGGGAAACAATAGATCATTGTGGTGGGGCAGGGCACAGAAGTCTAACTCCTGCCTGTAAAAGAATCGATCTGTGAAAAGGACACAGATGTGTTTACACTATTCCCCGGGGAAACGTCATTTCATTTATAACTGTTTAAAGTGCGAAATAATTCGATTTTTCTTTACAAGCCGTAGTAAACGAAATATATACAACACTTATAGCTAGAAAATAAGAATACTTTGTTAAAGTTTATCTCCATAACAAGGAAGTGAAATCTATTGTAAAAATTATTCAAGCGAGAAATATTATCTCCTTCCTATTATTGTTATTTTAAAGCAAGCTATATAGTTACGTATATCGAAAAACTAATTTGAATGTTTCGAATCGTACAATTTATCACAATGGGGACGTATTGCAAATTGAAAATAATAAGGGATCGGCGTCCCCAAGCCTTGGCAACGGCCCTTGTCGGCGCACAATACTGAATGAACAAATCCTTGAACATTTTGCTTATTCCGATGGACCAAATCTTCAAGATTTAAATTAAAATGTACTCCAGTTCCTCCGTACCAGTTTTAAGGGAGTTTTTTCTTATTATATATATTTTTGTTATACCAATATCAATATTCTAAGCTTATACGTATCTATAACGTAAGTATTATTAATTAAATAGCGATACTAATACAGATAGTGACACTTAAAAGAATTTACAAACTAGGTATTGGTGTATACATTATGACTTTTAATAGCGTTCATATTATTTGTTTTAATATTTATGGCTAAAAAAATGCTAAAGTTAAAACTTAATTAATTGTTAATCTCAAATCAAATTGTTATTATTGGCACCCGTTACAATATTTGTAAACTATATAATTCTTCACTTGTTATTGCACATTATGACTCGAAATTTTCGACGACACGTACGAACACATAATACATAAGTGTTAAAATTGAAATTACACTGCTCAAGAGTGTCCTTAGTTTACGCGAGTAGACACATTTAAAATCAACATTAACGGTTTAAAAGGATATATTAGTTAAACTTATTTGAAAATGATTTTTAACTTTGGCCCGACGTTTCGGATGCTTTGCAGCAGCCGAGGTCACGGGGAGGCCCGTTTTATTTAAACTGCTCAAGAGGTTAATGTTGAAGAAATTTGACGATGACATGATGCAAAGACAGTATTGATGGTAAAATGTGTGCTTGCATTTTTAAGTTACCTTTTACTATAAGGAAAACTTAGGTGGTATAAAATAAATATAAAAGTACTTCAATTAAATCCTTAGATGATCTTAGATGTCTATACTATGAGAGTACCTAATTATAAGTGACAGTGGTTAAGGGCCGCTCTCGTGAAGCACAACAAAAGTCCATTAGGCGGAACCCGAGCTATCGGACGGATTAATTAATTCACACACTTCGTGGTTCATATTGTCTTCGCACCTTTAGGCGCTCTCTTTATTTCTACGGCAAAAGATATTAGAATACAATATTATTAGTATTGCTATACTAATGGTATAATGCTAAAGAATTGGTTTGTATGAACGCGCTTATCTCGGGAACTACTAGTTCGAATTTTAAGAGGATAGACCTTTCGTCGAGGAAAGTTTTAGGATATAAAGCATCACGTTGCGACCAATAGGAGCGAGGAAACAGTGGAAAAAGTATAAAAAAAGGGGAAAACTATAAATCTTTAATAAGAAACATAAAATATATATGAAATGTATGAAATACTGATTCCTCTTTAAGTGATCTATGAAAATGTCCTACACTATTATTCTATATTTTAAGACGAAACTTGCAAAAGCTATTAAATGGTAATCAAATCAGGTCAAAATCAATGCATATTACCAATTATTGGTTAGACTTGGATCAATATTATAATACTATTCTTTCAAATAATAAAACAGCGTTGAACGGATCTGCTATTTTGTTTGTTTATTGTTATATAATCATGTCTGAGGATCTAGCTTTGCGTTAAGCACAAGTGGTCCTTAGTTCGAATTACAGAAAAAGAAATAGTTAACGTGATTTTTCTGAGCAGGCCAACTACTTGCCGGAAAATACAATCAGTAAAACAAAGAATATGGGAAAACTATGCATTTGGCAAACGGGATTTCGTTTATTACGATTATCGTATTAAAGGAAAATAGTATTACACGAGTAATAATCGTACACAAACAACAAATACATTAGGAATTCTATTGTTTCTCTCTATTCAATGGCGTAGCTATTAACAATATATCCACTAATTGCTAGGAAATTGTTGTAACCGAATATTGCCAGCTCTAACGTATTTCAATATCCTCGGGGCTCCGACGTTCTCATTAGGTATTATAATATTCTAATTGATTTATTTGCTACCAGTACATGTGAGATACCGCCCACTGTGGATATGTCTTTGTAAATATGCGCGTGTGGGTTTGATGTATGTACAAAAAAGCAAGCATTATGAAGTATATTTAACGTTTATTTATTTCTTAATGTCATCCAAAGCCAAAAATAGTAAATACTCTTTGTACATTAAAGTTTTACATAAAATAAGATCTGAAAAAATAATGTTTTTGTCACTTCACTAGCTGTACGTGGAAATATCTATCACCTCTTGCAGCTTATTGGTAACTCCCATAGCACGAAGTAATTCATATTGGTCAATACTTCTAGTTCTGTTGGACATAGTACATACAAGACTTTTTACATAAATATTTTGTTCCTAATTTATCTATTAGCAGTATTCTAATTATTTAATTAAATAAGTGATTAAAATGAGGGATGGTTCAAGGAATTTATTAAATAATGAGTTTATGACTAAAAGTTATGTCGGGCATTTTAGGGTGTGTCGACAGACGATTAAAATTGTTTGCACGACTAATGAAAACGCCATGACGTGACGATGCACGATGCGATGCTACCCGTAATTATAATGGAACTTTTTACACTGTACGACACGTATACGATAATAAGTACATTAAAAATACTTTTATAAGTAGAAATAAGGAAAATGTTAACGATAGTTTGATATCTTACTTTATCACTATTTCTTCGGGTTTTCAAATTTGTTTTTATGCCGGCGACAAAATGTACCTATTAAGTTTTACATACAGAAGAAATGGTTTGGAAAAAATGTTAATAATTAATTAAATGAACTGACTGTTAAGTAGTGTCTATAGTTTATGCCAGTTTTGTTAAAAATCATTAAAAGCAATTTTAACGGTTTAAAATACAAACTACCTAAAATTATTGTTAACTACGACGGACGTGTCGTGAGATGCTATACCGTGATCATGAATACTTGACAGCTATTCCAAAAATACTGTAAAATCGTTGCGATATAATTTGATTGCGCGATAATTGAAATTCGTGCGTTTAAAATGTTCGTTATGTAATACATTTAATATTTCTACACTATGGATAATGGAACATCGTTAAATAAATGGTAGAAAAAGCTTATAAATCATTTTTAAATCGTATCGCTGTCGTACGCTGTAAATAGTACTACATTCTATCGTTAACTAAGGTGTGGCCGCTAACACAATGTGCCTGAAAGATTTTTATTAATTAATTCTAGACTGATTTAGGTTTCACTTACATAAAGGTGGTTTCATGATTACGAGAAAGAAATTTTTACACGCTAGAAAAACAAAGACCTTTACGACTAATTCTGGTTATACTTTAATAGCTGATTTTTCAACAAAAAACATTGTACTAAGTGGTTTTTCATATTTTGACACCTTGAAAGCTTTTACCTTAGTGTAATTAGAGAATTCCTTAAAAGAATCGAGATTAAAAATTAGATTTTCTTCTTAAATACAATATGGGTATAATATAATTACTCTTAAATACTGTCTATAGTTTACGCGAGAAGTACACATTTAAATAAAACACTTTGATGGTTTAAAACGCGACCACCCGGGGACCACGGCTGCTGCAAAGCATCCAAAACGTCGGGCCGAAGTCAAAAATCATTTTCAAATAAGTTCAACTAATATATCGCGTTTTAAACCGTTAAAGTGTTTTATTTAAATAGTTTTCACTTGTTAATAGGTTATAAGTATCTGGTTTTTGTATTTTAAAAAAGCAAATCAATGTATCGTTTTGTTAATGTTTTACTAACGTATGGCTAATAATCAACGGGTCTATATATTTATTTCTTAATCGTAAAAAAGGTGGCAATTGGGAATAATATATTCTCGATACGTGATCATTCACAATCAAGACTTTATCAGTTGAAGCAGATTTCCGCCGCAGTTCCCCAAAAACATTCTTGTGTACGAATAAGATTGAAGATAAAGCGAACGGGCTGAAGGATAATGAAGATAACCTTAATCAAGATTTAAATAAATCGTCCATTCAACTGAACCTTACCGCTCGAGCTGGAAACTTTCATATTATTTTTGGTTTGGGGAAGGAAAAAACAATCTCTTTGAGAAAACAACAGTCTAGTAGTTTAGATCATTAAGAATAAATGATTTAAAACGCTTGGTGGAATCCAGACGCATTACTGTGTCTATTTCACTGGCTGGTTTTACATAGGGAAGTAGTTGTTCATAGAAAAGATTTGTTGCTCCTCTAAAATTCAAACCTTTGACGTCTTACGCTTAACGCAATGAGGTAATGCGACCATTTCTGACAAACAATTTTGTTCTCAATTTAGTGAATAATTTTAGCCTGACGCGTTTTGTCAGATATCGGAAAACGTCTAACATGCCGGCTTCAACACAATATTATACTTTACTGGTGAGGTAGTGTACACTGTACATATAACGTAACGTAATTGGATTTTTTTCAGTCTTAAATATATTCTTATTAAACCACTTTTAACAGTTCAAAACTTGAAAATATAATAGATAGTATTTCCGTAACCACAGCTGCAAAGCATCTGAAACGTCGGGCCGTAGTTAATATAAATTGTAAATCAATTTAGCTTATATTTTGCGTTATAAACCATTAAAAAATTATATGAATGTGTAAAATTTGTGTAAACTAGGAATACTACTATATTTGTTTACATAAAACTATAATGTAAGTCTCCTTGAAAATTGGTAACTGCATTATAAGAATTATGATGGATACTGGCAGCCTAGACACCAAATTGAATCTTCGAAGAAAAATCTCTATCGTCTTCACCTCAGCCTGACATCCTTTTAGTGGTGGGAATTTATTACAGTAGTTTCTATTAAACGAAGTGCTCTTGCTTGATGTATGCTACCCTCCAGAATATCTGGAAATTGAAGTACCAGCTATGACGATGTAAAGTTAGTAGTGAATTTTCTTTACCCGAGAATAAAATATCTTTTATCTAATTCTTTTCAATCTATGAGATGTTGGCATCCCATGACTTGTTGACGTCATTGGTTTTGAACGCGATATTTTGACCTTACAAAAATTCTAATCTAGATCCATGCACTGCCATATCATATATTTTTAAAAATAAATACATTAAGAATGACACACACGAATATATAAATAGTAGAATGTTCTCTGTCTCACTTAAGACTTAATGTGACCAAAGACCATTCAAAAATTTATTTATATATAGATTCTAGTTGCAAATATCAGAAGATTAACAGTGAAAAAGACTGTTTCTTGAATATAAACTATAATTCTATGACATGACGAACCACCTTCACCACAAGTGAATTTGAATCCCGTTTCAGTCATAGTCTGTGGATTTCCAGCTTTACAGCTGTGGTATTTCGCCTTCCATCCAGTGAACTCCATGCCTGTCTGTCCTCCTCTTACGTTACAAACTATAGCTATTAATATATAAAACATATTTTTACGTAGGCAACAAAAAATAATACTTTCAGCAAACTGCCCCTCACCGTACGAAAACAATTCAAACACAAATACGAATGCAAAGTTCAACACGCGAGAATTCGACATGAAATTGTTCAATTTGAAAACCAACAATAATTAAAGTTGCTGCTTCAGCACTGCTGCGGGTAAATAGATCGCGGTTGTACAGCAAACGATACGAGTTAAACTCCGAGGAATAACGGCTGACTCGTATTTCACTGTAGTTATGTTTTGCACCTTCTTAATCGCTACTTAACACCGAACCACAGCTCGATGGTTAAATTGTTGCATTACGTTTGCGAGGTCCTGTGTTTGAATCACAGTTTATTACTAGCCGATCGATCGAATCGATCAGTGAAATGGCCACAAGAAGTATTCGCCCCGTACCCACAGGGGAAATGGGATTTTTTTCTAAATTATATCGCGTTCAAGGTTATTTAATTGTATACGTATGATTATATTTTAGACCAGTAATTTTCATTTCTATTGTCTCCATTCAATCAAAAAAATAGGGGATTTCGCATCGATTCGAATAACATCCAACTTCCAGCGGCATCTATAGTTGTTCATCTTCACAAAAAAGCAAAGTAACTTTTAATTATTTTAAGCCATAAAATAGTTATGGATAATATAAAATCTGGGTTGAACTAGTTGGGGAAGATTTTGTGCTTTATCTGATAAAAATATATCATTATATATCTTGCGTTTCTTAATAAGCATTGAATCATTGAGTATTGAGAATTTAAGTAAGCAATAGTTGAAGAAACGTAATGGTAATAGTATATGCTAGTATATTTTGCTGATAAGGTCTAACTTATCTTTACTAGAATATTTCAAATAACTTCATATATCTCGGTATCACAATTTATTCTTACAAAGTCTGAATTAAATTATAACTTTGTGATTGATCTATACGATATGTTTACGTGTGTTAAAACAAAGTTAAAAAAAAAAAAGTTAAAACATCCAAAATATAACCGCACAGTACTTTAAGAAAGTAACAATCTTTTTTCTACTCTGTCACTCTTTACATAAGAGATTTTCCGTTTTTTTATTTCATGACAGTACAGTGAAACTATTTCCATTGGTTTAGTAAAGGACGTCGTTGAGCTGCTAACGTTAGGGTGCATCGAAACCTTTGCGAAAATCTTCATAACAGTACCGTCTTCAATCTTCATATTGGCGTCGGAGTTTCAAATAGAGCCTTTTCAAATACAGGCCTGGGGCGCGACCGCTAACCGGTCAAGGGGTAAATAATAAATATCCAAGGGGCTGTGATGGATAGTATGTTTCCGTTGCCCTTCCGGCTTTATTGTAATAATATTTTATTTCACTCAGCTATATTCTGACGTTGTATAGACATCCTAATCTCCTACTTTGTATATAAAGCTTTTAGTATCCTGCATAATATGAAATCTTGGTGGGTGTTAAGCTGTAATTTTTTTGGTAAAATAAACCTACATAACAACTTCAGGTTGTAAAATTAAGTATAAGTGTCTCATTTCTTTCTTTAAATAAAACACTTTAACACGTTTTATAAGATTTACCTACCTATTAAGATGGATGAAATTTAAAACAATATATTTCTCTTATGATAGGTATATGATGAATAGTTACGTTAAGCTTAACTTTACGTATTATTTTTCAGTGTCAGTGTTTTTCATGAAAATGAAAGTGCCTTTAACATAAAAATGGAAAAGACCAAATCTATGCTGTAATTGAATGTGAAAAAAGTTGTTTTATAAGTATATAGATAAAATTTTTTTCTTTAACTTTAAATCGATAACTTCATGTGAAATAATCGTTTGGTAAATTATATAAATAGTTAATTTTTTTGGTATTATTTTGTAATGAAACATATTATAGAGCAGTAATTAAAATATTTAGCCTCTTATTGCCTCTTTCAATCGTAAAACAACTTCCTGAAACCAAAAACTTATCCGTGATGTGTTTATCATTTCATTATAATATATAAATATTAAAATTATATTAAATATTTCTATATTATTTACTTAAGACTAGTCCTATTATTAGAACATTGTGCGGTCTGTGTCCATTATTCGGGGTACACATTTGTAAGTGCGGTACTTAGGGGTCAAAGAGACCCTTATTCAATTCACCTGTTCTGTGCTTTGACAAGCATATTGGATCTGACATTCCGCTTCTGAAACTTCATTGGGTGAGCATTTATAGTCCATTTGTGACGATAGTCGCTGTTCCTGAAATAGAAGGAATTATGGGGAATAACTAATAAACTCTATTATACGGTATCTTAACTATATAAATTAAATATACATTCAATTAGCAATGTATGGCTAATATTCATTTTTCTAATCAATTTATATTTTTTCTCAAAGTTGGACTTTGTCCGGAAATTTGGTAGGAATATCGAAATTCCGTCCGGATTACGAACTACCGTCCGACGTACCGAAAAAGCAGTGACGTTTAATCATGGTTCGGTTTCAGTCTGTGGCTTTTGGAATATTCAAAGCCAAAATAGGTCGACGGCCTATCGGTTTAAGTTCTATAGGCTGGGGTATTCCACCTACCATCAAGAGAACCCATGCTTAACTGTCCACCTCTATCATTAAAAAAATAATAGTATAAAGATTCGAAATTCAAGAAATCAAAGTAGTGTAAAATTTCAATAGTTTATAATCTGTGGTAACCAATAGCTATTTTAAATTTGTTTTGTGTTGGTTTTAAATTCCTTATATACTTGTTTACTAGTGTAAAGGTTTCTTAATCATAATATGTAGAGATCGTAACTAAATACGTGAAATTTTTAATAAGTACACTTTTATGATTGATTGGATAACGAGTAGAACCTTCCTCACGTGAAATTATGACAAATATACCTAATGTTAATAATTTCAATATTTGTGACCTATTCACCGCTTTAGTTTCCACTAAATCCTATTCTTTTGGCGTACAAACCAATAAGAACGAAACATAAAGCAATTTTCCCGAAGCGAGTTTTTGAGGTCGATAACTTTAATGAAAAACAACTTATGATTGCTTCGCCGTTGTTTGAACAGTTTTAAATCAAAAATGGTTTTGCCCGGGATAAACGCTGAAACAACGTGTATTTTGTAATTGTACTTAGCGAGTTTGCTGTTTTAATGGAGTATGTTCCGCTGCGGAGTTTTTTTCGTATTGTATTTGCTTAGCGTTTGTTAAAATTTTATGTGGGTTCGGAAAATCGCTTAGTGACAGTAAATTGTATTTGACGGGTTCGTTGGTATAGTGGTTGCGATGTATGATTAATGTTTGAAAACTTTATTGTTTTTTACATGTTATTGCACATGAAGGCACTATATAATTTAAAAATGGAAAATAAATTGAAAAAATTTCGACTCGGGCAGGACTTGAACCCGCATCGTCAGTGTTCCGTGCTGTTGCTCTACCAATTGAGCTTCAGAGTCTTACACCTCATCGTCGAATGTTTCAACTTATCGATTTGATACATTCAACCTTAATAATCAAGTGTTAAGGTTGAAATTACATTGCATTAAATGTATGATTATTGTTAATATAATCAATGGGTCGTGCTTTCAATCCCTATTGGGTATCATTTTCTAGTTCTAGTCAATTATATTTTTTCTGAAAAATGTTGGTCTTTATCTGAAAATCTGGATATTAAATGCATGGTAGGAATCAAAATTCAGGAAACGAAGCACAGTTGAAAGATAAAAATGCAGCGAAGTTTTATCGCGTGTCGGGTTCAGTCTGTGGATTTCCGAATATTTAAAACAAAAATATGTCGACAAGAAAAAAATAAAATATCAGTTATGTCATACGTTAAAAAAGATAATATGTTACATAACTATGATTATTTACCATGATATAATTAATTTTCAAGAAGTCATTGTCTACATGAATATACAATTACTTGCATTCAATAAGAGGTAATGTTACTAATGTCGCTAGAAAAAAAAATCCGTGTTTAATATTACATTAAGAATTTCGCTTTTCTTGATGCAATTGCGCAAAAAACGAAAACATTAGCGCAAACTATAGCGCGAGAGGTGCTTCGTCGAAAATTAGGTGTTTAAAACAGAAAAATATATTCACCAAGAACGTGAATCACAATTTTATCGTCGACTTTTTCTTTGGAATGAATCCAAGGCTTAAGTACAAATAATAAGCACGAGCTGTGTCTGAATATTCAAATGAGGTTCAAGATCTACTGGATACAACACACGTCAAGCGTAAATTGCTTTGTTTCGAGCTTTATTTCAACACCCTTTTATAAGCTGTGGTACAAAAGAATCGTGATCTTGTAACTCTATTTCATACCGACCAATTAGTTCGTGTTCGCGTGAATGTAGCTGTCGTAATACTTATTTAAATGTATACAGATGCCTTTTGAGTCCTGTCTGTAGTTTACGTGAGTACACATTTAAATAAAACACGTTTAAAACGTGATATACATTAGTTAAAGTTATTTGAAACTTATTTTAACCACTGCCCGACGTTTCCGATACCTGCAAGTAGTCGTGGTCACGGGGAGACTCAAAAGGTCTCAAGAAAAAATGTCAAGCAGCATGAAACGCTGGGGATCGTAATGTCGTAAATTTTACTTTAATAGAAATAGATTTCTATCATATCTTAACGATTTATGTCAAAATTAAGTTTACAGACATTATATGTTTCTATATAACTAATTAAAACGATTTTATATATTGGCTGAATCTATTGAGACTGGAAAAACTGAGATTTACAATACTTAAAAAAGTTAAACGTTAAAATTTAGTTTTTCCGTATGCAGAAACATATTAAAGTTTGTATGAGTATGTAAATAGATTTTTATTTTTGTATGATGGCGTTATATCATCTGCAAAAACATGTGTATATAATTTTATGGTTGAATCTATAAAATTAGTAAATTCATATTAAGATATTCCAGAGCAGTTATTTATTAGGTATTTGCTGTAATTACTCGACGTGGAAAATTCGCATTTAATATTTTGTTTTCCGAAAAGATATTCGATGGTCTCAGTATGGTGCCCCATAAATCACGGGTAACTGCAATTCACACTCTTTCAAACTGGGATGGGCGGATGTCCGTGTAGTGATCTATGTGGTCAGAAGGGCACTTAACATCGACGTTGTTTATAGACTACGCTTCATAATATTCAATCGATATTGCACTTGGTCAATGAGCCATGACACTTTGGGGTAGCGTTCAGGGTCAGATTTCCGTCTCATGTATCGATTTCAGTTCCCCTGCATTGACCTCAACTAAAATTGTGTTAGACAATTAGTTTCACGACTTAGTAAAATGGGTATGATACTTGCCTTAATTACGATTAAACAAAAAGTACTATGGTCGTGCGCTAGTTAAACAATGAAATTTAGAAGATAGGTTTTAATGTAGCCTTAATAGTGTTGATGGCACGGTCACTGTTTGCTTTTCTAATGGACAACTGTATGTTGCATATTCCTGGATCAGAAAACCAGATAGTCTTTATGCCTATGCCGACAGTGAAAAAGTAACAAAAATATTGCGAAAAATAAACTAATATTAAACTATTATTTGTAGGATTTGTAAAGCGTGTACAACTAGTATAAAAATACTATCAATGGTTTGTCCCAAAACATGTCCCCAACATAAACTATTCAAGACACGTGAGTGTCATTCGGAAGGTACTTGTAACTTGCCTCTAAACTACGAACTGATTGTCGGCAAACCCCAAGTTACTCGTAAAGTTTGACCATTTCGGACACTCAAGAAGATTTCTGTGAACCACATGTTTCCGTAATTAAATTAATTAGTGAATTGGAGCTTTAATCTAGTGTTCTTTGTTAATTGAATTAATAGTCACTATTTAGGGAAAAAGCGACGAATTTAAAGTATTTTAGTTGAAAAAATAAGTCTCAATATAGTTTACTTACAGACATACAATACTTCTAATTTTAACACATAATATAGGTCTTATGAATTTCAGAATATAGAATTCTTAATTAGGTACTTCTCAATATATTTGTTTTAGACCTCCAGTCTCTCTAAACGGGGTCTAAAACTAGCCCACTACCAACCCAACACTAGGACAAGCCTATTCTTTTATAATATTAGTTATATTGTCTTTGTATTTTATGTAAAGTGTGTAATAATTTATTTCTATCATGAGTTATAATCATACCGAAAACAATCT
The DNA here is from genome assembly GCA_963661955.1 of Leptosia nina. Classification (NCBI taxonomy): domain Eukaryota; kingdom Metazoa; phylum Arthropoda; class Insecta; order Lepidoptera; family Pieridae; genus Leptosia; species Leptosia nina. The sequence continues at coordinate 3,152,299 of CAVLEF010000283.1, forward strand.
GATACATAAAAAGATGCAATTAAGAAATAATTGCTCCGCGAGCAATTTTTCATTATTAAAGAAAAACTTTTCACACATTTACGATCGATCTCTTAGATCATTGAAAATTTTTTGAATGACATCTGTAATGTGTGTATGTTTTGATCTATCACTGAAAATCGGCGGTGTGCTTACTTCCAGGTACAACAAAAGCTAGGTGCACCTCCAAATACATCTAAGTATTGTATTTTTTTTTATTTGTATGATTTGAGTTGATTAGAAAGTATTTCAATTTTTTTATCGTTCTAAATTCAAATCAAATAAAGTTCATACGCCATTTTAGTCATTACAGTGATACAATTACGTCTATTTGAATAGCAATGAAAAAAACATATTTTATACACTCATAACTGAGAGAACATTCAATTTTTTTAGTTGTTTGATAGTAATTAGTTTACAGTTTTTTTAACTCTTGTTAATGGCTTTAGAAATGTGAAGTATAGAGGGCTGGATATATCCACTGCTCGGACACGGAAAATAACAAACTCAGCACGAAAGCGGATTTAGTAAAAACTCTGCACTTTTAAACTTAATCCCGGTGATTCATACATTTCCTTTCCACCGCAATGAATGCTACTTTCAAAGTTGAACGTTCATATTTGAAAGTTTGTTGACATAACCCGCACATCCTCTGCAGTGAAAACAGGAAGTCTCCCAACTTTTTGAACCCCAAAACTGCAGGATTGGCGAAAATAATCTGGAAAGATTTTACGTTTTTGTTGAGGTTGGAGATACGAAAAATAATATCTCTCAACCCGAAGTATGAAAAAGTTTGGGTTATAAGTAAGAAGTATTGGGATTCAATCTAGAAACAGTGTAGTCTAAGTGTACTATGGTGTAATCTAGTCGATAAATACATCACTGAAAAAGACTTAGAAATCTGTCAGTTGCATTTTACGGAAAAGCTATTAGGTATGGAATGTAGTTTATGCAAGTTATACACTAAATTGAACATTTTAATGTTTTATAACGAAAAATATTTTATATAATTTAGTTCCATATTTGTCCCGACGTTTCGAATACTTTAAAGAAATCGTACAGCATACGTACAGTTTTCTATACTGTTTAATAGATACAAAGCAAGTATGCATTTATATCTATCTACGACATCCTTAACAATAGTTTTATGTAACAGGTAATTTTAAATTTCGAAGACATAACTTTCAATAATTAAATACTCTATAGACCGTTAAAGGAGAAAATAAATTTATGAACATATTATAGCAAGGTATTTTTTTTTACTTGACCGAACATTTATTGGAATTAAAATTGTGGGATAGCGAGAATGTGGTTAGACGTCATACTAAGTGTTAATATAAAAACGTCAATTATTATTATTGGTCCGACTCTGTGGCGAACCTTTTACTCCAAATTGAAAACAACTCATGGTTTATGCAACCCACGCACATATCTCAGCCAATCTAGAGAGAACTATCTGATATCTGCACCAATATGTCACGCACGAGCCATTGAGTAAACTTCTGGGTTCCGAACGGGTCAGGATAAAATTGGCACTATAAAATTTAACTTCAAGTATCAAACATTTACTGCATATCTCATATAATGGAAAATACACTCAAACGTTTTCTAATAAGAGCAGGTATTTTAATAAAGTTGAACCTCTGCTGAGTATTTAATAAGCACGGGAACAGCAATATAATTAATTATTAATAGATATTTTCTCATTTCACCGCTTGTACTTGTACTGAATATGCAATTCAAACAACAGATAAATGTAAATAAAACACTTTAACGGTTTAAAACGCGATATATTAGTTGAACGTATTTGAAAGATAAATGATAAATTAAATCTATACTTCTATACTAATATATAAAGCTGAAGAGTTCGTTTGTTTGTTTGAACGCGCTAATCTCAGGAACTACGGGGTTGAATTGAAAAATAATTTTTGTGTTGGTTCGAGCATTTATCGAGGAAAGCTATAGGCTATAAAACATTGCGCTGTGACCAATAGAAGCGAAGATACAACGAGGAATGTGAACACAACGGGGGAAATTTATCATCTCTGTGGGTTTTACATGCATACGCTGAGAAAACTGAATGATTCCTCTTCAATGATGTAAAACAATTTCCGATTATCTTTTAAGATTAAATTGCAAAAACGACGGTACCCGAACAGCGGGTCGCGAGAGACGGGACGCGACTGATGTCGTGGGCAGCTTAAATGTGTAAAGATGTAGAGGTTTGCAAAAACAAATTTGGATGCGCAAAATAACTATTCTACGCGGACGAAGTCGCTGACATAACTGGTAAGGTATAAGAATTTAAAATGCGCCGACTCTTGTCACTCTAAATAATAAAAGAAATAAGTAGTCAAACAAAAAAAGGGCATTTCAAATATATTTCGAAATAGAGGCTACACTGGAAGCTTTATAATTTATAGCACTTAAGTGTTAAATTAAATCTTTTCAGTCTATCGCCTCTGCACGTAGTGCCTTTGCGATTCAAACGCTAATGCGGACTTAACTGTATTAAATTGCAAGAGAGCCTTCTAGCTGGTGTGAATCGGAAAAAAGGTGAAATAGGGAACAATACGAGGCCACCAGTTAAACCTGAAGTTCGGCATTTCTCGTAAGGCCGTGGTCTCATATAAATGTTATAAGTAGCGTACTTTAGCGTAAAGCTAAACTAGATCGGTATAATATATAAACTAACATAATAATAAACATAATATAAACTAGATAGTTCAAATGTTGTATGGTTGGGAAATGACACCTTCCATCAAGAGAAAGTGAGCGTCTGACGGAAATAAAAACTAAAGCTAATGCTATTAAAGAAGATCGTTTTTTAGTAATTAATACGTGTGGCCCAGGGCAATACTAACCAGACATTTGGACGAGCCCGTGAGATTGCCGTGCTTGCGGCTAGACCAAGCCCCAAAGGGGGGATTGGCATCGGCTTGGACCACCGTAATGTGGCTGGAATCTTAAAGAGTTAGACGGAAGCTCCCCGAGTGACCGCAACGCAGAAGATCGCAACCTACAGCGTTTATAAGAGACCACAGCATAATCTGTTGCGATACGGGAGATTATTCGGCCAGAATAGAAAATTTATCGTTTCGGAACAATGGTGTGCTTAATCCAATTTCGCTTGGTTCTTGTGATTTAATTCTGTTGGCTCACACGATTCAAATATACAATAGTCTGAGCTTTGAACGTTTTCATTACCGCTAGACCGGATATTATGCACTCGTGTTTCATTGTTGCTGAATAGAGCATTTGAAAACATTATAAATATTTATGAGGCTTACATTACCCGAAATACTCATATATTTTTAGCGAGGGGAATAATTCGTTTGTATCTATTTATGTACTCAATTACAATGATCCAGACCTCTACTATAGAAGTGATGGTTTAGGAGCTTGGGTCCGCCTCTCTAATCCAGTTCACTTTATTAAAACACAATAATGATTACAGAAATAAAATAAGTGATGCCTAAACTCTCCTAGCTACAAAAAATTTAAGTATTGTCTGTAGTTTACGCAAGTAGTTGATGGTTTGAAATACAAAATAATAGGTATATTAGTTACGTTATTATATATACTTCTCAACTATGTCCGACGTTTCGGCTGCTGCAAAAGTGTAAGCTGTAAGTGTTATTTAGATGTCTACTACTCGCGTAACTACAGAGGTTACTTAAATTTTGAATTTCGAACTAACAACTAATGTTCAGCATTTGATAGTAACCAACCAATAAGATATACACTCTGATACGTTGAATTGATCCTTTAGTCAGCGGTGATTTGAAGGTACTTGGCCATGACAGTTTATGCTTTGATGATGTTATTTAATGGAGACGAACACGCGTCAATAAAGATTCACTTATGTTACTTATAAATTTACCGTTAAAAGTTCAGTTAAAACTCCGCTCTACCTAATCTATAATTAAAAAATGCCTTTACTTTACATCAGTATTATCAAAGTACCTTCGAAACATTGTGAAAATGATTAAATAAACATGAAAGTTTAGGAAGCGAGAGTTTACAAGAAGTTGCGCCTGTAATATTTTAACAATATATAAAATAATTTCGGAAGTAAATTAATCTTTAAACTGTTATTATCCTCAGAGTTCTGTTTGAAGTTGTTTTCCATCATCCATTTGAAGGACTTTGTCGATACAAAGAGATCCATTTCTTGATTGGATATTGATTTTAATAAACTCTCAGCTAATTCTAGGTATTTTGTAGGTAAACTGGATTAAAATTGTTTATCTTAGGGCAGTTAATCGGTTGGCTGATTGGATTATCAACACTTGATTGCAAGAATGATTATTACAAACATATTTACTTAGAAATAAACAATGAGACAAAAGTAACTTATGCACTACTATAATTGTCACAAAAAGCAGAAATATGACAAAAATATTTATAGTTTGTGCGAGTGTACACATTTAAATAAAACACTTTAACGGTTTAAAACGCGATATATTTTAGTTAAACTAGTTTGAGAATTATTTTTAACTACGGCCCGACGTTTCGGATGCTTTGCAGCAGGTGCGGTCACGGAGAGACTGTCACGAGACAAATTTAAAACATATAGCTTTTTGTGATAGAGGAAGATAGGGGTCTCTTGATAGTAGGTGAAACCCAGCCATATAATTCCGTTTTATTCGCTTTGCAAATTCGGAAATCCACAAACTGAAACCGTGTGGCTTGTGACTGGGATGCAATTTTGCTATTCCTACCACTTGATTAAAAATATGTTAGACTCGGTGGGATTCGAATCCCGTTGATTTTAGCCATACATTGCTACCATTGTGCAAAATATTCTAAATGAAAAAAAGTTTTAAAGTTTGAATTGCGCTTTAAAAACATAACGTACTATTCTCCTAGAATCTCTTTTTCTCTTGACATATTTCAATATGAAAACCGGCGGCCTTGAATGTTGGCTGTGAGTTTCTGTGTTAAGTAACAAAACATTTTCCGAGAGCCATCTCACACGAGAGGAGAGCACGTGCTAATGGCTTTCGTGAAAAATTGTTTTCCTCTTTTGTGAAACATGGTGTAGGACAATAACTGAAAAAATCTGCCGTCAACATGTGACGCGGGGATCGTGAGCCGCTAGCAGCACGGATTTTAATACCAGCTGTTTTATTACGTGACACAGTTTCCTCGATATTAGCCTGCGCTATACACCTTTAGACGAACACGGTGCGTGGCTTTAAAAATGCATTCTGCGAAACGTGTGACGTCACTCGCCTATATTAAGTGTTATGATATGAGAATTTAAATATATATAAGTAGTATATAGATCTAAAACTAATATTTAGAATCTCTGTGCTGTTAAATAAACCTTTAGAACACGAATCCCCGTAACCAGGGCTGCTGCAAAACATCGGGCCATAGTTAAAACAAATTAACGAATACATTACGCGTTTAAACCGTTTAAAATGTTTTTTTTTATTAAATACTCTCGTAAACTACCGCCAATACTTAATCGTTGCTATGCTGCCTTTTTGTATAGGCTTTTTAGCATAGCATTTAATTTTGAATAAGGATAGTCTTACCTCTATAAATAAAACTACCTTGAATGCACGTATGTATAAAATGTATATAACCTTCTAAATAAGAGTCAGTACTTCTTATTTAATTAATTTAATAACTTTCCGTTGAACTTAGCACTCAATGAACCTGAAAAAACAAATCAATTGAATGAGTGATTTTCATTATAAATAAGCTGTAAAGTTTTTTTTTAATAAATGTTATATAAAGACATAATATTAGATAAAGCAGGCTTTTTTTGTAATGGAGCAATGTAGGGTTAATAACGTAATGGTAGCAATTTAGGGTTCGACCCAACGGATCTGAAAATCTTTGTTAAATGAGTAATTATAAAAATTGCGTCTCAAACACGAACCGGTGTCCTCAGATGAAAAAACCGTGAACTGTATTCGGCTTCAGTCTGTAGATTTCCGAATATCCAAAGCCAGAATAGGTGGACAACGCTTCTTGTTAAGATGTTATATGGCTGTGGAAGGTTCCACCTTCTATTAATTGAACCCCATGCTTGACTGTTCTCCTCTCTAATAAAAAAATGCAGCAGCTACCTACAATTCAACAAAAGCACTGAAATTTTCATCAATCACATTTAATTTAGACGGCTGGATTTCACACAATACTTTTGTAGAATAAATGGATTCGAACTAGACGAAAAATGAAGACAGTAATTATTTCAGACACTGGAGTAAACAAAATCATAAAAATACATTTTTGATTGTAGAAGCTCAGTCTTCCTACGATATACATTACATATTTACATTAGTTCTGTCTGTAGTTTACGCGAGTAGTACAGAAATAAATAAATCAGTTTTGACGGTTTAAATAAATTTATTAGGTGATCTTATTTACAATATATATTTTAATGACGGCTTGAATTTGGATGCTTTGCGGCAGCCGCTGTCATGAGGAGACTAATAGTGGGTAAATAAGTTTAACTAATACAATTCACGTTTAATTTTAAAAGTGTTTTATTTATTAATATAATTTTATACAAAATTTGCAGCACCAATTAAGCGTTCACACACGAAGGTGTCTATAACTAGTCTATTTTGAAAAAAAATTGCGAAACGCTAAATTGTTAAAGCTACGCACTGTATTTTCACTTAGAAGCACGGCTTTTACAGTCGCAGAACGAAATGGGACGAGCAAAAAAATTTACAACCGTCGAAACAAAGCATTGTAAATCTACAAAGAGCGAATGACTAAGTATAGAAGTTGAGCCGAGCACAAATTGTCGTTCACTGTCTTTGTATTGTATGAGCGTTTAAGGTGTATATTTTGTAACAAATCAATTTTTGATAGGCTCTTTAGTTCTGTGGTAGCAATTTAATATTCATCATAATTCCTATAGGGTCTAACCCTAACATTTTAAAGACGTAATTAGTTAACTATTTTTTTAATATGACCCGAGGTTTTGGAACCTTTTCGGGGGGAGGGGGTTCCGGGGAAAAAATTTTTTTAAAAACCCTTTTAAAAAACAATTTCCCCCTTTTTTTTTTTTGGGGGACATTTAGGAAATTTGCCAGTGGACACTTATATGTCGCACGATTAAAAATGTTGAATTTAATTGTGTTTTTTTCCCCCTAAATTCAGAGTTGTTTAACATATAATTTTAGGAAAAATTTAATTTAGCGCAGAAATTACTAGTTAACTTTATAACTCCAAATAAAATGTGACCAGTGACAATGGAACGGCAGTCGCCATCTTGTAATCAAATAACTTCTTGTTGTAAATCGCTTTGAAACGTAACGCATTACGGTGCCTGTTTGCACATTTTTTATGTTAATTATACGTGCAAATTTGAAAAGTTACCGATTTTTTTCGAGTAAACGCGTTGTTAGGTGCTCAAAAATCACGCACACTGCAAATACGGCCTTTCCGCCGTAATCGAGTGGAAAGTAGAAATTTCCCGCCAATTCGCGAATTATTGCCATAGACTATAGACGAATGTGTCAACACGCCGTGATTCCAATCACTCTGCTATTTTTATGTAGCGTTGCTCTCGACAAAATGCATTTAATCTGTAGTGCACTCAGCTCAATTGCTAAGCTCTATCGGACGAGCTTTCACATATTAATCAACGCTTTTTGTAAAAGCTCATGTGCGTAATTTGTCGGTTCCGTTTCGTTTATTGATTATCATAAATCATTTAAATAGTTTACGCGAGTAGTACACATTTAAATAAAAAACATTAACGCTTTAACGCGATATATTTTTTTAAACTTATTTAAAAATTATTTTAACTACGGCCCGACGTTTTGTATGCTTTGCGGCAGCCATGGTCATAGGGAGTCTCCCTGTATATCGCGTATTATTGCGTTTTAAACCATTAAAGTGTTTCATCTAAATGTGTACTACCCGTTAGACTACAGACCGTATCAAAAATCAGTTTAACTACAAATGTCATAACGTATGTGAAAATGAAAAAAAGATATTTGTAGTTAAATACTTTTAGTTTACGCGAGTAGTACATTTAAATAAAAACTTTAACGGTTTAAAACGCGATACATTAGTTAAACTTATTTGAAAATGATTTTTAACCTCCCCGCCCGACGTTTCGGATGCTTTGAAGCCGGGTACGGAGACATTTGTAGTTACCGAAAGCGACGCGCAGTATTGAACACTTTTAAACGGCTTCAAACGCAAGCTGTCATAGACCTTAGGTACTAGATCAGGATCGTCAGGTGGCTTATTAATATTAATAAAAAATAGGAGAAGTAGTTCTGGTCGACTATTGTTTCCAATGTAGTAGTACGATTAACCACACTGCCCACGTCACTATTGCCCAACGTGGGCGTGCATGAGGCATACACACTATCCATACTAACATATAACGCTGAGAAATTTGTTTGTTTGTTTGAACGCGCTAAGCTCGGGAACTACGGATTCGAATTGAAAAATTATTTTTGTGTTGGTTAGAGCATTTATCTAGGAAGGCTATAAATCATCGCACTGTGACTTATAGCGAAGATACAGCGGGAAATGTGAACAAAACGTGGGAAACGTTTCATTGATTTGATGCGTACGCTGCGAAAACGGTTTAAGACACCTAAAAACTATGTATGAAAGAATGATACCCTTCAAATGATCTAAAAAAATGTCCGCGACACTATATGTGTATCTTTATAGATTAATTTGCAAGAACGAAGGGAAACGACGGGTCGTGAGTGATATCGTTGGCAGCTTTAATTTATAAAGTTGTAAAGGTTTGAAAAAACAAATTTGAATGCTTTAAACAATTACTATTCTACGCGGACGAAGTCGCTGACACAGCTAGTCAGCTAGCAACTTATAAAAAAGGCTAGATCTTCTTTACTACACGTTTCATGTTAAAAGGTTACCCTAATGCGCATATTTTTCGTCTCTGTTACAGTGTATAGCAATATTTGCATTTTGGCTAGCTCTAGCTGGCGCGTGCTTCGAAATCATAAAAATAATTTCCTAGATGTCCCTTGTATTTTTTATCTTCAAAGATAAATTCGTCTGCTGCATTGTTTTATGTAAATATATATGCAATTGTTGAGACATATAGCTTAAATGTTGATAGGGACTACTCTTATGTAATGCGAAGATTGGTTTTAAGATTAAATTTTTTTTTTTTTTTTTAATTTGATGGAAGTTCTTATGTGCTTATATCTATATAAGCAGTTATTTTTATATACATTATGAGTAACTGCAAAAAAAACATACATTTTCTGTATTGAGACAAATACAAATCAATCAACATTTGAGTTTATAGTGATATATTTATATATTATGATTAAAATAATACAACGGTTAGATATTTGTTCTGTTTTTTAACATTGAACAGAACGATGTAAAATTCAGTAACAGCCAACTTGTTGGTAATACATATTTAAATTTGAAGTCAAGACCAGAAAAGATAAACCCTTTTCTCATGTGATTAATCTATCAAAAGATCAGTTCACAAACAGCGAAGTTAATGTATCCATTTACGAGCGATGTCTTGAGTCATTTTTTTTTTAATCATAGAGGGGGATAGACACGATCATGAAGTTCCCTCGATGGTAGGTGATACGCCTATAGCATCTAAACAAAATGCGCTGTCGTCTTATTCTGGCTTTGGAAATTCGGAAATCCACAGACTGAAACCGAAACGCCATTAAGCTTCGCGGCGTTTTCATCTGTGGACGGTGGTTTGTGACCCGGACGAAATTTAACTCAATTTGAATTTGGTGGGGCCTGATTGTAAGCAGTAGATTGCTACTATTAGACCGACGGGCACGTAAAATAAATCCCATACATTTTCTTCTTGTCAAACTTCATTATCGTTTATTATTAGCGTGGTTAGCTTCAAGTGATCACTTTATTTAAATGTTAATTTATCACGCGTTAAAACAGGTTATCCTCTCAAGATGAAAATGTCCGCTTCCATTAATATTCCGAGCCACAAACGAACGTAAAAGCGACTAATCTCCTAACTATTCCCAAGAACGTATAATTATCGCTCAATAACCATCAACTACACGGGATTACTAGAGGTGAATTATAATTTTCTGAAATTGAATTCTGACTAATACTAGCTATTTACATAATAATGAGATCGCTTCCTATTACACCTTTTTTTCTTGTTTCTCCAGCCGAGTTCCGTATAAATACCGTGTGTAGTTTACGCGGGTAGTTCACATTTAAATAAAACACTAACGGTTTCTCCGTCTCCCCGGTCCCTGTGACCAAGGCTGCTGCAAAGCGTCCAAAACGTCGGACCGTAGTTAAAATATTTTGGTATCAAAATAATTTTCTAATAAGTTTAACAACTATACATCGCGTTGTAAACTAAAAACAGTATTATATATTTAACTCTTAATAATAACGAACAGAAGACGAGTCACAGAAAAATATATGCCCATTATATGTATGCATTACTCTTGTACTTAAAGTACTGAGCTGATCTTCATGAAATTTTAAATAAGATAAGTACTTTGTTTATCCATTTCAAATACAAGTATATATACTATACTTAGTGGGTTATCATTATAAGTAAAACGATGTGTATGTGGTATATATGCAACTCTGTTGTACCGAACTCCAAAACTATTAAACGACTTTTAATGTTATTTCGTTATTAGTGCAAGATTAACATAATACAAAGGCGACTTAACATAATTAAATTCGTCGGGCAAATAACGGTTATTATTGCTTATTAAGGCTAAAACGGTATACCGTTATGAATGGTGATTTTGTGGAAATTTAAACCCAAAATTTTCCCACAACACGTACACGAAAGTCGTCTATAAACAATATTCTTACTTTGAGTAGTGAAATATTTATTTCATATTAATAATTCATTTTGTGTATGTAGTAACAATGGCATTTATTATATAATATAATTTAGAATTTAAAAAAAACCTTTCAAAATTATATTACAAATGTACTAAATATAGTACTTTACGGAAACGTAATGTAATAGTTAAAGACAGTTAAGAATAAATTAAGAGTTTAGGTGTCGAAACATATATAGTATTTTTATGTACTGAATATTATATTAATGATATATAGAATGCAGACCCGAAATATGATTAGCTAAATCCATAAATTACAGAGTGTAAAACTTAGAAACCAGAATGAAATACCAAACTTACACCTATATCTAGAACAAGAAAGGCAAATAATTAAAAGTCTAGTCCAAAAATCAAACTCCGGACCTTTCGTACTAATGCAATTCTAGACAACACTTTGTACCACTCTCCCACTTATATCTCTCTTATAATAGGTTAAATATTCAAGTTTAGCTTCATTAGTGGTCTAAATTCCTAAATATCTAATCATTTTGATGAGTCCTAACAGCAAGTTGGTGTGACGTGTGTAATTAGTCCGTAGTTGCATTGCTCCTGTCAAGCAAACTCAGCATTAGCTATAACGATAGAACTTCGTCTTAAGATATACCTTTGAACACGTCAGGGCAGAAGCTATAACTTGTCTAATATATAATGATAGGTTTGAATATTTCAATTAGAAGTGAGGTAGTAAAATTTATGTACATAGAATACTTTCAGATATAGTAGAAAGTTTAGGGTCATTGGTGTATTGGTAGCAATGTATAGCCAATAATCAACGGGTCGTGGTTCGATCACTTTTCTAATTAATTCGTATTTTTTCTGAAACATGTTGGACTTTGTCTGGACAATACATGGGTGATAGAACTATCAAAATTTAGCCCGGGTCTCGAACCATAGTCCATAGATAAAAAAAGCCGTGAAGTTTAATCGGGTTTCGGTTTCAATCTGTGGTTTCCCGAACAAACTAAAACAAATAAAAAGCTCGGCAGCGCGTCTTGTTTAGAAGTTATAAGGCTAGGCTTTTTTTTACCTTCCATCACGCGTCTGTATCATTTTTTTCTTAACCGTTAAAAGCGTTTTATTTTATTTAAATGTGTACTAATCACGTCAAATAATACTCGTATAAATAAAGTTTTGAATAAGGACAATTCATTAACTAACTACAAATAGTTAAATCAGTCTACCTACCCTTTAATATTTACTTAAATCTATACTAAAATATAAAGCTAAATAGTTTGTTTGTTTGAACGCGTTAATCTCGGGAAGTACTAGTTCGAATTGAACAATTATTTGCGTGTTGGTTAGAAAATTTATCGATATATAAAACTATACGCTGTCACTAATACAAACGAGGAAACAACGGGAAATGTGGAGGAAATAGGGAAAAAATATTAGTTTTTGTGGGTTTCCGTTGCGTACGCTACGAAAACGGGTCAATATCCCAAAAAATATGTATGAAAGAAAGATTCTCCTTTAAATAATCAAATAAAAAATATGTTCCTCGACACTATAAACCACGGGACGCGACGGGCATCGTGGGCAACAACTTTAATCAATAAAGACGAAGAAAAAATATCTATTCTTTACGGACAACGTCGCTGACTTAGCTAGTAAAATATATATCTTAGTCGATCTTCCTTTAATGGTTTCGTTTTTCTGGAACTTCATTAACGCACTTGTCATCCTATACTAGACAACTATACACCTTTGAATACGCCATAGCATTTCCTCGGACGTCGGTGATGTCAAGTTGCTATCTCTATAACGTATGAAAAGCGTTCTTAATTACCTCTTCGGTGCACTGAATCAAGCTTTTAGACAACAAAGGAATCGATTAATACCAGAACCTTCTCATTGTTCCCGTTAATAAGTTTGTTATATAAATTAAGGACATTTCTCAGACTTGGCGATAAATTGAAGAGAGACTTTCCGCTTTCAACGGTTAAATATAACTGTAGAAAACATAGTCTTTGCATTATGTAGTAGCAATGTCTGGCTGATAATCAATCGATCGTCGGTTTGGTTCCATATAATATTTCTAAAACGTATTACCATCGTCTGGAAAATTTGTGCATAAAACAGCTGGTACGAATGTGCCATCATTTACAGATGAAGGAGTAGTGAATTATTATCGATCTCTGGTTTAAGTTTATGGACTTCCGGATGTCCAAAGTCAAAATGGATCGACATCAAATTTTTCTTCAGATAAAGCCTCTGTAATATAAAATATAATTGCTATTTCATTTGAATTTGTTCAGTGTTACTGTGCCGTGCACGCGTTCGCGAATTCCTAGCTCTATTTCATTCAAGTGGTTGAGACGATCTTGCATTTTGTTCTGCAAGACGAACCTGAATATTCGACGATAGGTTCTCTGGCTCGCGATTGGGGCGCGCACTATAATACTTTTCAGATCCTGCTGTAGAGTCAAAACTTCATTAGCTTCTAAATCGATAACTATATATCACAGAGTAAAAATATTGATCGTCTAGGTTGAGGACCTATATAGGTATAACATACTAAATTACAAAAATCTGAAGCATCAACATTTTTTACCTGTCTGCTTGGCATGGAATGCCCCATATGCTATCGCGATGTTTTCTGTAGATATTGATATATTCTATAATATTGTCGAACATTTTTTCGTTCTATCATTAATACCTACTTTTGGCAGCGTATGAGAAGAAAGACATTTTACGGCTAATTTTTTTACGCCTTCCGTTGGTTTTAGTAAGAATTTCTATAGATGTCTCTATAGACATAATCGAGTACTAAATATAGCCTATGTTACTCAGAGATAATGTAGCTTTCTAATGAAAACAGAATTATACAAATCGGTCCAGTACTTTTTGAGTTCACCCGTTACATACAAACATACAAATCTTTCCTCTTTATTATATTAGTATAGATATATTTATAATATTATTTGTTAAATTTGTAAATTCATTACTAAAATGGCATTTGCAAGTGTTAATATAAATAAATAAAATTTCCAATTAAAATGGTGCAGACTTGCAGAGATATGGACTATATCTGCCTTCAAACAATTTTTATACAAAGCACTCTGGTTGGGAATTTTATGAAGTGTATTTTAATAATAGAATCTCGTACCCTTAACATTATAATTAAACGAGTTAATTGAATTATTTCCCAATTATGACGCTTCACGTAGCGGGTACTTATTTATGTTCGATCTGGTTTGTATGATACTTAGCCGGAGATATTAATAAATATAATAGATCTAATTATTATTAAATTGAAACTCAAAATATAATATTAGGCTTATCTTTGATGTATTTAAGCTTAATAAGGATTTTTTAGCTACATGATCTATTTATTTATTTACAAACATCCACTACTATAACAGACGGAATCCAATGCGATAGGGACTTACAATAAGTAAGTTCACCCCAAGGACTGTAGAAATTATCTGCTTTTTTGTATTACGACCTAAACAGTCCTCAACGTCTATTGTTCTTTTGATATAATAACCTATATGATAAGAAAAAATAAGCAAAATCTCTGGCTCCATGTCAATACACAGGTTCGATTTCCGTACGTTATCTAAACAACCTTTTTGTTTCACGAAGGCCGCCGCAGTTTCTTAATGAACAAATTGCTTTGCACAGCGTTAAGCGCGAGATAGCCTCAGTTCGACTCCCGGCGATAAAAGATAATAATTTCGTTTGGACAAAAAACATAATTTTTACAAACGATCAACTTAACTATATGTGCAGTACAGTAAACTAATTTGTATACATCAATAATAATAAATTGATACAAATGTATTCTATATCCAAGTGCATCTGAATTGGACTTAATTGTCTACCGGTATATTAAAGCAGCCAGACTAGCGCTAGGATAAGGGTTAATCAGTAATTTATTTGCACATCAAGCACTGACGCAGATAACTCACGAAATACACAGTAGGAAATTAGTGCTATACTTTGACTTAGGATGACAGATTTGACAATTTATAGTAGGAACGAGTTAGTGTTTAACGTTTGTAAATCTTTTTTTTTTATTATGTAAAATCAATTTAAGCCACTCACATCTTTACAGTAGATAATGGTTGAGTCTTTTTTTTCATTTTAAATGTAATAAATCTTATGAGAAATGAAGTCTTTAAACATAATTATAACATTAATTTAAAATTGATACTTTGGGCTATATATCAGTACTATAAAAAAATTGTATATATTTAAATTTGAATAATAATAGGCCTTTTTGGGTGTTTAAAATATCGCACCGTCCGTCGTAATAGAGCTTTGTTCTACCTTGTGGCGCCATCTAATGGATAACAGATGTTCATTGTACAAGTACTTAACTATCTAAAATTAAAGATAGGCTTATAGTAATGTCAACCAAAAATATTCAATACTTTAAATGCTTAGTAGACAAAGTCACTGCATCCATAGTCCAATTGTAAAGCGAGTGCCAGTGAATGACTGGTTAGTACTTGGGGAAAATTTAGATTATTTCGGTCGGACAGGGCACAGATGTCTTTAATATGTTGCTTGTCAATAAAATCGTACAGTGAAGTCCTTCTGGGAAAAACGAGATTTCCCATCATTTGTGTGAACTCCCTGACTCATCAGCCTAAATTAGGCATAGTATAGTTTCCTGAATTCTATAAGATTCGACTATTGTTATCAATACTCCTCGTTATGCCACTAAAATGGCCTTCCCCGACGCGCCTATCCTTTTGTTAGTAAACGAGCTTTGATCGATCTAACAACAATAGGCCAATTTCAATCCTGGTTTCGTTTATATCCAGAGCAAATACAATGGTCCCATGATAAACGGAGGCTTGCAGTAATTCGGAGTCGTTAGGAAACCTGAATGAGATTTTGATTAGAATTTATTAAGAGGGGTTTAGAGTAAGTGGATTTATAGCTTCTTAATGATTATATTGACAAAGTTTTATATCTTTAAAAATTCATAGGCTATTAGTTATAGTACTACTTATTATTGTTTTAAACGATCATTATTAATGTTAATACAATTTTATATGAATGCTACTACTCTCTGTTGACAATTTTCATTTTAATCATTTCAAGTCGAAGGACTTTAATTTTTTTTTTGTAATAGCTTAATTACAATCAACAGTTTCAATTCTGAGCTTTATACGTTATCAAAGATTAAAACGAATTTAACCGAAGAAATATTTCCTCTTAAATGTAAAGTTTCAAGTAAAATTAAAAATAGTTTTCTAAAAAGTTTAACTAACATACATCGCATTTAAAAACACTTTAACGGTTTGAAGCGCGATATATTAACCAATATATCACGTTTTAAACCGTTAAATTGTTTTATTTAAAGTGTTTCGCGTAAACTATAGACAGTATTTAAGATGCATCGCGTAAACCGTTAGTGTTTTATTAAAATAGTAATCTCTGAATTGCAAAATAGTATAGGTTTATTTTGTATGTCGTTTAACATCGAAACATTTTATCAAAAGTATGAGGCACAAGAAGCTTAACAGTAAAATTGAATTTTCACGTACAGAGTAACATTTCGTATGAAATATGTATGAATCATTTTAGACATTTGGCGAACAATTGTCGAACGGCTATCAATTCTCAATTGATATTCCAATGAAGCTTTATTATAACTGTATAAAATATTTTTCGTGATCCTAGGCTTTTTTAGGTTTGATGAAATCAAATATTCATAATCGTGAATCGCTATAGCTTATCCATGAAATGCTCATTCCAACGTATATATAAATATCAGTTTTGAATACTGTCTGTAGCTTACGCAAGTAGTATACAATGAAATAAAACACTTTAACGGTTAACCACGCGATATATATTAGTTAGACTTATTTGAAAATTATTTTCACTACGTGAAAATAATTTTCAAATAAGTCTGTCTTTTTTCGTCTCCGACATTTCGGATCTGTTCCGTCGAAGTTGGTTTGGCAAAACTGGCCGGGTCCTAGCAGAATTAACAAACGTTGTCTTCGCGTTCGCTGGTGTGGTTAACCGTTGAAGTGTTTTATTTAAATATCAGTTTTGTTTCGTTTTAAAAAGGGAAACTCATATGGATTTTGGATTCGTATGTGTAATTTTTGAATACTATAATCTTATGTAATGCGCACTTAGTGGGTACATGTTAGAACTGATGCGGACAAGATAATTTTGCCTTTCTTTGTTGGTTTAGTTTATTATCTTTCTCTAATAAACATAATTTAGAAACTATGATTACTGCTGCTGCTGTTATTTACGCTGGTGGCACCTTGTTTAAACATTTTAAACACTTACTATGAAATTTCTTGTGTAAACATACACTCAAGAGCATTCTTATTTACTTTTGTTTCTAAGAAGATTACATTTATTATGCCATCATTTGAAGGCACCGAATACAATAAATAGTAACTAGAGAGGCCTTAGTAATCCCATTGAGATGTCAGATGAATTCCTTTCAAGCTGGCATCAAATAAACGTCACGACTCACGACAGAACACCACTAGCAGCGAAATGTGAATTATGAGGAAATCTTCGTTTCAAATTTCAGTCTAGACAGCATCTAGACTTTAATATGGCAGCTACAAAGCCCGCCATCGAAGAGCCATCGTCTTTATTGAGAAGCAGTAATAACGTTATGTCGGGGTCTTTCGTCTCCACCACCTCCACCAGGGCGATGCTGTACAGTGTTTTATTACTTAGATGGCCTGCTTTGCCCAGAGACACAAACGCGAAAGATATTGTGTGACTAGGACTTATTCTCGTCTCTTCTCAACATCATTCTCTTTATATTTCCATATGCCATATTAAAGTGTAGATATACTATTTCTGTAAATATTATAACTCATTCGTTCCGTCTGGTATCAGCTTGACTACTTAACAAAAATTATAGATTTCTAAGATCTTCTTCTCTTACTTAGATTTTAATAAGACTTTTAATTTGAATACTTCATTATTCTTCACATGTTGTTGCACATGATGGCAATTATATAAAATTAAGCAATTAAAGGTCTAATATATAATTTAAAAATAGAAAATAAATTGAAAATTTTTTCAACTTGAACCGACATTGTCAGAGCTCCGTGGAACGTTCAGAGCAACAGCACGGAACGCTGACGATGCCTGTTCAAGTCCTGCCCGAGTTGAAATTTTTTTCAATTTATTTTCGATTTTAAAATTATATATAAGACTTTTAATTGCTTAGACAGTTCAATTTTATATAAAAAATACATATTTCCAATGTTATGTACCTTCCCAGATAGGTACATAACAATTCCCTAATACTGGTCCAATAAAACACTCATCAATTTATTTTAATACTACTCGACGATGGCAGCATACATGTAAAGCATGGCGTTTAAATTAAAGTCTACATGATAAATTATAAAATAAAACCCTTAGAATTTTATATCCACCAAAGTTAATACGGTTTACTTAAAATAATTATTACTATGAGTAATTTTTAAAAATAGATCATAAGGTTGAAGTCATTTTTTTCGAATATAAAATAAATGTCTTATTAAGCAGCCATGCAACGCCTATAAAATATTCTTTTTAATATAAAATACCCAACTTCAAACAGTAAAGTAATTAGTAAAAAATTTGCACAACACAGTACGCTTTGCTCAAAGTAATATTCGAGTATTTCCGACAAAAACAAGTTCATAAACGACGAAGTTCCAAAAAAGCATATATACGAACCGATTTTTGAAGTCGGTTAAATAAATAAAAACAGACGTGTTATATTTATCATCTGTTAATAAAATACAGATTCATTTTTAAATTTAGAAGACGAAGCTGAAATGTAATCGATAATTCATGCAAATCCATTCCTTAACATGCGGGAGTCTACAAGTAAGACTTGTATAGTGGCTAATTATTACGGCAAGCCTCGTTTGTCATGCAAACCAGACCTCAGGATAATTGCCAGTCTTTAGCTTGATTGGCGTTTCATTTGGATAATTGTTGTAAGATCCTCTGGCAGCCATTAAGAATCTAATTGGACTACGTAGATTATTTTTTTGTAGATTACTAGATTGGTACGAAAACTGGTCTAAGACTATGTGAGAAAAAGACAAACGCAAACAGCTCTTGTGTTCCGCGGATTGCGCTAGAAATGATACGATATAGATAGGTCCCGCAACTTTGGTTGATTTTTTTGGTTAATTTCAATATTCCTGTCCTAACTATTTAACATCCAGATTTCAACGCAAAGTGCAATGTCTTTTAGAAAAAAAATGTTTAGAAATATGTTGGACCCCCGGGGGATGAAACTTGCGACCTGTTACTTTTTAGCCATACGTTGAGTCTACTATTAGACCGAGGAACCCGTCAATATGAGTATTCATTAAAGTAAATTAACCATTCATTGTTATATAGTATTTTAAACAGCTCAAAATGTTTTGTTTAATTTCTACAACTCGCGTAAACAACAGATGTTTAAAACTTAGAATTTTTCAGCCTATAACTCACATACTATGTTATTTTATTAGACCGCAATTAACTTTTCCCTAAACATATCTAAGTCTACTTTTCCAATTTAATTTAAACACGATAAACGTTTGTCTCTGAACTTTTGGGTCACCTCGTAAATAGACAGCCATGTTTCGTATTTCGTCGAATAACCCTCATCCTTCTTGCTGATCGATGGCTGCTAACTTTGGAATTTTGCGACTTACAATCTATACCTTTATGGGTACTTGGAAATTACCTCAACAAAAGTCGAAAAATCAATTTTACATTGCAAATATATATATAGTTACAGCAATAGCACGGAACGTCGTGGATGCCTGTTTAAGTCCTGTGTCGTAATTTTTTTTTTCAATTTAAAATTTATTTATTTATTTATTAATAAGGCTAACTAACTAGGTACACAAACATGTTTTAAACTACTTAAGCTAATTATAGTAAGAATAATTCTTATGTACCTAACTTATAAGTATGTACAACGTTAATTATAGATATGTATATAGAGAGATAAAGACAATCGATTAACTACGCATCACATCATATATACTAATCAAATAACGTCAACATACATGTATAAATTTAGAAAGACAATTTTATCGTAATATATAACTAGAATGTATTGTTGGAATAAACTATAATGAAAGGTATCAGTTTGCAGTTATTCAAGTCCCGCCTGTGTCGTCAATTTTAACCTAAACTATGTCTGACAGTTCAACAAGAGGGCTTCGTTGAAAATCAGTGGTGAAGCATAACAGTGCTTCTACTACGCTGATGCATCACACTTTGATGATTATTTTTCCCCATGATTTCCACTGTTTCTTGGCTTCTATTTGTGGCATCGTAATGTATTATTCTTCGATAAAATTATATAACCAAGACAAAAAGGATTCTAAAATTCAAACCAGTAGTTTTTTAGCACGTTTAAAAAAACAAATAATCTTTACATCCTTATATCTCTTCTTAGTTTAAATATCGTGTAGAATAAAGATTAGAGTTCAATCTAATTATATAAATTCTCACAAACGAATCTCTATTAAGTGTAATTAAAAAATTGTAACTACTCTTTGTGGAGCAGATATTTTGCGCCACGGTTGTATATGAAACATTAAAAAAATGTAGTACGTGATCATACTTTCTCAATAAAGTTTCTACGGAAACGGGTCAAATTCAAGCGTTCTATTTGAATATCCGATTCCTGCTAATAAACTTGTCCAGTCTGCCATTTTCGTTTACATCGTTTTTTCCGTATGTGCTCCATTTTCGGCTTGAAAATGCTGGCTTATATTTTTCCAGTGTGAATCATAGCTTTGGCTTACAACATACATGACGTAAACCTCAGTGGTCTGTTTTATGATATGACTACAATAAGATTTAAATAGAATTCTAGTTACCCAGACAATCTCTTCTATGTTCATTATCAATTTTATGTTCACTATGTATTATTTGTTCCGAATCAACCCAAGATCTATGTTCACGCTTAACGTAATATTGATGACAATAGGCGTATAGACATCAAATTCAATCATTATAATAATGCACCATAGAATAATCTATACTAATATTTTAAAGCTGAAAAGTTTGTTTGTTTGTTTAAACGCGCTTACCTCAGGAACTACTGGGATTTAATAAGAATCTGTTAATGTTGGATAGATAATTTATCGCAGAAGTCTTTAGCGTGCCTAAATAAGCAAAGAAATAGTGGAAAACGTGGGCTAGTTATTAGCTTTTCCGTTGTGTGCTGTGCGAAAAAGGGTTCGGGAAACTAAAAATATGTAATCCTGCCGTCCTACTAGTATAAAACAAAATAAAGATCACTGCTCACGTTTCCGTAATAAACCCCCGTGACCCATTACTAATATACTTCTCGTTTTAAACCGTTAGAAGTGTTTTAAGTAAAGTCGCGTGAGTTACAGGTTTCATTTAACGTATAATATATGTCATTATTTACAGATACCTAAGAGGTAAATTACGAAAAGCAGATAAGTCCCAATTTTCCCGAAATATAATTAGTAATTTCTCGTTCATCTAATTTCGTAGACATGAAAGTCGTACGAATTCGATGTGAAAGAAAACACGAGCCGCGAAATAATATACGCTCTACTAAGAGAGCAATTTCTCACAGAATCACAGTCCTCGTTATTTACTCATTAAAACTTGAAATTGAAGGCGTTCTCAATCGTAACATGAAAGTAGAATGAAGTTTTCAATGATACAGCAACAGCCGGCCTAGCATGCACGCTAGACATATGTCTATTCCGAGCGTAGACATTGACGATTGTTTTTTATGATAGAGGATAGGATAGACAAGCATGGAGTCACTTGATGGAAGGTAAAATAACCCCAGCCATATAACACTTAAAAAGGATTCGCTGTCGACCTTTTTCTTGTTTGGCTTTGGATATTCGGAAATCCACAGACTAACCTTACTAACTTTTTTACCTGTAGACTGTGGTTCGTGACTCGCGAGGAATTTAGACATACGGACTAGATGTGTAACAACCACATTTCCAGACGAAGTCTAAAATGATTCAGGATTTTTAGTTAACGGAAACTTCTTGGACCTAGAGGGGATCAATTCCACGGCCAGTTGATTACTAGCCATATTTTATGCATGGTATTGTTCAAAGACATTGTTCACTAATATAAAACTAAGTTACTCTTCTCTTGGTTTACTCTTCAAAATTAGTAGTTCTCCACTAGACCGATTAAGTTAGAGACTAAAGAATTGTCGACATATATCGATAAAAACTGTAGACAAAATTTGCTCAAGCACGCATGCTAGGCCGACAGGAAGGACGCGTTGAAATGAAAAATGAAAGAGAGTTTTCCAAGGGTCTCCAACAAATATAATCTTTGTAAATATTTTTTATTTACTCACAACAGTGATTCGTAGAAGCAAAGCCGGTACAAGTAATTAACTTGAGTTATTTTTTTTCATTGCGTAATAAACAGGTAACATTAAATGCCGTCGATTTTAAAGAAAGTATAAAAAGTCGACAAATTCTATATCACAGTAGTCTAACGTTTGAATAAAACACTTTAACGGTTTAAAACGCGATATATATTAGTTAAACTCATTGGAACATTATTTTTAACTCCGGCCCAACGTTTAGGATGCTTTGCAGTAGCCGTGGTCACGAGAGACCACGAAAATACATCTTAAATTCAATTTACAAACTTAAATATCAACACTGGCGCAACAACTTTAAAAATATCAAAGAAACAAACACAAAGTATACATAAATCGATTAAATAGGAAAAAGTTAACAGAATTTGTTATACGAAAAACACATTTCGATTCAACTCCTGTTTTATAACTAGCGCTATTAAAACATAAAAGTTAATTTAAAGCGAGGAATTTCATTATCCACAAAAATCACGGCTACGAAATGCGCATACACGAATAGACGAAAATAGGGCCTGCTGAAATTTCACCCCAAATTCCCCGGGGTACACTCTATATTAACGAAGGGGACGGTTCCGGTCTTATTAAAAGTGGGTGCAGTGAAACTTCAAACACCTAAGGGCTAGATTGTCCCTTTTGTTAGTCAACATCTGGGATTTAATGTCCAAGCAAACGCAGTCTCCAAAACTTTCATATTAACTTAACAAACTTCGACCTAATGTGTTGTTAAAAGTTTCGGGAAAGTTCTTAAGGGTAATTAAAGTTGACCAACGTTTTAATTGCTGTTACAGAATTAGTAGTCTGTAGCTAGAGGTTAAACGTGCTGCCTTGTATTGCGTTGAGCGTGAGATGTCTTGGGTTCGAATCCTGGGAAAACAATTCATTGTTTCGACGTCTGATCAATTACTTAAAAGTAAAACCAATCAGTGAAACGGACCAGAAATTTGTTCGCCGCATGCCCAACGGGGAAACTGAATTTCAGTATATACTACTTCGTAAGAATGATGTATTTAGATTCCATCGTAACTTTTCAAAGAAATTCCTTAAATATTTACATAAATATGAATAAAGTACATAGAGTACATATATTAATGTATCGTGTATTATAAAATTAAATATCATTAAAATGTTATGTTTAAATTTGTGCTATGTGTATACTTTTAAATTTACATAAGTATCTACTACTCGTATGTAAAAGCGTATGAAATTAAATGATTTAAAAATGCTTCTAGCTATATAACTGGAGGTCATCAAACTTACATTTACATGAAATTAAAAGAAGAAATGTTTACCCAAGCGATTTGTTACAAAACACAAAGCTCTGTTAATAATTCATGAGGCTTTTTAGCTCATAAAGAAAACAAATCTCCAACGTAATATCACCAGATTTATTATTTCAATAAACCATATCGTTTCATTTCATCGCAACGGAGAAATTAAAGGGGATCCATTTAAAACAAAAGAGTTTTTATTTCTCTTGTAGCTTAAATTACGTGAAATTTGCTCTTTCACCCTCCTTTGATGAATTATTCAACGCATCGTAAAATGCAGGGGGGGGGAATTCAGAAGTCTGTCAAAGTGTCAATTAAACAATACTTATTAATCTTAAACCACTCTTAAACGAAGATAATCAATTTGTATTCTGAGCCTGTTTTAATTATGTTTAATTTGTAGATAAATTTGACGGGCTCATTGGTCTAATCTATCGCTAATAATCAACGGGTCGATCCTCACCGGGTCCAACATATTTCTATTCTACAATTTTTCCGAAACATATTGGACTTCGTCTGTAAATCTGGGTATTTAATGGGTGGTAGGCATAAAGAAATTCCATCCGGATCACGAACAACTGTTCGTAGATGAAAATGCCGTACAGGGCGCTTCGGTTTCACTCGGTGGATATCCGAATATCCAAAGCCAAAATAGGTTAACGGCGCATCTTGTGTAAACGTAATAGGTGATAGACCTATCATTAAGTGAATTCTATGATTGTCTGTTCTCCTCTTTTATTAAAAAAATCTAAATATAAGAAAGATAAAAACACTCTACTTCTGTCGTGTCTATTTTCGTGGAATAAATTAAACGTTATTTAAACATTGTTTCCTTCACAAATCCGCATTCCCTTTTCACAAATAAGAGGTCCATGGCTGTCAATTCCACATCTGCTTTAATAAACTTTCCCCTCCTAAGCTTCTTTAATAAAACGCTGCGTGCATTTTATTGTTTTGCGAAGTTAAAATTTACATATCGTAACCAAATATGTATGAGTGAGTTCTTTAACGTCTGTTTTAAATAGAAATTAAAATTAATTTTATTTAAGCATGGAAAATATAACAACATTGTATATTCATAAAGGTGCATGACTAACAGGCTTCGTGCACTGATAGCCCCATTAGACAGATCTTTGTTATTTTTAACTTTGAATAAAAAAAGATAGTAAACATTAATCGAAACGCATAGGGTTGTCGACATTCTTTTATTATTTTACTTTTAGACAGTATTTATTAAATTTTTATAATGGAGGAATACAAACGGGCATAACGATCACTTGTTGGAAGGTGAAATGCTTATATAATTATACGATTATTTTATTTGAGGACGGTGGTTCGATACCTGAACAGAATTTACCATGTTCCCACCAACCATTAATTAATGCAATGCATTTTAATTAAATATAATTATATATTGACAGTTTATAGGGCTATAGTCCCAGCGCTGGGACTAGGCATTATAAGCAATTTATTACAATTTTTACCCCCCATCCCCTTTACAAAAGTAAGCAAAGCTTTTACCCCCTCCCCCGTTCTTACGTAAAATTTTACAATTAAAAATGTTTTTTTATATTTAATTTTAAAAAAAAAAGTGATCAGAAAGTAATATCGGCGTATATCATCTGGACCCCCCCCCTTCATCAAACAACAACCCCCCCCCTAGGCTACGTAATACTTGAACGGTCCCTAGGATCTATAGCTGTGGTCTATTTCCTTACGATGTTTTCTTTTAAGAAAGAGCAAATGTACATAAAATATTTTTTACACGATCAGGCTTTGATCACCCCAATTTCGAAGCTTGGTTGTCACAGCCATTACTGGTGTTCGGAACATAATGATAAATAATTAGACATATAAATTCTTACGAGCCTCTATATCCTAAAAGTTTTAATAGCACCAGAGTGGAAATTTAATAACGGCCAAGTGCCGAAATGTCGAGCCGGACACGCAATAAAGACGTCCATAATATTTTTATTAACCAATAAAGACGAATGATATTAATGTTTCCTATCCCTCCTTTCAGAACTCTGGAACTATGATCACGAAGTTCGAAAATGCTTCATAAACTTTTATAAATTAAGCACGCTACGGTCCATGTTCGTACTTTATATGGGCGCTTTCCACTTTGAGAAAATGCATTTTCAGTTTTCGAAAGAGAATTTTTTATTAGGTGATGAAACTCAATACGGTATCCTGATTGTTGGGAGTTCAAAGTTAATGACGTCTATTCTCATAATGGGGCTTCCGTTTTTAAGCCCCATTTTGAGTGGTGCATGGCTCCCTTGTGGGGCATGGTGCGAACACATTTCTGTGTCCGTTTCACTGATCTGTTCTTTAACAGGCAAGTAGTTGATCAGACTTCTGTGTCCTGCCCGACCGAAACAATTTTTTGTTTCCATGGTATTCGAAGCCAGGACCTCTCGCACTTAACGCAATGCTAGGCAATAGGTGTAACTATTTGGCTACACAGGCGGTCATTAATATGTCCCTACTTGAATAATTTACTTCGCATGAAATTAAACTTCTACCAACTAACTCTCACTTACTAGTTAAACGTATCCCCTATTAAGCCCGTTCCTAGGTTTAAATTCCGGAAAAATATGAGAAACCATCTGTTCCCAGCAACTTTGTCCACGTAGAATATTTTTAGATAATTTGAAGAGGAACTCGTACATATTTTTTGGGTACCTTGAACCGTTTTCGCAATACACACAGAAATGAATATTTTGTCCATTTTTTACACATTTTCCAATTTTTCTTACGTTCTATCTATTCTTCTTAATAGGCTAAAGTCTTGCTTGATTAATCAACAAACCAACAGAAATACGTTTCGATTCGAACCATGAGTTCCTGAGCACATTAGCGCGTGCAAAGAAAAAAAAACAAAGGTTACTAAGGTGCTAAGAGCAAATTTCGATAAAAAAATATACTCAGCGAAATATAAGATAACTAACTAAGTTAGCGACTTTGTCCGCGTAAGATAAAATTATTTTGGGCATCGAATTATCAGTTTAAAGTTAGTTTTTGCTTACCTCCTGTTCAACTAGCTAAAATTTATATGTCTATACATTTATAGAGCAGCTGGAATTGGTCTGAAAAAAAAACGGGAAAAAAAGAAAACCCCCCCCAAAAAACCCTAAGGGGGAAAAAAAGGGGGGGGGGGGGGCCCCCGGGGGGGGGGGGGTCCGCGGGGGGGGGCACCACAAAACCCCCCCCCCCCCCCCCCCCCCCACGGGCCCCCCCCGGGGGGGGGGAAAAAAACCCCCCCCCCCCCCCCCCCCCCCCCCCCCCCGCCCCCCCCCCCCCCGGTTTTTCCCCCCCCCCCCCCCCCCCCCCCCCCCCCCCCCCCCCCCCCCCCCCCCCCCCCCCCCCCCCCCCCCCCCGGGGGGGGGGGGGGGGGGGGGGGGGGGGGGGGGGGGGGGGAAAAAGGGGGGGGGGGGGGGGGGGGGGGGGGGGGGGGGGGTTTTCCCCCCCCCCGGGGGGGGGGGGGGGGGGGGGGGAGAGGAAAAAAAAGGGGGGAAAAAAACCCCCCACCCCCCCCCCAAAAAGGGGGGGGGAAAAACCCCCCCCCCCCCCCCCGGGGGGGGGGGGGGGGGGGGGGGGGGGGGGGGGGGGGGGGGGGGGGGACCCCCCCCCCCCCCCCCCCCCCCCCCCCCCCCCCCCCCCCCCCCGGGGCGCGGGGGGGGGGGGGGGGGGGGGGGGGGGGGGCGGGGGGGGGGGGGGGGGGGGGGGGGGGGGGCGCGGGGGGGGGGGCCCCCGCCCCCTTTTTTTTTGGGGCCCCCCCCCCTTTTTTTTGGGGGGGCCGGGGGGGTTTTTAAATAATTTATATACATTTATAGACATATAAATTTTAGCTATTACTAACGATGTAGTTTAGTAGTTCCGAAACGTTCAAACGAACAAACAAACTCTTCAGCATATATTAGTATAGATGTATCGGGTCAATTGGAATATTTACATAACAATATATCTGTTGTATCTAAATGAATCCTCGTTTGAAACAGATCGCAACATTTTTCACATAAATGACACGCGAACAAATTTCAATAATACTCTGAAAACGAATTGAAAACATGATTAAATCGAGTGTGTATTGACGAAACAAAATTTCGATATGCACGTAAAGCAAATGGACTGTGAGTGAAAAATTTAAGGCTGCGGTCTCATATCAACGCTATAGTTCGCGTATTGCGTCATGAACTTAATATAGACATCGTTTAATCTCCTGGCGTTGAGATGTTTTTTATTGTGTGGTATATATCAATGAATTATTTCCAAGCTTCTAGGCCGCTTTAATTGTTAGTGAACTGAAAATTTAGTTCTTTTATTTTTATACATTGTTTTTATTATATGTTTTTGTTTTTACTTATTTTTTTTATTGTAAACATTTTGTACTACCTGTCCGTATAAACGTACTATTCTACTTGTTGTTCTAACTTTTCTAAAATTGGCGTTGTGCTCACTTCCAGGTACAACAAAGGTACGTCTAATTTATTATATATTTATTGTCTTTTTGTACGTGGAAGAAATGATTTGATTTGAAGTTAACACCAAATTTGTACGTATCATCTTCGTTTGTAACGCCGAGTCTTAATTAAAAGGTTTAGTTAAACGTGCGCTTGAGTAAACAACAATAAGTACTTAACTAGATGTCGTCTTCTACGAATAAGATGTACTGACCGTTGACCAATAGACTAATGATTAAAATAATAATTAGTAATTAAGAATACGTAAGCCAGGTTCTTTCTGATAGAGGAAAGGAAGCCATCGTCGTCTTTAGCTGGTAAAACACTTGGGACAAAAATAGGCTAAAAATAATCGCAATGCTTGTGGCGTTTATAGGAGACCGTAGCATAATGTTCGTACCCCTTTCCGTCAAGCGACGGTACAAAATGAAATGTTTGTTTGATCACCATTAAAAGTTTTCGAAACATTTCATTGTTGTTCGAGGGATCGGTATTCTGTGGAAACATGGACCAATTGCTATGCCTCAGTTATTGTGAATTCATTCATCTGGTTCAAGAACCATTGATTTGCCAATTTTTCAAATGTTAACTAAAAATTCTTCTAAAATCATCAGAAAAACTAATTGAAGGCAATAATTTATAAATAAAAAGATGAAAGCTAGACGGACAAAAAATAAATAATATTAATGACACAGACGGTGAATAAAAGTAATTAATGACACAGACGGATCTCGAATGCCTGTGTTACAATGTAATGTAATGTATATTTTTTATTTATATGATATTATGTGGACAAGTGAAAAGTCAAAAAGTCACTAATAAATAAGTAATGATTCGTTTATATACTTTAATATAAAGCTGAAATAACGTTCCCCCCCGTAGGGCATGGGGCGAACACGATTCTGTGTCCATTTCACTCATCGGTTTTGTTTAAAGGCGAATAATTGATCAGATTTCGGTGCTCGAAACAATCTATTTTCTCTCCGGGATTCGAACTCAGGATCATTGCGCTTAACGCAATTCTAAGCAACACGTTAAACCATTTAGTTACAGAGGCGGCCAAATTATTGTTACACCTTAAT
The DNA here is from genome assembly GCA_963661955.1 of Leptosia nina. Taxonomy (NCBI): domain Eukaryota; kingdom Metazoa; phylum Arthropoda; class Insecta; order Lepidoptera; family Pieridae; genus Leptosia; species Leptosia nina. The sequence continues at coordinate 3,181,315 of CAVLEF010000283.1, forward strand.
ATGCTTTGCTAAAAATAAAAAAAATATAACTTGTAAAGGGAGGAAAATACGAAAAACATTTTTCTAAACGTAGAAAGTAACTTACGAACGTAAAAATATATAATTTAGGGAATTGGAAAGTAAAAGCACTCTACTGAGGCGAGAATGGTACTGTCTGTCTGAATGTCACTTATGTATGACAGTGGCGTGTCATTTACCTGTGGGGTTAATATAACGGGACTTCTGGCCACCCTTTGATACAATATTCCTTCAGTGTGTTTGCTTTAAATGGTATAATGTTAATCTTTTAGATACCATACCAGCTATACGAGATGATTTTAAATTCAAATATATTCGGCAATGACAGGCATTGTAATCTGCGACGGTATAACGTAGGTATGTTAAAACGTTAACTAGATATTATAAAGAAGGCTATAAATAATATTCTTATTTGAAAGGGTGAATTAAACTTTTCACTAAAACAATTTGAACGGTTTATAATGATATCTATTTTGGCTTTGGATATTCGAAAATCCACAGACTGTTATCGAAACGTGATTAAGTTTTTATCTGTGCTTTTTGGACGGTGCTTCGTGGTCCGCATTGAATTTTCGATATTCCCACTCTCCATCTAATAACCAGATTTCCAGATGAAGTCACATGTGCTACAGAAAAAAAAATCAATATGTTAGACCCGGTGAGGATCGAACCCTCGAACTGCAAATATATTAACCGTTAAAGTCGTTTTAACGGTTAATATATTAGCAGAGATAAGATTTAAATAAAACACACGGGTCTCCCCGTGACCACGGCTGCTGCAAAGCATCCGAAACGTCGGGCCGAAGTTAAACATCATTTCCAAATGAGTTTAACTAATATATCGCGTTTTAAACCGTTAAAGTGTTTTATTTAAATGTTTACTACTCGCGTAAACTATAGACAGAGATAAGATTGCTGAGTATGTCTTGTTGGCCGGTGCCAATATACAACTAACCTTTAATCAGAAGTTACAATCGTAACTGACGGTTATAAAGTTTGCATTTCTATATTCACAGATAGATTGACATTATAACTATTTTTTATAACCTACTTTTAAGAGGGCCAACTTCTAACTATAGATAGGTTACTTCATATAGAAGAAACGTTAAGCTTTTTCAATAACACTCACACACTTTAACTGTAACTGCTTACCAGGGGTAGCTATGTGTCTTTAACTGACAGTAAGTTATTTATAATATCTGGTGAGGTGGCTAGGATTTAAGCAAATTGTAATATAAAAATTGAGCATTTCTTTTTGATTAATGAGCACTAGGAAATGTAAAAGTTAGTGAATGTGGAGCGTAATGACCCTAGTTGGTACCGCTACCCCGCCCCTTCCGTGTTGGCTTTCGTAATGGGATACCCGGGAAATACCACACGCGTACTGAAATCAACTTAATTACTTACAACAGCGCTGTGTTAATCAGCTTATTAATACGACAGATTGCTTTTAGTCATTTCGGGATAAAAAAGAAAGAAAGGGATAGTAAAGTCAAGCGTTGATGTTGCCATAGCAACGGAAAAATCTATATTTATGGTCATTGTAAATTACAACGACATTTTCGACTTTGGAACATTGTTTAATTTATCAATAATCAATGGAATTTAAATAAAACACTAACGGTTTAAAACGCGATATATTTAGTGGTTTATTTAAATGTGTAATACTCGCGTAAACTACAGACAGTATCAATGGAATCTTAAATATTCTCGATATTTCTTGTTTAATTTTAAATGGATAAAGTTTGTATGTGTTTTTTAAAGGTACCTTTATTAAATTGTTATGCTGAGTATGATAAGTTGTTTGTAGGTTACGCGGCTTATTATAATTTCATTTTTCATAGTAGTACTAACTTTTAAATCAAACACTAACGATTTTAAACGCAAAATGTTAACTTAACTTCCTCTGTGACCACGGCTGCTTCAAAAATTGTAAATAAGTTAACTAATACATTTTGCGTTTAATACCGTTAAAAGGGTTTTATTTAAATGTATACGGATCGTCAAACTACAGCCAACAGATTTTAATACAAGTTGTATAGTATATCGAGTCTCTTTATAATACTGTAAAAATAATAAGACGAAAGAGTTCATTGGGGAAGAATCCCAAGGAAGGCACGGACGATAGACAAACATTTGAATCGTTATCCTTTTATCTTCATTGAGGGACTCGATCAGGCCGCTTCCGAATGAAAATAGCCCTCTTAGAGAAAATAAACTGAGATCCCGACGTGGTCCGTTGTAGGGTTCCCAACCTAATTCTAGAACTAGTTAAATAATCATTCTAGGTAATAACTAACTTTAGGTGATAAAGATCTTTTTAACACCCAAAAGTTTATTGAATACCTGATTGGTTTAATAAAACATTTTAAACGGTTTAAAATGCGTAATATATTATTCTAACTTACTTCCCACGACCTGGCAGTCACTTTGCAGTAGACGTCGTCACGACGTCGTAGTTTAAATTTATAAAAAATAAGTTTAACTATTATATTTCTCGTTTCAAACTACAGACAATTTTTACAACAGACAATTGTTATTTATTTGTTAAAGTAAAATTTATTTGTATAATATATGTAGTGCGATGGAGTGGAAGAAAAAGAAACATAATTGCTACTTTGAAAAAAAAAATCGTCGAATTCATTAATCGAAATATACGTAAATATTTTATATAGAACCTTTTTTTACGACTCATTTGTCTTTAGAGGCAATTCCTACATATCTGCATACAAACGACAAAATCGTATAAGACGTCGTATTCTTCAAGCTAAATACTTAATGCCTTTTTAAAAAGCTTTTAAAACTGTGACTTTATGTAATTGTCTTGAAAGTTTCAGAAGAACAGAGCTAAGCTGTGTACTCACGGTACCCAAGTGCGCCAAACTGCATTTATCGAAGCGGAAAATTGAGATAGCGCCAATTTTAGTTTTCAATTCCTGTTGAATCGCTTGATATATTTCAAGCAGCACCTTTCTTTGCTTTGGAATTGCAATATCTACCTCTACGTGTAGCCTACAATCCTGGTACTTTTGTTTGCGAAAACGATAAGAAAATAGTCCGAACGTCCGAAACATCGGGCCGTAGTTAGAATAAACTGTAAATACGTTGACGAATATATTTCGCGTTTTAAGGCGTTAAAGACTTCAGACATTACTATGTTAGAACATACTTACGTTTTAATGAAATAATTTTTATAGGACTTCTCAAGTACTTCGTAAGTAAGCCAGTTTCTCTGACATCTCCTTTAAGTAAAGTTAATTTTTCAATTCTATCTGGCTATTTAAACTTTAAGGCCCGACATTTCGGATGCTTCATTAACGAATCTATTTGGTTTTTAACGCGTTAACAGTGTTTGATTTAAATATCTGCTACTCGTAAATTACAGACAATTATTATTTTTTTACTATACGCTTCCAAGTACTTGATTTATATTAGAGATGCGCCGAGTAACAATTTTGTTCAGTAACGAGTACAGAGTTTTACTCGGTTCAAGTTTTTTCAGCCGAGTTCAGACAATTTCCTATTTCGCACGCGTAAACAAGTACAAACAGGTTCGCGCCGGTCAATACGTCGAACCGCCTATTCGGCCCATCTCTAATTTATATTAAAATCTACGAATCATTGTCTTCTATGCTCAAAGGGCACAAGGGTACTACTACAAAAAATTTGCCAAACTATAATATTGTAGGAAAAACATTTTCATAGCAAGAAAAATATTGAGGATAATCTTAAGTTCGCATCAATTGTATCTTTATGAAGCTAGCTAGCGTTTCATTTCCCCTTTGCAAAAAGCGACTTAACAGCTTACAAAACACTTAATTTTGTCCGTTCCTCCATGAAGTCTTGGGTCGCTGGAGCCAAGAATAGATCCCGTCAAGAACAGCATGCAGTAATCAATCATGATGCGGATGACAGCTGTTTTTCCTTCACCCATCTTCAATAGGGTTACCAAGATCATCTCAATTGTTCTTCAGAAGTTACAACCATTAAAGGGAGACCGCTTTTGTTTTGTTTGTGTGCGAAGTTATGATTCGAAATATATTTGTGTGTGTGTGTCAGGGGCGTCAGTTCATGTCTGACAGGAATATGTCTCTACTATTTTAAGTACTAGAAGAGTTACTTCGTCTGTTTCGAGTGAAGAATTTACTGTTATATTTTATGCCGGCACAAGTTTTAACTTATATATATGATTGATTAATTTTTATACAATAATACGTACTTCTTAATAAAAAAAATATTGAAATTACAGTATTATTAAACTATCATAAATTTGTGTCGTACAGACTCTTTTACCAATGCCGAGAACACAGGAGCATGGTAACCCTAATCTGCAGCAGATGAGGTCTAACCAAATAGTTAGACAAATGATGGACAAGACAAATTGCCTGGGACGTACAGTGCTCACCCTTTTCCATCGAGGTGGTTTTTAAAATCCATAAATATTCTTGCTAAAGCCTCAACTTGAATAAGAAAAATGATATTTTAAAAAATATAGTATAGAAAAAAGGTGAAAAGTTTGTTTAACTTATTTCTTCATTATTGCATAGCATTAAAGCCTATTACGTTCGGGGAGGGTATAATCCTTTCCTGTAAATAAAATATATTAAAGAGGCACAGAACTATCAAACAACTAACGATATTTTTTTTTTATTGTAAAAACGATTTGAGCATTGTCTGTAGTTTCACGAGGAGTAAACATTTAAATAAAACACTATGAACGGAATTAATCACGTAATATATAAGTTTACTTATTTTTAATATTATTTGACTAGGGCCCGACGTTTCGGATGCTTTGCACCAGTCCTACTTTGCACCAAATAAACAAACGTGACTTAATAAATTATCTATGAATAAGGAAATCGTGAGCCAATTAAAAACAAAACAGAGAAATCCTATACTGACGCTGAAATTTTACTACGCATAAGAGTCCAGTACGTCCGTACATAAATATATTCCTTAAGTCCACAGTTAGTTTTTATTGTCTCTTGGATGGCCAGTGAATATAAAACGTATAAAAATATAAAGCTAACCGTTTGGCACTTGATCCTATTCAAATGGTTGTTGTTTATTTTAACTTGGAAGCTTGCCCCGACTGGACTTTGTATCCGACAGGACATGTGATATTCTCTACGAGATTATTCTTTGTACGCGTAAAAGGACAGTGTATTTCATGATTTACATGAAACAAGTATACAACCTATTATAATTATTAAAGGTTGTTTGAACGCGCTTATCTCGGCAACTAATAGCTCGAATGGAAAAAATATTTTTGTTTGAAAACTTTAACATTTTTTTCACGTCTAATTGATGCATATGTGCATATGATGGCACTATAAATTTAAAATTCGATTAGAATTAAAAAAAAATACGACACGGGCAAGGCTTGAACCGGCATCCACAGTGTTCCGTGCTGTTTCTATAACCAATTGAGCTACCGTGTCTTGGCGACACTGTTCAAGTCCGGCCTGTGTCGTATTTTTTTTATGTATAGTCGATTTTTACTATTGTGTATATTGTTCAATGATGCAACCCTTTTTAGAATGGTACAACCCTTTAGACTATAAAACAGCAGACTCTTAACTGCTTCTATTGCGTGCACTGCGAGAATGGTTCAAGAAACCAAAAAATATTAATGAACTCTCCTTTAAAATATAGTCTAAAAATGTCCGTGACAGTATAAGTCCTTTTAATTAACTCGTAAGAACGAGAGGACACGGACAAGGCTAGTTATTAAACAAAGCAACGCCGACACAATGTATAGTAATTATAAGAGACCATAGCCTAAAAGATAAATAAGAAACAACTTATCTCATAATAAAGAGATGACAAGGCAAATGTATATTCGGCGGAGGCACACTTTTGGCAAAGACAGAGGAATTATGTTGTCTATGTCCGGTGTTATCTTAGCACCATTAACACTTGTTATTCTCGAAACTAGGTGTAACTTGGCTCATTTTCCTTGGCCAGTTGTAGTGTGAAAGACGTTGATTATAATTCTAACTTATTCAACGCTGTTCTTTTGTTTTTACAACTTTGTAAGCTGGTTCAATTTTTTATTGCCAAATTTTAAACAAGTCGATAACAGTAAGTTTAATTTATGTATAAGTTTTTAATTTGAATAATTCTTAGACATGGAATTCTTTATAAATATACCATTAGAATATATCGTGTGTAACGAAATTTCTCCAGCTCTTTAAAACGACTACTCTTTGAAGCGTTAAAATCAGAACATGCGCTGACATTCCGTTATACAGATTTTTCACAGCAATTAAAATCATGTTATGTAATAGATAGTATGTTAGTTCAGTAGCGTACTGTTAAACATTAGTAGCTCTGAAACTAATTACTAGAGATGCGACGAGTAACACTTTTGCCAAGTAACGAGGACCGAGCTTTACTCTGAGGTTTACTGGCGAGTACGCAGAGTACCGTAGTACGAGTACTCCACCCATCACTACTAATTACATAATATTATATAGGTAAGTACTAAGTGATACAGAAAAGTTACACTGCCATTGTCGTTATAAAATTCACGAATCCTTTTTATTTGTAAATATCTGTAACGGTACTTTCAAACTGTAAGTACAGTATAGTTATATAAACTAGCTATGTTAAAAGAAAACGCTCCGCAGACGTTTTTATTACAATCTCTGGGTCACCGGCTCGTTGAGTCAAAAGAGCTTGCGTATTTCTTTACCTGTGCTCCTTTGAAAGTAGTTCGTGCGTTAATTCTGTGGGGAGATGGGAGGAGAATAATAACAGCGCATGACACGCGTGCAAACGTGTACATTTATTTTTGACAGAGATATAGCAAGTCACGTCAGTAGTTTACGCGACTAGTGCACATTTAAATAATAAACTTTTAACGGTTTAAATCGCGAAATGTTTAAGTTAACTTATAATTTATTTTAACTATGGCTGCTGCGAAGCTTCTAAAACATCGGGTATTTGAAATAAGTTAGCTTAAGCTAAGTTAGTTTTAAACCGTTAAAAGTGTTTTTTTAAGAGATAGTAGTTACTTAAATTGTTGTTAAAGGTTAGCGAGTTAGCTTAGCATGATAAACTGATAATTAAAAATAGTTCCGTAATTTTACTCACTTACACTGAATAATATTTTTTTTATGATGAAGGAGCACAGGAATAAAACATTCCAACTAATTAATATTTGATTTAATTTGTCGAATTATATTGAAAATTATAAACAAATTCTTGAATTCTGTTGGACTTAGCTGCATTTACTAATAACGTGAAAACTATAACGGTTTTCATTCAACTTTTCAAATAGTACAAGTGCTTGTCTCGATAGATCGAAAGCCAACCAAAAGCTAGAGAACAATCAGAAACATTCTATTTGAGTTCGCTAAAGCATTGTGACGAAAATGTCAAACCAATCAGAATCGATTGAGCAAATATTTGCCAGACTGAATATAATTCGGGGATTAATCGGGTAAACATCTACTGCAACCTGACGTCAAACGCTGACGTCAGATTGCAGTAGAAACTAGAAAACTACGTGCCGATGGAAAGTTATTTCATACTGAGGTTAAAACCAATTCAAATTTTCGATAGTCGTGACACGAAATCAATTTGCAACCGTGAAACCGATCGCGACTGCAAACTGTGTCTCCATTGTCAATAGGCTGAGATATGGTGCAATAGAAAAATGGTATGCCAACTAAAGCTTAGTCAAACATTCGTCAGCTGTTTGTTACTATATACTTGATTTTTTTATACTACTAAGCTTACTAGCTTAGTTACTACTAGACTCAAATTTTTCACATTTCCTTTTGCCTATAAATCGAGTAGAGTAGTGTATTCATTGTAATATAAATATGTTCTTGTTTAAAAACATTAATATTTTTTGCATGACATCGCCTAGTATTTAGGTTAAAAAATTATATGCAGTCGATGCCGGTTCAAGACCAGCCCGTGTCGTAAATTGTATTCAATCTTGAAACGATTTTTTTAACTAGTGTTAATAAAAGGATACCTTTTGCGAATGTCTTTCCGAGATAATTGTTAAACAGAAGTGCTATTTATTTCATCAAAAAAAAAATAACAAGTCAAAAAATAATTATGAACGTCAAATCAGTTAAATCTAAACTAAACTAAATATATAAAGCTGAAGAGTTTGTTTGTTTGTGTGTAAATAATAACGCATTCTCTCATCTCAGGAACTACTGGTGGGAATTAAAAAGTCCTTTTGTGTTGGGTAATGCAATTATTGAATAAAGCTATAAAACAAAAACTGCGAGCGAAGAAACGGTCGGAAATGTGGAGAAAAAGAGGAAAATTATTCAACTTTAGGGGTTTCTATTGTCTACTTTGCGAAAATGGTGTACCCAAAAAATATGTATGCAATAATTTCTCTTGAATGATGTTTAAGACAATGATTTTAAAGCAAATTTAAAATCAACTTGCAAGAACGATGGGACCCGGACGACATCTTGGGTTACAACTTTAATTTGTAGTGTTGAAAAGGAGGTTTGAAAAACAACAAACTTTTGTTGTTATTTAATGCCTAATTTTAATAACTACTTTACTACGCGGACGAAGTCGCTGACACAGCTAGCAAATTATAAAACTATTAATATTTTGTATGCCTATTAAAATTTCTAACAGTGATCTTGTAATACCATATTTTATTATAGCATAGCCTGTCACGAGTTTAAACCAACTCCGTTGCCGGCTCCATGATACGGGAAAACAGGCTGTTGAAGTGACTGCTTGTTTTCTTAACTAAGGCAATGTCAAGTTTCGCACTCCGTCCTTTTGTTGAGGAGATAACAAAGCCTATGTACAAGTAATGTAAAGAAATCTACGTACTTATATCTGCTTGTACCTAACAGACAACTGATGTTTCAAATTTGGAAAGAACATCGTAAAGGAATTTTGAAAGGTTTTCGATTCATTTCTTAATTAATAAAAAATCTTTTTTTTAATTAAAGCTTTTCTGAAAATTTAAACTAAACCCTTTTAACGGTTTAAAATGGGAAATAATAGGAAACTTAATTACTATATTATAACTACGTTACAACCCCACGCGGACGTTCGACTGCTGTATCTTATATGTAAATGAAAGAAAACATTTTATCCCGTTTATAAACACTTTGACGGATTAAAACGCGATATATGGGTTAAACTTATTTGGAAATGATTTTTGACTTTTTTTTCTTCCGTAGTCTCGAGCCCTCTATGGCCACGGCTGCTGCAAAGCATCCGAAACGTCGGGCCGAAGTTAAAAATCATTTCCAAATAAGTTTAACTAATATATCGCGTTTTAAACCGTTAAAGTATTTCATTTAAATATTTCCCGTTCTAAACCGTTAAAAGTGTATTAATTATTTATGGGTACTACTTGCGTGAACTAAAGACAATACTAATTTTAATCTTTTGATTAAAAATCATGCATCAATAGTAAAAGAGTTTGAATATTTTAGCGACACAACTATTTTTTTTATATTTTCCGAGTTAATGTTCAACTAAATAAAATCGATTAGTGGAATTCGCGAATATGTGTCTGTTTACGTTTAGGGAAAATACAGGGTCCCAAATCGGTATAGAACTTAACATATAACTGGTTATTCTGTGTCACCAGTGTACAATCTGATTAGACTTTGGATGGTATTTTTGTATGTATTGTTGTCGTACAGAATCTTTGTCATAAAGGACTTTTCACAACGCAAAGCATTCAAACCAAAAAAATTTAAATATTTTTACAACAATGGACGCTTAGATTTGCTTTTCGTGACTGGCCTCAATACGGCGTCAGATTTCGCAGGTGGAATACCAATTAAATGTTACAATAGTCAATGGGAATGCACGAAAAAATTTAGATGCGAACGCTTCAATATTTGACGAGTCCCCTGAAATTTGATTTCCGAGAAAAATATAATATCTCTCATCGTGATTCTAACGATTGAATGAAAAAGTAATCATTTTGAAAATGGAATTAGTTGGCTCTTTAATGATGAGGTATTCGTTTAATTTAATACGAAAAATAGATTTAGTAAAATTACGATGTAAAGTTTTAATGGTAGATTTAAAAAAAATAGCGATTTTTCATATAAAAATAGTCTACGAAACTATTAATTAATCTTTATTATAAGTACATATTTGTGTAGTTTATATATGTACCTAGTTACATCGGCGGACTCTACGCGTCAGCGCTCTATATTCTAAGTAGATCAGGCCACTTTCAAATACTGAGTCGGCAAGTAGATAAGCGCATCCGTTCCACGGAGGTGTCTTGTTTCAGCTCTAGATTTAAAAATATAATCTAGACACTCTTGTAGAGAATAAACGTTTTAATCTTAAAACATTTATTATTAAAATTTATTATTAAATTTTATTATTAAAAGATCCTCCGGCTCCCTCGAAATTTGACTACCTACATTTAAACAATACTTGTAAATATTACGATAAAATGATGTCTGTAGTTTACGAGAGTAATACATATTTAAATAAAACACTTCAAAGGTTTAATACGCGATATATTTTAGTTAAACTTGTTTGAAAATTATTTTTAACTATGGCCCGATGTTTCGGATGCTTTACAGCAGCCATGGACATGGGGAGACTGTCTCCCTGTAACCACGGTTGTTATAATTAAAATTACAAATTATATCGCGTTTTAAAGTAAAGTAAAGTTAAAGTATTTTATTTAAATATTACGAGAATTTCTAAAAAACATACTAAACGCCGGGCTAAGAATAATGTTACCTTTTAACTTAGTAGCATCCTAGTTAAACATTATAAACAAGACACGCGAATTCCTGAAAATAGATATATACATAACATCATTGTTAAAACACATTTTAAGACGTTATTCTGTAATATAAGTGAATTATCTTAGCCTACCGTCTGCAGGGTCCCTAAATTAGGATGCTCAAGGCGAAGTTATTTTGAGCATTTACAGGTTATTGAGTGCTACCGAGCTGGACAGTCGCCAACCACACAAATTGAAGCGACAATGTTTCGTCTTACACTCTAACAAAGGTTCTGGAAATATCATAAACTTGTGCAGCCTAAGTTCGTCTTTAATCCGTAGATGTAGAGGCTGTTATTGTGTGCTGTAAAACACGTTAGGGTTCTGACTACCTAAGCCTTTATATTTATGAAAAGGAAGGTACTTAGTAACGGCAATTTTAGACCCTGAGAAAACCTTCTCCCTGTTTTTTACTCTAACATTTTTTTTTCGTTTCACGATGGCATTTAATTTGTATTTAACTAATAAATTATTATTGGAAATTAAACTAAAGGCTGTTCTTTGTAAGTACGTATGTTCTACTTTAGAGCTTAAAAGGCTAAGTTGATTTTAATAACGTTATAGTATAAATAAATATTTTAAAATTGGAATAAGGTGTGAAAACTATATTTTCCACATTTGAATTGATTGCAACTATTTAGTCTGAATACTGTCTGTAGTTTACGCGAGTAGTGCACATGTAAATAAAACACTTTAACGGTTTAAAACGCGATATATTTTAGTTGAACTTGTTTGAAAACTATTTTTAACTACGGCCCACTTTTGGATGCTTTGCAGCAGTCGTGGTCACGGGGAGAATATTTAAATTGGAAAAAATAAGTTAGAGCAACGCAACTGTGGATTGCCGCTCAAATCCCGTCACTGTCATGTAAATTCTTTTAAATTTAAATAAATCTTTAATTTATATAAATATGACGTAACGCAAAGTAAAACTCCAAAAAACGACCATTAAAATATTTTTTAGACAAAAAGAAATATTTTCGCGAGCATATAATAAACATTTTGTTCAACATAAAATAATATTAAAAATAAAGATTTGAATGTCGAGTTTTGAAATTTTGGGATTATAACTTAATAAACGCACTTTACTAGGGATTTAATTCTGCTGGAAGTTTTAGGTAAGTATGACCCACTTACATATTTTCCTATAAAACAGTCCATTTTTCTCAATGTGTTGACGGATCTTCTACGAAAAACTTAATATTATTAGCCGAGATTCGCATCAAAGCTTATCCGGACGCTAATGGACTTCTCTCGTTATCATTTATTTTCGCCTAGGCTTTCGACGAAATTAGAAATTAGATGTGTTTATCAGAAAAAACTATATTTACTATGATATGGATAATATAGTAATACGATTTGCGTATCGTATACCTATGGTCTGTAGTGTACGCTAGGACGACATTTAATTAAAACACTTATAACGGGTTAAAACACGAAATATATTACGTATTTTGAAAGACGCCTTAGTTTCTTTAGACCAGCGTAATTAAAATAAGTTAACTAATTATTCGCAATTTTACAGTTCAAAGCAAATGTTAATATAAAATAAAATTTTAATGTGTTTGTTAATTGGGGTAAATAATATAACTTAAAAAATAATGTAATCGCTAACATTGAGTGTGATTATTGAACAGTTTTATTTATGATCAATTATTATGTGCTTTTCTTTTATTTTAATTAAAACCTAGGACCTCGTCCTAAGCGCGTTGCCCAGCAACGGTCAAATGAACCACAGTGTTCATAAGCTATATGATGAAATTCATATTATGCAGCTGCCAAAATAACAATTGTTGAAAACACATGGCGCTGGATTCGTGGAATTATTCAGAGAAACCTCTTAAATATGCATGGCGAATTCTGCTTCCACCAGATAATATTACATATTATGCAATATATATAATACGTGATCTTTCATTTCATTTCTGTAAAAAACTATACTCAAGAGTTGTAAGTACATTTTGGCCTTATTAAAATTTAACAGACATAATGAACAACACTGTAAAAGTACTGTACAAAAAATTCTTGGAATAATTTATTTAGGGTCTTTAAAAATCGTAAAAAATTGACTCGGGAGGACTTTATTAAGGTTCTGTTTATAATTAATAGAACCTAATTAATATTTATTACGTAATTACTGTTATATAATGTGTCAGAACAACTCATGACGCCTGCGTTAAGTTTTTGGACATACCTTTATAGCTTATATACTTTTATATAATTGCCTAAATTATTATTTTTAAAGTCACGGGCATGACTTGATTCGGCGTGAACATCTATTTATCCGTGCCAATTAAGCTACCGTGCCCTATACGTCATTGATTTTTTTCAACTTATTGATGCATATACTTCTCACGCAATGTAAATTCAAACTCGACACTTGCATATTAAGATTTGATTATGGTTGTGTGTATGTCTATTAAAAAACATATAGATGTTTTATAAATATTGCAACTAACATTGTAATAATAATGCTATAACAAACATATGTCTACGACTATATCATTTAGAAATCGAAACAAAATTTCGACTCGGGCAGGACTTGAACCGGCAACTTCAGCGTTCCGTGCTATTGCTCTACCAATTGAGCTACCGAGTCCTACACCCCATTTTTTTTCAATTTATTGATACATGCACCTCTCGCGCAATGTAACAGCTTAAATTTATAGAGTTCAACAAGAGGTTTACAAAACCAAAAATTGATACCCAAAATTACTAATCTACGGTTACGAAGTCGCTGTCTCAGCTAGTATCTATATATATGTGTAACAGGAGCTCTGAATCTGGGGCACGCAGTATCTGGCTGCATCGTCATGCGTGCCTCTTTGGCCCTCTTGCAAAGCAGTAACGAACCCTATTAAAGGGGCGTCGAGGGTCTCTTGAAAACAGAGAATGTTTTCCGTTTTGAGGTCGAACATGCCTGAAGAGTTCTTTCTGTTACCTATAGGGTGCTTTGATGTAACTTATATTTTTGCAAAAATTCTTGTAGACTGAGAAATTCATAAGAAAAAAAAACAATTTTATTTACGTACAATATACAATATGCCTATGATAACAAAACATTGTTACGACTTAAAAAATGTAAGCTAATGTGTTTGTTACCTATATGTGTAAAATTCCGATACTTGTGAGGCATAGGACAAATATATTTGTGTGTCAGTTTCATTTACCATAAGAAACTCGTTTATCAAACTTCTGTTTCTTGGCCGACCAAAACCAATTGTTTTCCCCAGATTCAAACTCTGGACTTCGTTTTCTTACTTAATGCAATAGGCAACACAATTAATCACTGAGTCGAGTTAATCAATTTCGTATACATGAATAGAAATATTAATTAAACTGGAACTTTACGTCTATTTTGAATTTGTTATTTGACTTAACAACAGTTTAAATTACTTGAATTTAGTCTACATATTTAAAATATTACTTTACGATTCTACATATTACATTAATTTAACACAAGGCATAGACTGCTATTTGTATCTGCTTTATATGCATAAACAATATTTGAATGTTACTATTTGTAAATAAATATGCTTGAATTGATGGCACCAAACATAAAATTTATTGTTATTTGATTTCTTCGGTTGAAGAGATAGGGGGCGCAGCCCTCGTCAAACGCTCAAGATACCGTGAAAATATGACAGCGTTTCCTTAGCTATTCACGTTATTTTATAAAGAAACAGTCCAGAATATGGGCATTGTGGTCTCTTATTTACCTAAGAGTATAAAAGAATATTTCGTTCTGAGATGTCAATTATGTAATTTTTTGCGTTTATAAAGTAATTCAAAGCAATTAAATAATATCATTTTACATATTTATTAATGTAACCGCGCTCTGTATTCTTATTTAAGGAAAATTTATGTTATAAAAACTATATTGGTCTTGAACCGGCGTATGGACGTAACTATGCATGTAATTATATTTGCTTTATACTTAAATATCATCGTCAATCTTTTAAATAAAACACTTTAGCGGTTTAAAACGCGATATATTAGTTAAAAATCGTTTCCAAATAAGTTTAACCAATATATCGCGTTTTAAACCGTTAAAGTGTTTTATTTAAATGTGTACTACTCGCGTAAACTATAGACAGTATCGTCAATCTTTATTATAAGAATAACTAGAGGACGTGACTCATGTTTTGTCGGAATGTGTACGGAATGCGGCATATAGACAATTGGTTAGTAAATCTATCTGTTTTAAAAATGTTGGGTGGTGTGGTAGTGTCTTAGCCTTTCCATTTTCGGGGGAGGCTAGGATGCTACTAAACTTATATCATAAGGCTATGTAGATATGTTTAGAGTGTAGATATTTTATTAATTCGGTATTGTAATTGTAAATTTTGTATTATTGGGCGACATAACCTAATAAGGTACTAAATAAAGATTAAAAAAAAAGAATAACTACCTAACCTTCAGGTTTTTTTGGAGTTCTGTATTAGTAGATATTTTTTTAATAAGTAATGAACATACAAAAAATATACAATTTTCAGAACAGGGGCTAAAAGCTACGAATTCTTAAAATAATTTTTTTTTAAACAAATATTCTGTTATAAAATATTCCCAGTTCTCATTCCATTAGACCTTTAAAGGATTCAAAAGAGAATTTTTAGCCTTTCTAGCGAACCTTTCCGAATAATCCATTTTGTAGATGAACTTCAACATTTATTGGATTATCAAGGTGAGTGCATTGTGTATCTATACAATAGAAAGCTGTGTACAACGGGTATATTTTTTCGCCTTAAAACCAAAGCTAACATAATAATATCGTGACCTGTTCGAATACCTTAATAGGTAATTATAAAAAGACATTTTTATAAGCAGAATATTTATTTATTATTGCTTTATTATTTATAAAACAAACAACAGAAAATACATATTAATGAGGGAAAATTTTACATACTAACTTATAAATAAAGGCGGCCTTATCGCTATTTAGCGAATAGATTTTTAGTTAAGAAAGGAGGACGAAATAATACATGTATTGTGTATATGATTCACACATCATTTTATTACAAGAAAGTTATCGATTTTCAGAAATTCGAATCCAGACCTCCTCAAGCTTAATACTATGCAAAGCGACGAAGCAGAGAATCAAATTCTTCCGATTTAATTTGGTACGATGAATTAATCTTTTCAAAATCAAGACTCTTATTATGTCAGACTTTGATATTTAATCCTATCTTTTAATCTCTAATGCCTACGCATTTCTGAAAACATTGAATTAATTGAAAATCAAAAAAGGCGTTCTTAACGGACTAGTTTATTTTAAGCGTTAATTTTATATAAAAAAATTGTCGTTTGTCTAAAAAAGGTTCTATTATATAGTTACACATTTAAATAAAACACTTTAACGGTTTAAAACGCGATATACATTAGTTAAACTTATTTTAACTACGGCCCGACGTTTCGGATGCTTTGCAGTAGCCGTAGGCACGGGGAGACATCTACTGTTTTGTTAAAAAGGTTCTATTTTTAAAATGTAAAATTCTCATGTAGAGTTTCATCTCTGTCTATAGCTCAATGGTAAAATCCTGGTCCTGATGTGATCGAGTAGGACTCGGTAGCTCAATTGGTAGAGCAACAGCACGGAACGCTAACAAAGCCGGTTCAAGTCCTGCCCGAGTCAAAAATATTTTCAATTTATTTTCGATTTTTAAATCTACAATTCGTCTTATTTATCCTAGCAAGAGTGTTGCTTAATAAAGTCTCTCGTTGGTAAAAACAAGGCAGTAATGGATTATCCCTAACATGCAATAGATAATGGTACATTGCGCGGGAATTCTATCTCTTTAGTGACTCAGCTTCACATGACATAGAGTAATGACGGTCCGATAGGAAGCAACGGTTCCTTGGAAAGATTTAAAAACAATATAATGCATGATTAATGCTTATGTGGAGAAAAGTCATCTTTAACTTTGTTTAGATATTAAAAAGTGACATTTAGAAATATTTTTTTATAGAGGACGACAAAGAAGCATGGCCTTCACTTGATGGTAGATATATAACATATTACACCCCAGCCATATAACATTAACAAGATACGTTTAAATAAAACACTTTCATGGTTTAAAACGCGTTATATTAGTCGTGGTCATGGGGAGACTGGTGCAAAGCGTCCGAAACGTCGGGCTGAAGTTAAGAATAATTTTCAAATAAGTTTAACTAATATATCGCGTTTTAAACCGTTAAAGATACGTTGTCAACCGATTTTGGCTTTGGACATTTGGAAATCCACAGACTGAAACGGAAACGCAATTAAACACGAAGGCTATGGATCTGAGGATGGTGGTTTGTGACTCGGAAGGCATTTCGATATCCCTACCCTACCTATAATGAATTTCAGTAAAAAGCAAAAGGCCGAGAAGATTAATCGCGTTTCGGTTTCAGTCTGCCGATTTACCACTATCCAAAGACAAAATAGGTAGGCAGCACAACTTGTTGAGATATTATATATCTATATATGTATCGGTTATTACACAACTTCTAACTTTTACTGTATATAGACTAGACATAAGGATCTCACTTTATTGAAAACTTCCCTAAGCTTCACTGTTCTATGCTTACTGTTACTAAATTGTTTATCATTATAAGCTGTTAAACTTTCCATTATTATGAAAATAAAATAAAAATAAATAGCTTCTCTGTCTTCCTCTATCATAAAATCTGACTACATCCGTTGCAAAAACCCTCGCATAATTCGATAGAAGCCAGACACAAGTCGAAATGAAGCATCCAATTAGACGAGCGTGGGTCTCCACGCTTAATTATTGCTCACATTTATATAAACATTAGCGTAATGGGAAAAACAACTCCTGCGCTTAGCCTCATTTGGGATTAATTGTGTGTGTATCCTTTAGTCCCGGCGGTCATTTGTAACATATATCGTAGCTTTTGTTAGGCCCTGCTACAGTGACTGGGAATAAAGTCAATGGTGTTAAGTTAGATTAACTTAATCTGTGTGATTGCGTTACATTTTTTCTCGGAGTTCTACGCGTAATCTGAATCTAGGTAGAAGCTTTTCCTGGGCGATTTTAGAGCCATAGCATCTAATAAATCGGTATTATTTAAGTAATATTACCGTTATTTTGCTATATTCCATTCAAAATCAAATATTGACTACATAAACATAAACGGTAATCTTTTACGATTACCTCACACTTTTATGTATTATTTAATGAAGAATAATTCGGGTAGGTATACATAATTATAGGGTATCTTGATCCGTTTTCGCGCGTAACAGATTATTTGAATTATTTTGTATATGTATATATAATTAAACTTAGTATAAATCATTATTTTCGTGATGTATAAACGTGGGTAGTTTACAAAATGTTTAAAATAATGTTCGTATTATTCGATGACGTCCGTCTAACACTTGGTCGGTTGTTTGTTCATTGTTATAGAAGGGGGTGCGCTGTAAAGCGGGTAGAGCAGTTGCTTTTGAGAAAACGTACTTCGAACATTTGTTAGACCGTTGGTGACACCAGAATTGTCTTTTGCTTAACGTATTTTGGAACGTTGGACGTTGTTGGACCAGGTATGATGTACATTATTATATTCTAATAATAGGTTATGATATATATCTATTTTTATTATATTGAACTGGCATCAATATATGTTAATTAATTATCGTAACCTTCTATAATATATAGAAATAATTCTTCGGCTTTATACTTTTGGTAAAAATTTAATAGTAGATACATTTCTCGAGAAGTACTGTTTACACTTTTATTGTATAGGTTTGTTTATCTATACTGAGACTAGGAATATATCAATACTGACGTTTTTCAAAAATAGAACAACGTAATGTTAAAAGTAACGGATAACTTCAAACGTAGGTGCGCAATTTAAAATTCGAATTCTAAAGTTGTCACTTTTCTTACGTATAGGTAGATCGTTATTATCTAAAACACCACTTATACGGTATACAAACTATGTTCTGAACGCCGTTTGAATATTTATGAGGATCAAGCGCGGCGGATGCTGCAAAGAAAATTGAGAAGCTGATACTTTATTTTCATCAAAGTCGAAAGAGTAAATATTTGCATTATTTACTGCTGAATATTGTTAAGTTTTAAAGTCCCGTCGAGACGCCCATTATCTAATGTCTCGGGACTGGAATTTATTTTCAGATATGCCTTACTACTAAATTACGTCAATATTTTTGTAAAAATAGCTTTGATCTTTTACTTAAAATTTAAGCTAGTTTAAAAATACATACATTGGCTTCAGCGATACAGCGTATTAGATCACAAGTTTAGTGGTTAGTAGGTACGCTCGACTCCAAATCAGTTAAGGATTCGAATCCCTTTATAAAAATATGCATTCAAAAGTTTTACTACAACAAGTAATAACCAGTGAAATCTAGAATTTTACAATTTTTCTCCCGTTTCTATTGTATGCATTTATTTCAATAGCATTCCAGAATTTCGCTGCCTCCAATATGAATTTTGAACAGCAGTATGGCTTATCAAATATCGTTGATTTCATGGAAATTTCATCTACTTCATTGTTTCAGCTTCAAATCCCAAGCGGTGAGTGATAATTAATCATCAAGCTGACCCTTCCCTTGTTCGTTTCGTTTTTGCGAAATTTCATAAATGTCACGGGCAAACTGTGAAAAAGGGCATTTTAAGTATTGTCTGTAGTTTACGCGATACACATTTAAGTAAAACAGTCGCCACGTGACCGCTGTTTCAAAGCATCCGAAACGTCGATCTGTTATTTAAAAAAAATAAGTTACCTAATATATTTCGCGTTTGAAACCGTAGAAAGTGGCTAGATTTGAAATTATTTATCAAAAATAATATTTTTAATTACTCGGCACCACAACCTAACCTGTACTTTATGTTTAGTAAATATCGTTATTAAAGTTTTGAAAACACTGTACATTCTAGAATGTTTACAATTCGTAAAAATAAGTAAAGTACGATAAGTATCCGGAACAGTAGTGCAAAGCATTTAATCGTCGGGCCGTATTAATATATTTCAAGTTTAAACCCGTTAAAAGTGTTTTATTTAAAGAGTCCTGTCGTAATCGCGTAAACTACAGACATTACTATCGTAGAGTAGTTAGATTCCCAATCCGTGTCAAAAATGTTGTTTCCGATCACAACAACGTGACACGAAGTCAAACAAAAATAAGTCAAAGTATAAATGATGTTGAAATAGATTGCTGGTAACATGACGCTTGTGTGAAATGGTTTTTCCCGGTTTTTACATTATCCACTGTATTCCTAGTGGGATTCAATATAATTGTCCCGCTCACGTCAGGCTGATAAAGAAAATTCGATTTAATTTCCTAGAAAGGCAACTGAAGTTCTAGATTCGGTTTCTGTGTATTACCAAATATCCAAAGCCAAATAGGTTGACATTGCATCTTGTGTATATATTATATGGCTGGTACGTCAAGTGCTTGTCTGTCCTCCTCTATCATAAAGAAGTAGCTTAGTAGTTAAACGATTTTGATTTTTATTTTTGGTATTAATATTTGATAATTGTTGTTAAATTAAAGAAAAGATATCTATGCCCATATGTGGGATAACGGAAATGGATGTTATTGATCATATGTCAAATTGAAAAATTTGAAACGCGTGCTCAAATCTCCTGTCATATTTTTCTTCGAAATTCAAATTTCGAAATTTGATTCGATTTTTGATCTAAAAAATATTTGCGACACGGACAAGACTTGAAACATCCACAGCGTCCAGTGCTGTTGCTGTCGGCCGAATTGCAACCTATTTCCCTATATCCCTCACACAAAATAATCGATGTCGGTTCAAGTTCTGCCTGTGTACGATTTTTTCATTCTAAAATCGATTTTTATATCAAATATAATGCCATCAGCAAAAACATGTGAAAAATATTAAAGTTTTCAAATGCAATTCGTATTTTTTTGTCTTTGTGGTTAGAGCAACAGCACGGATCGCTTTAGGAGCCGGTACAAATCCTACCCGTTTTTTCAATCTAATCACGCTTTTAATTTAATTTATAAATTTATATAGTCTACCGTCTCGTATTTACCAAAATACATTCGCAGTTTGCGAAGCGAATGCATATCGCATCCAGAATTTAATCAGAGCGTTTCCATAGCTGTCTAAGTTAATAATCACATGTGAGCCGGGAACAGGCGGGAGGTCTGTCCCGAGTTGCCAATGAAATTATACACTCTAATCGTCGCGAACTTTACGACGTTTGAGTACGGCAGTAACTCTAAGGAATTTAATCAGCCGACTAAGATATTGGCATGGGACGTCGAATAAATCAGGGCCTCGGTTCGGTTTAGTTCAACGTGGCCTGTTCACGCGTGATTTTATTGATTCAATGGGGATATTGTTGGCGTTCCTTTGGGAAATTTATGTTCCAGTCAAGATTTGATAATTTCATTTCGTTGTGGCGCACGCTCATGTAATTTTCGTGATGTGTTTGATTTAGGAAAAATTTTGGTTGGCAGTTTTGTTATCGACGTTTCGGCATTGCGTTGCTCGATCTAGGGACGTTTAGTCCGACGCCCAAGAAGCTTTGCAAGTAGTTTCCGGGCACAACCTAGTCACAAGTTTATTCAATCTGAAATATTTTTAATCTATTTAAACACTTTAACGGTTTAAAACGCGATATATTTTTATTAAGCTTGTTTCATAATTATTTTTAACTACGGCCCGACGTTTCGGATGCTTTGTAGCAGGCGTGGTCACGGGGTCTCCCCGCAACTTTAACTAAAATATATCGCGTTTAAACCGTTGGAGTGTTTTGTTTAAATGTGTACTACTCGCGTAAACTACAGACACTATTTATTTTTAATCTATATAAAACAGTGCATGTACAATTATATTTCGAATGAGAAAAGCACGTTTTTTAGTATATTTAAGAACGTGATCTGTGAAATTATTTTTAAATACATTTGAACTTTATTTTGCTTTTTTATTATATTAAAATCTTGTAATATAAGTTTTTTGTTATATTCATGTATCTATATACGTATTAAGTTAAGAAAATATAGACGATAAATAAGCTTAACGTTTTTATCCCCTTTTTTTTAAGAGTTAGAAGTTTTACACACCAGTACTCTACGAATAACACCTATAATTACGTAAATCAACACCGGAAAGACAACAATTCGGAAAGTAGCACAATAGCACAATCGATTACTACATTAAATAAGTTCATTAACATTCAGTCCGACGATAACGAATTCGTTTCAATTTATAAATTTATTACGAAGAGAATAAATAACAGCCAAATGTCGCTAATGAAAAAGTGTTAATCACTGTCCATAAATAATGGTCCAGGCTTACTCCCACTCGGTGGAACTTTTAAGCGTTGTTTTATCTAATTCGGTTTAGTTCATAACGTCTTAACATACACGTGGGCGGTATACGATGCATAAGCAATTCTAAAATATTACAATATCTCTCGATAGGAAAAATGTTTTTACTATTTCCATTCTGTATTAGTACTAACAATGTCATAATATAATGTGTTGACTTATTCATCTTAAACAGCAAAAAAAAAAAATTTTAAAAAAATTTTTCCCCCCCTAATTTTTTTTTTTTTTTTTTTTTTTTTTTTTTTTTCTAGTTTCTTTTAAGATTAACTTACAATAACTGTTTTAGTATTATATAATAAGAAAAGTATATCTCATCGATATATATATATATATATATATTATATAAACACGTTGAGTGACAATTCGGCTGTTTTTCGTTTAAAACACGGTGAACAAATTGACAATTCGAAATGGCAAAACAATAATATAATAATGAGTAATTATCACCTTCCGCATTAAGCCCCTTTTCAGATGACGCTATATTATAATAGCATTATGGAAAAACAGTGTAAATTTGTTAATAATATTTGTAGCTCGAAATGTTTGTACAGTATAACGTGAACATAAGTGTTTCCCAAATTAAAAACTCCTATAAACGGTAGAAATCTATTGACTATTTATAAAAATCGAAAATAAATTTTGTTTAAAAATTTTTTTTTCTTTTTGAAAAATTTTAATTCGATTCGGGCAGGACTTGAACCGGCATCGTCAGCGTTCCGTGCTGTTGCTCTGGCATCTATATTGTCTGTATGCATACCTACGCGTAACATATATTAACTAAAACACAAAAAATAGTGGGTTCTACTCTGTGACTAAAGAGTCCCGCGATTTAAAGCCCTCCCGTGACCACGCTGCTGAAAAACAGGTTGTAGTTTAGTATAAATGACGTAATATTTATTTCAAACTGATACAGTTTCATAACATTTTAAAGATAGACAAGAAGATCAGTATCCTTTTACGACAGAAATATTATCGATGGATCAACTCTATCCTCTCAAATGCACTGCTTAACCAATGCATCAGGTATGTGTTAGCCTTCTTTATTACATATAGATTGCTTTATAATAGATAGGGTTCAGTATTTTCTTATATAGGTAGATCTAAATTGTCTTTGGACATTCTGAAATTTAACAAATGACAGCTTTTGCTTAAGTTGTCCCGGGAAGAGCTTCGTATCTTTAGTACCCATTTATTACTCAAGTTTTACATTCTCAGATACTTAAGGAAACCTTTAACATATTGGTTCCAAAAAGGACCAAACTCACATTGGTTAAAAGCCATACAATACTACAATTCGTCGAAAAACCCGTCTGACACGAGCTTTATGCATATGTGGGACGTTTTAATTGTTTTCGCAAACTAATGAGATAAATGGTTCCCCTTGTGAATATACACTGCAAACGAACAAAGGATGATTGTCTGTACCCCATAATTACTTGTTTTTCAATTAGCGCCTTATTGTTTTAAGAGTACATTGAGGAATGATATATTTATTCACAAAAGAGCACACTTTCTCCATTATTTCTCTTTATATGAATATGTTTATAAACATTGTTCTGGATATATTATGTAGATATTTTATATTATACATTGTAGTCAGTAATTAAGTGAAAACAGTAGTTAAATATCTGTTCACCTAAAGGAACTCTCAAAATCTCACTAACAGTTGAAAATACTAGTAATATAAAATGGTAAAAACAAACAATAAATAAAACCTAAAAACCTGAAATGGGCGTAATACTAACTAGAAGATTTACTTTTGTGACAAAATTTTGTGAGATAAATAAGCCAACTAATATACATTAAAGTTATATGGAATTTATAAAACTAAATCTTTCCAATGCACAACTGTAATAAACATCGATATCTAAAGACTCATCCCAACACTACAAGACCACCCTTTTGTATCGCTCCAATCAATAAACGTCGCGATAAATGTATCACTTTAAAACATTATCCATTAAACTAACATAAGTCTGAAGATAGGATCTGAAACAATATAACAGTCAGCACTGAACTAATCTACCATCAGATCAGACTGAACCGGAATGAAGGAATAGATTACAACTAACACAGCGCTACTAGAATCTAGGTCGTAGTAATTTCGCTTAATAATGTAGGTACGTTAAGTTTAGTAGGCTTTTAGATTCCAGAGTGAAAAGAAAAAAATCTAGTATTTTTTTCTTTCGTAGCGCTTGTGTTTTTAGTTTATAATGCAGGAGTATATGTACGTAATGTTTATATCATAAAGTTAAAGTGTTTGTTTGTTTGATCGAGCTAATCTCTGGAACTACTGGTTAGAATTGGTTTGTTGTTGATTGGACCATTTATCGAGAATGGCTTTATAAAATATCTGGCTGTGTACAATTGGATATAAAGGATAGGGGATGTGGAAATACGGGGAAAATCATTCGGGATCACTTGATGGAAGGTGAAATATCGCCTGAAGTTTGGAAATTCTCGATTACCCGTTGAAGACGAAGAAATTTAATTTTTCCGTTTAATAAGCCATACGTACTATATATACCATTAGACCACCAAGCTCTAATAGTAGCATTTTAACGGGTTAAAAGTATCTAATTTAAGCTAACGAACGTTTAAATTTATTCACTACATAGATACCTTTTATTCGTAAAATGACAATTAATAAATACGGAGATAAGCAAGAACAGAGAAAGTTTTAAGTGGGGTAAATGGAATTACATTTCGCCCTTATCTCGCGAGTTAAGTTTTTGCGGAAATTAATATTGGAACTTGTTATCGCGACAGCTATACTTTGGGGTTTCCTAATGAATTTTATTATCTCTGATTCGGTTATTACATTTGTAAATTGGAATATTTGACGCCATTTATTTCTTTAAAAATCACATTGCATATAGCACAACCATTCATGAAGGGCTTGTTGGTGTAATGGTATCAATGTACGGCAAATCAGCCGTGGGATCGATCCCCACAAATTTATAAATTTTCCTGAAACATATTGGACTTCGTCTAGAAATCTGGATATTCAATGTACGTAACTTTACGTAAAAGCTTTAGTAGAGGAAGAGAAAGGAAAAAAAGGAATTAATAAAAAGAAGATTTCGCTAGGTTCACTGTTATTTTTGTCTATTTGAACTAGTATTAAAAATAATGATGTTAAAAAAAACCGGAGAAAGAATTATAAGTACATTGACGTTTTATTTTTTTTTATTCAAACAATAAACTTTAATTTAGACTTAACTTTTATTTGTGGTGCGAATTGAATGTCTGAGGGTTTAGGCTTTAAAAGACTTTAAAAAATAAATTATGAAATTTTCATCCCTCCCAAAAAATATAGGCCTCCCTATCCCAATATTTTAAAATACAATATTTATATTACAATGAAACGGTATTAGAAATTTTTATTTGTGGTGCCAATTGAATGTTTGGGGTTTTAATGTTAAAAAATAAAAATAGACCCTTAAGATAATACAAATAGGTCATAGAAATGTTTAGGCCCCTTATCAAAATAGTATTAAATGTTTATTTTTGTCAATTCATAATGTATTTATTAAAGTACACGAACAAAATACAATTTATTATAAACAGTAAGTCTTAATAAGTCTTAAAACTATGGCGATAACTCAAATTTGTCTAAAATCCTAAATACATGCGTACATAGATAAATTACATCGTGCTGTTATCATATATTATAAGTTGAAAATTATGTTATAGTGTTACGTGAAACCATTCCTTTATTAATTGTTCTTTTTTAGGTATAACATGAATATTGTTTCTGTTATAGTTTAGAGTAGTATAATTTAAATATTAAAGTAAACGTATAAACATGAAATGATTTTTAACTTCGGCCCGACGTTCAAAAGCTTTGCAGCAGCCGTGGTCACGATTCCGCCCCCCCGCCGCCATAAATATCGCGTTTTAAACCGTTAAAGTGTTTTATTTAATTTATAACAAATCATTAATTCTTTAAACAAATTGAACACGTCGTACAAATGAAATACAGTACTTAGAGCTATAAAAACTTTTAGATACAGAACGAAACAGGTAAGAGCAGCGATAAAAGTCAAAATCCCCACCTTCCCACATATTTCAATCAACTAAGTGCGCAAACATCGTACACTCCACATGGGACTCTAGTGGCCATTTAGGGGTCCGCTGAAAAGCCGGAAAAGCGCTAATCCATCACAGAGAGTTACGACGTCGCAACTGCGATGTATGGGACCGCGGTACCGCGTGAGGTAGGTTCCACTATGCCTTGCTCAATGCTTCTTGATCTTTATAATCAATACTTATATTGGATATTTAATTTAAGTTAAACCTATTTGGATTTTTTTTAACTACGGCCTGACGTTTCGGATGTTTGTGACCACGGCTGCTGCAAAGCATCCGAAACGTCGGGCCGAAGTTAAAAAAAAATCTAAGTAGTAAGTTTAACTTATGTATTTTGCATTCTACACCGTTGAAGTGTTTTATTAAGATTGAATGTTTCTTTCATCCTCCTGGATAATTATTATTATTATCCAATTGAGGAGAGAAGGCCGGGTGATGAGTGCACTATTATCTAGTAACTATTTTACCAATTCCCCCCCCCCCACGGAGGAAGTTGCGTTATAAATGTTGATAAAATTGTATGTAAAACAAAAATACAGTTTAATTTACATGCGTTTTTAAGGGTAGAAGAGGAAATAATAAACTGCTGAAAAATTAAAAATTGAAAAATCCCGTTTGCCATGTATAAAATTCCATACAATAGCATCATATTTTTTTTATCAATTCGCTATAATACAAAGCCAAATAGGCGACGCATCTTATTTCACCTACCATCAAGTGAACCTCCTTGTACAGACAAAAGGACAGCCTCCTGGTATCTAAGATAAAATATGATCTTGCAAAATAATACACAAATGCTTGTAAATACAGCATAAATTTCTGGTACTCAACAATACATATGAATTAAAGGCTTATAATAATTTTCTGTGAAAGAGCCAAGTAGAGTAAACCTCACGACAGACACTGTTTGTTCGTAGCTGGAAAGAAGCCGCGATTAGCAGAACAAGAAATGGGACAAAAGTTCATTGTTTCATACTTTAGCACGACTCTGGGATCGCTTGACGGCGCAGGCTGAAAGCTCACGAGTTCTGTGTATTGTCACAGAATACCAAGGCAACGTTTCTGCGAATTAGCTGTTAGTGCATTTCGCGTATTCCTGTCTAAGGTTTTAGTGATGATCCCTATAGTGGTGGTTGACTTGTTGAAGTCAAGTATACCTTATGTTTCGTCTTCTTAATTGATATAGATTCATTCTGTTTTTTATTGTTAGACACATTTTGGAACCACCGGCCGACAGAGAACTGACCGACATCAGTGCTGTACGATTTTCATTCATACTAAGCTAAGATCTTTTTGTATAGCTAATCAATTTTCTTTCTTTCTTAAATTAACTCTCCTTTTATAGATACTTTAAATGGCTCAATTTAGTCTTCGTACTTTAAAAAAACTATAGGGAAAATTAAAATTGATTGCTTTGTTATTTGGTGACAGAGGAACAAATAATCATTTTTACAATAAATAAATAAGCTAAATTAAATTGATATAATAAATGCAAATAGATAGTTGTATAAAGAAATAGGATAGTTTAATGTAAAAATAGATACATGGAAGATTATAGTCTAAAATATCAATTTATTTAAATTAAAATACTTTTCGAAATAGATAAATCAATTTGAAAATATATAAATTATATTTAAAAATATTATTATTATTAAACATTTTATTGTACAAATAAATTGTAAATATGTATTACTAAATGAATAATTTACATTTTACATTAAATTACATTTTTCCAGACAACGTTTGCACATTTAAAGAAAAGAGAAACAAATGACAAAAAGAATAGTCAACAAAGTCAAAAGAAAAACAAAGAAAAAATATTTATCAAAAACATAAACAACAAACCAAAAGTTTAATTCTTACGTTATGTTAAGTCATTGACACTAATACTGTCTGCCTGGAATAAATAGTCTATACAATAATGATGAATTTTCTAAATCAAAACATGGTTACTTCAACGTCCATACAAGTAATATCGAAGGAGGAAAAATAAAACGAATCCTGATAATATTTGAAAGGCCCATTCACCGTGTTCATCTAAGCGCATTTAAATTAGTATTCATTGTCATCACAGATTTCGTTCTCAATTCCATCCGCGTTCACGAAAGAAAAAACTTTTCTATTTCTTTGAGAAAATATCTCAGAGCTAAGTAATTCGGGATTCCTTTAAATTTTCACAGAGATACTTTTTGTTTACTCCCTTTAACTTATTTTGTTAGCACTCTTTTTGACGACTACCCTGAAAATTTGCTCGAATTTGTACTCTTTGTTTACCGGTTTGACTAAGTTTTTTTCTCGTTTCGAAAACATATTTTATTCATATAAAATATGTTTCCATTATACATTTACAATACAATTTTATTTTAAGAAAATAAAACCCTACTTGACATATATAACGTTTAATTGTCTACCTTGCATAAGTATTATCTCTTCTATGGGAGAGAAGAATAACTACCAACACCAAATTAATTATATATGGGACTATATCAGATTCATGAGATGGTCCTTGTATCTCTAAAGTTACGACGGCGATTACAATTATTTTAGAGAATTCCAAACACCAACATTTCAAACCGGAATTAAAACTCAGAACGTTGTGATTTGCTGTCGAATGTAAACACTAAAGTAAAAACAAGGCAGCTATTTTGTTTTTATCGTCACTTCAAAACAGAACACTTCCTAAAGAGTTTAGTTTGTCGAAAGTTATTGAAAAGATAGATAGAAAGTTTTGTATCGCAAAAGCGCTGCCTTACACTGCTCTTAACAACTGGTGAACCCAACGTGGTCTTTTAAACTATTAAAGAATGTCCTTAAGATTCGCCACTCTAAGTCGTATTATAGGAAGCTAAATCAATATTCAACGGTTAACGCTTCGTAATTAATAATTTCCTGTAATGAAAAGTCTCGTGAACATAAATACATCAAGTTAACAGCACACGTACTAAAGTAGCGAAGTGTCAAACTATCGCGGCAAAATTGTTTCGCTACTCTGTCCCGTCGGAGCGTTGTTTCATAATGTCCCATAAACTTAAGCGTCGCTTCGATGTATGATACAAGTGGTGAGATTGAACGAGTTACTTCTTTAATATGAATAAATGTGCTTGATTGAAACGTTTAGATGCTTCGTGAAACTTTCTTCAACACGTAGAAAGTTCAAAATAAATACATATTTTAAATAAAACACTTCAAACAGCTTAAAAGGTGAAATATATTATTTAACATTACGTTTCAGATGATTTACATCCACTGTGATCGCGGGCTGATAGGCAAGTTAAGTAATTTGAAACGCGATATATTACGGTCACGTCTCCCCGTGACAATGGCTGCTGCAAAGCAACTGAAACGTCGGGCCGAAGTTAAAAATAATTTTCAAATAAGTTTAACTAATATATCGTGTTTTAAACCGTTAAAGTTTTATTTAAATATGTACTACTCGCGTTAACTATAGACAGTATTTAAGTTAAGTAATATATTTCGCTCCTAACAGTTAAAGTTAAAGTTTTTTATTTATTTATTTTACACTTTGATACACCAAACTGAACATACAGATACTATGCAATTTATAACTATAGAGTGTACCGGGCGGCCTTATCGCTATAAGCGATCTCTTCCAGGCAACCCGAGTAGAAAGAAACTTAACGATTAATTAAAAACTATACAGTATGCAAGAAGTGCGAAACTTACTAATTACTTAAACTAAACAAAATAAACTTAAATTAAATTAAAAATAATAAAAACCCAGCAAAATAAATGTGTAATGTGTAAATTACTTAAATCAATCGCTTGTAACTACCTAATAAAAAGTATAAACATATAGTATGAGTTAACAAATTAAAAGGTAATTTAAAGGTATGAAACAACACATATGTCTATTACATGCTAACTAAAGCCTTATATCATGTGATGTTTTTTGCGTTTTAAGCCTTAAAAATATTTTTCTTATATGTGTGTATTTTGTACTTGAATTTTACGGACGCGTTGATCGCTCCTAACTTGGACCACACAAGGCCTCCATCGGACTTGTCACGTGCGCATGGAGGTGTCGTCGACAGGGCATGCAATTAGGCGACGTTTTGTACAAATAATTATGTAGACGCCTTTCAGCAATGTTTACTTGCACATCTTAAAATAAACCAAACTTATCTTATTTTAATTTGAAATAAGTTAATTAATAATAATCTTTCTACCTTTCCATAAGATAATTCACATATATCTTACTAGCTGACTTGGCAAGCGTTCTTTTGCCACATGAGGTACTAGCTGTGCCGGCGACTTCGTCCGCATAGACTAGTTTTTTTGGGCTTAAAACGTCCTCCTCTTTATAAACGCCGTCGTACGCGTCTAGTCGTATGCGTTCCGTCGTTCGGGTCCCGTAGTTCTTGCAAATTAATGTTAAAAGACCGTCGCAGACATTTTTGTAGATATCTGAAAGAATAATAATTCTTTCATAGATCGAAAAATGGTCCAACCGACACCAAAATAATATTTCATTGATTTTAATCCTGTAGTAGTTTAGTAATTCTTGGTGCGTCAAAACAAACTATTCAGCTTTATTATATTAGTAATAAAGCTGAGTATAGATATACTAGGTATAGATGTAGATTTACGGTTACCTACTTATAATTTATGTGACTTACTTATATTTTGATAAATTTATTTTGGTTTACATAAGAGAGGACCAAAAAGGCTTACCTTCTTATAATTTAATCATCCCACAACTAAGTATCTATCGCCTTTTCAGTAGAGACATTTTCGTATTTCCGATCCAGTTACGTATTTAGGCTTATCACTAGATATGCTAAAATTATGGATATAAATGTTATTTCCAGCCATTATTACTTTATATCCTTCGGTTTATGTAATTAATTTAAATTCGTATTAAAAGCCGCTGGAAATTAGCGCGTCCCGTGACCGTGTAAGCGTTAGCGCTACAAAATGTTTCAACAAATGTACTGTACGCTCTTACAAGACAGTCGACGGCGCGAAATATTTCTCAACACACCTTTAACATTAACCCAAACTAGGGTCGTGTTTACAAGGGAAAGATACTCGTTATTTTGTTATCATTAGCAATTTTATGCAAGAAGGAACCCGACGAAGCGTGTAACTGTTATACAATTTACATTCCGGGCGCGCGCTTGTTTTATAACACGAACTTGTAATAAGCTGTGGAGATAACGAAATGTGGAAGATCTCGTGTGTATCTACTTATGCGGGTTTTGTTTCGGTGTAAGCCACACGAACTGTGTACTTATACTAAGCTTGTACATGTTATTGTCATATTTTGCTATACTTGTGAGCATTATTTGGTTTTTCTTCGAAAAATTTGGTAAATATGACTGTCTGTAGACCACGGCTGCTGCAAAGCACCCAAAACATCGGGCCGTAGTTCAAACTTTTTTTAAATAAGTTTAACTTCTATATATCTCGTTTTAAACCGTTAATAGTGTTTTATTTAAAAATAATTTATATTACACGCTTTATGGGAAATAGATATGTGGATGGTTTAGGTCTATGTTCATATGTGTTTGTCTATCTTTATCTGTTTAGAAACACAAATACATCGTCCCAACACTGTGCCCAGCAACAAGACTAATTTATTTGTATAGGTTATAAAGTTTGAAACGAAAAAAATCTAAACTAAACTAAGTAAAAATGAACAAGTGAAAATAAAGAACAATTTTCGAACTTAGATACCTCGAAACTTATAAACGCTTAAGTCTTATCGAATGGGCGTGGTTCTGATAGTGGCTTGTTTACTACGTCCACGCCCGTACTGCTAATGCATCACTTTCTTATCTTCTATAATGTGTATTGTGCCTTCGAATGCACTGACCACATATCAACTACCTTCACTAACAAACTTCGAACAAAAAGATATACTGACTTATCAAAAAAATTCCGTCCCGTGACTCAATGGTAAATACATCTCTTAGCATTTCGTTAAGTAAGAGGTCATGTATTTATATTATAGATAAATAAAATAGTTTTTATCATACAAGTTTAATTAACTTCTTGGCTGTAAATATAATCGATAAACAAGTTAAAGAGGTTATAATTAGATGACATTACGTGCTGATAAAGATAATACAATTAGTTTTAAGTGTAGGTAAATATTAGGGCAGAAATGATTCTTACAGCGCAAAAACAACACACGTTTTTCATAAGTAATTTCAAGATTTACGTAGACAAGTTTTAAGAAATTAAATAAACATTAAATTGTACGAAATTTTAAGTACCCTAGTTGTTGTTAAAACTACGTCTATCAGGCTTTAGTTTTTGTACAAGTAATTACATACAAATTATATATTGAATTTTAATATGTACCTACTTTACAAGTACTCTCATATAAGGTTATTTAGATAAATCATTTGCCATTTACAGATTAAACTGCATATACAAAATTCTAAGTAGGGGAAATTTTACTGACCAATTTTCTAAGGATTCCAAGTCACTTTAGAAAAATGACGAGATTTTGCCAAAAGTAATTAAACTGCCTCTCAATGCTACAGAGCACTAATAGAAGTATCAAATACGTTTCCCCTTGATGTGGACGTATTTCGCGTGACAGGGTGGACATCTCGTGCGACTTCGTTCCTATCATTTTAATTCACTTGTCTAGAGCTCCTTTGCGATACACACAGTTATAAAGAATTGCAAACGTATAAAACTGTGTATTGAACTTTTATCGTAAGAACCTATACTAATATATAAAGCTGAAGAGTTCGTTTTTTAGTTTGAACGCTCTAATTTCAAGTACAGTACAGGTTTGAAATTGAAAATATTTTTGTTTTTGTTAGAGCATTTATTGACGAAGGCCTTAGGCTATCGAACATTACGTTGAAACCCATGGAGCGAAGAAACAGTCGGAAATGTGTAAAAAATGGAACACTTATAATCTTTCAGTGTTTTCGTTGCGTGAGCTGCAAAAACGGATCAAGTGTGAAACAATTATTTTTCTTTAAATGATCTATATAAAACCACGACAGCATATGTCCAAGCTTTAGATAACTTGAAATGACGTGCGCATTGACTTATTACCAATGACGTCATCCGCGACGGTATATTTTAATAAGGAGGAGATTTGCAAAAACAATTTTATTTTTTTCCAAAATAACTATTCTACGCGGACGGAGTCGCTAGCTCAGATAATAATAAATGTTTTGGTGTACGACAAGATCGAACTACCCATTTCACGAAAGTAAGTCACGAGATCCGTAACACGAATCGGTTCGCGCGCAACTCTTTGTTGTTCGAACTCGCGAGCGGTATGTTGGTCCTGTAACGTTTAATTACGCGGTGCTACTCGACCGTCCCTGATAAACGACTCTCAGCTCTACTTCATGACATGTTCAGGATTTTAAGCCGCCTCTAACAATGCCCTCATTTCATTAGCTTCCCGTTTTAGAGCTTATTGCGATTATTATTCGGCGGTTTACCCGAATTCCGTTTGAATGTCCTCTGGCTGATTTATTTATTGGCTCCTTGAAATATTATGTCATGAGTATATTTGACCTTCGTTTTATTAGGCCACTTTTGACAACAGATGGATAATGACAATTACAAATATTTATAGTGCGCAATTTGCAATAATAAGTAGCGTATTCTAGGTTTATCCTATTAATGTATTTACTCTTAATATCAAAATCAGACTACAAAGGGCTCTCGCAAAAAAGTAAATAGTTTAGATTAGATAGGGCATGGAAACCTGATCCACTACTTGTCAGGATAAAAATGGTTCGTGTAACAGACACAGCAATTTTTGTTCCATGTTTCAAAATGGAAAGTATATCACGTCTATACCTACTCTGTAATGAAGTCATATCATCATATAATCAAAAATTATCATCACGTGTTAATTTATTAAATATGTATGTTAGAAACATAAATTGCATATCTATTGCATATATCTCTTATTGATAGAGTTGCGATTAAGACTAATACCAATTTCTAAGTAATTATTAGGCACCAACTTAGATCCTCTATTAGCTTCCGCAATTCAATCTTCGATTAACAACACCAGGTCTACAAATGGCGTTGTTTTTCGTTTAAGTTATTAAAAAACACTTAAGTTCCATTCCTGTCACGATTAAAGTTTGGCAAGAATACTTGCAAAGTAGACGTCCCTCCCAGACTGTTAAAGTATAGCATTATTAACTTAAACATTACAAAACAACTAATATTATAAATAGAATTTTCAAAATTATGGTTTTCGACGTTTTTCCATCAAGGTTTTTCAACTTAAGCAAAGCTGACAGTTTGTATTCTGTCAGTTTTCGCTTTTTTGTGAAACCATTTTTCAATTACGAGTGCCGCAGCTCTGATAGATATTACGTTTAATTACCTCGTCGGTTTTTATTGAATTTCAGTGCTCAAATTGCAAAAGATATGAATAGTTAATTAAATAAATTTCCCATATAAATCGCACTTCGAACGTTCAGCCCGGGGCATACATCGAATCCGACACGTTCTCCATTAATGAAATTATGCGATGAAATTTTATCACGCTCTTGAATTTTACAAAAACCACACGCCCTGAATCCGTAGACCGAGAAACTATATTTTAAGCGTCGCCATTATCAACTATCATTTTACCGTTTTAGTTTGACCTAGTTAGTTAATTTCATAATTAACCTGGGAAATATATTAACTAAGGCATGGACATTACCGGACTATATCTAAGGTGCCTGTTTTACATCAAACCTTTTTCTTGTTTTCCCTTAGTAACATTGTTCGTGTATATGTACTTTTCAGTGTTAAAATAATTTTCAAATAAGTTTAACTAATTTATATCACTTTTTAAACAAGTGTTTTATTGAAATACTAAACTTTTTAAATGACTTCTTAGTACATAATTTGCTAACGAATAATTAAATCGCTATAGATTTCTGCATATACGTTTTTTGTAAACAATTTTTTTTATATTATTTCCTTTATGTCTTACAAAGCCATATACACAAAATTCGTATGGCTAACACTCAGGTATTATTAGTACTCACAGGCATACATAATTTAGAGGTGGTTGTCTACCTATGTAGGCTTTGGAGGTTCGGGTTGAGACACATTTTTTTATGTTATACTATTTTTTTATTTGAGGGTATTTTAATACATGGTCAATTCTGTAGAATGGAACATAAGGTCATTAGGTTATTACAAAAAAGTGTGTAGACAACTTTACTATAGGTTATAATTTTAAAATAAAATTATAGAAAAATACGACACTCTCGAGTTTTATAACTAGTTAAAGCAAAACACCGGACTTTCATTTTGTAGAAAAGAGATAAAATAATAAATCAAATAGAAGTAAACACTCGAATTAATTGGCTTTCATTCATTTTGCGAAACCGTAGCTAAATCCCGAGTTAGGTATTTCAAATTTAATTTTAAAGTTAAATAGGTCAGCCAGTTACAGCATGTTTAGAAGTAATTTGCTGCTAATAAGTGTAGTTCCGGTTCAACAAAGCTCGACCCGAGCTGAAATAGGCTCGTTAATTTTCAATTTTCCAACGATATAATTATATAAATTCAGAGGTAAACTTAATTAAAGCAGACAAGTTGATGTAGACTGAAATGTATAAATGATGTACTCCTAGAATCATATACTGTCATTTTAAATAAAACGCTTTAAAACGCGTTTATTAGATTATTTGAAAATTATTTTAACTACGTCCCGACGTTTCGGATCCTTTCCTCGCCGTGGTCGCGTCTTTTATTTAATTCGTAGAATCGTATTTTTATTTCTGATACTATTAATCTATACTTATTATAACGTTTTGTAATTGAGTTATATTATTGTAACAGACAGATAAGCAATCCTTTTGACAGAAGGTCAAAGCCCCACGCCATATAACATCTGAACAAGAAAAAGTCTCAAAGGATAACGTCCACGCACATCATTCTTGCGAGTTCATCTTAAAAGATAGAACACTGGCAACAATTTTTAGATGGAATATCAAGAGAAATCTTTCTATTATAGACATTGTTTGCTTATTTAAACAGTTTTCGCATCGCATGCAATAATAGCACTCAAAGATGAATATTTTTACCATAATTTCACTTTTCATCGCTCCTTTTGGCCACAGTGTGACTTTGGAGCTTAAAGCCATCCTCGGTAAATGGTTTATCTATAATGTTTTTATTTGAACCAGTAATTCCTAAGATTAGCGCTTTCAATCAACAAACTCTTCAGCTTTATAATATTAGAACAGATGTAGAAGAACTTCAGTAGCAGAAATCGTAAGTCCATTGTCATAATACCGTAAACTTTCGTTAATTTTATTCGTAATTCCGCAGATAGTACTTACTACTCGAGAGGAACATAAGAGCTCTTTGTTAATTCTTGAGATGTTTCAAACGACCCCTTGCCTTGACAGATTTTCGCTCGTTGTTGGTAACTTCTGTTCTTTGTTGTGTTTTTTTGTAATTAACGAGAAATCTATACTTATCTATACTAATATATAAAGCTGAAGAGTTTGTTTGTTTTGTTTGTCTAATCTCAGGAACTACAAGTTCGAATTAAAAAAAATATTTTGATGTTGGTTAGATAATTTTTCGAGGAGGGCTATAAACATCGCGCTGTGACTAAAAGAAAACGGGGGAAATTTTTCATGTCTTCGGGATTCTGATGCCGTACGTTGCGAAAACTGTTCAAGACACGCAAAAAATGTGTATGAAAGAACGAAGCCTCTTCAAATGATCTAAAAAAAATCCGCGACAAAAGCTGGGACGCGACTAAAATCGTGGGTAATAGCTAAAATTGATAAAGAACAGGAGGTTTGGAAAACTTTTTGTCAACTAATAATTTGTGTTTCCTCGATTGCTTGAAGAATTCATTTTTAAAGCAATCGAGGAGCTAACATCTCCTGATGTAAGCATCCGCTCGTGATGGCGCAACGTCGAGAACCTCTTCTCGCCCACGTCGCCCAACAGCCCGAAAAACAATGAGATACTTTTGTCAACTAGTCAGGAAAAGTACGCTGTAGATCAGGGGTTCAAGTCCCAGCTGTTTCTTACTTGCTTATTACTTTCTTTTAATATTTTAGTTAGTATCATACTCAGTAGTAACACTTAGTAAGTTTGAAATTCATATTCCGCTGAAAACGATTAAAGAGCGAGTGTAACAGCATGCAAAATGCAATAAACTCCGAGCGCATAATCTATATGAGCGGTTTAAAATAAAAATGATGTTTTATAATATAGTCTAGTACATTGTACGAGTTAGTAAAATGAAAACGCAGCGCCCGCGCGGTCATTACACGGGTTATTTGATAAAGCTGTGGATAATGAAATTTTCCCGTTAAAATTTTCTGCCCGCGGCTCGAAATAGCGAATATGTTATAATTATTATGCGCAACATAACAGTGCAATAACTTAATACATTTTAAGAAGGTTTTTACGTTCGACTTTGTCGTTTTATTATATAAATATATAACTAGATATCATTTCTGAGTGTCTAAATACATAAATATTGATTCGAAATCAAAAAATAAGCACTCTTATTACTTTGAATTCTGTTGGTAATTTACGCGAGTACGATTTTTGACGGGGTCTCCCGGGGCCCCGGGCTCCGGAAAATTTTTTAAACCGGGGGGGGGGTTTTTTTTTTTTTTTTTTAAAAATACCCCTGCGAGTTAAACCGTTAACGTGTTTTATTTAAATGTGTACTGCTCACGTAAACTATAGACAGTGTTTGGGGAACGTACACATTTTAAAAAAACATTTAACGGTTTAAAACGCGAAATACGGAACGTCGGGCCGTCGTTTAAATAATATAATATTACCAATTTAAAACGGTTATACTATTTTATTTAAAAGCCTAAGTGTTTAACATTAGCTATGCACTTTAATATATAGCTATACTAATTATAAAAATATCTGTATTGAGCTTTTAAATAAACATAAATAATCAAATATTAAATGTAAATAAAATACTTAATTTATTTAATTTATGGACGTAACGGACCTTATTGACGTTAACTAATCATAAAATAATTTATTCATCTCGCATAAATTAAACTAGGTACTTGACAGACATTGGACTAAAGCAACAATAGCCCTGCCACAGATAATAGCTACACAAAACAACCAAATCGATATTCTAAATTGAAATGCATCCATCGTACACCTATATTCACCGAAAATTCCAACGAAGCAAACTTAGTATATTCGAGAAACGTCCGTAAAGACGCGGTCTCCTATAAACGCAAAGGGCTGCGTCATCTTAACGCGTTACGCCGCGTCAAGTTGCAAGGTTAATCCTAATTTGACGTTTACGATTCGACTTGACTAAAGACGCGACGCAATACGTTATATATACATAGGCAATTATATATTTATATACATAAATAATATACATTATTATTATTGAAATTTAACGATTTAAAACACACAATAAAAGAGTACGACTACCACTCGCATAAACTGCTGACAGTGTAACATTAATCTGTATAAATTATAAAAATAATTAAGGCCTTCTAAATTTTTTGTTTTTTTTCTATTGATAATTTCAAGGCTGTATGTCTTTCATTAGTTATGTAGATTAATTAAAATAAACCCTCTTTTTTGTCATAAATGATTCTTATAATAATCAGCTTAAAAAGTTTAAACATGTTTGTGTACCAACTTAATCTTATAAAAGAAATAAACTGTTTCCACAAGCCAAGGACTTCATAAGACAAAGGACAACAATAGTTATTTTTATAATATCCTCATCGATCGATTAAATAAAGAGGAAGGAATGATAAAACATGCTGTAAGCGACTAGACAGCGTTTATATTAGACCGCAGGCTAAATTCCAGTTTAAGGAGAAACGTGGACGACCGATCAAGTGGATAAGAGGCTTCTGGTACTAAACGAGTCTGAAATTCACCTGCCACATGATTTAGTCTGGCGAGGAATATCCATACGTCTTTTGAAATTGGAAATAGTCCGTAGCCCGGATACCAGATACAAGTACACATAAAAAAACATTTTGCGTGGCATGCGTACAAAGTTTATGTAAGAAAGAGATATATAATTTACCACTTTTGTGTCTATTTATTTCTTATTCATAGTTTTACATTGACTTGCATGTCGACGGTACTTCAATGAAAAAAATGCCTCTTAAAAATTTAGTATTATCAAATAAGGTATTTTATTATTTTTTCTTTGCGAAGTATTAGAATAGTAAATTGTTTAAATAAAACATTTAACGGTATAAAACACGAAATGTCTTATTTAACTCATTTTTAATTTAATTTTAACTACGGATACGTTTGAAATACTTCGTAGCAGCCGTGGTCACGGGGGGCCACGGCGTTGGGTGTATTTCCCGTTTATAATGTATACTAGTAGTGTAAGCTACAGACAATTCTTGATATAAACTAGATATGAGAAGCGTAACAGTTATGAGTTGCCTCAATACTATTATCGTTTATTCGGTCCTACCATAGATAATAAAGTACCTTTTATGTAATCAGCTTAGCAATAAATCTTACCCTAAAATATAACTTGTATTACTTTGATATTACTGCCTATTCAGCTAAGATAATTCCACCTGAATCAAGAGAAGAAATCCAATCTCAAGACCATATAAAAGGGATAGGTCAAATATCGTTATTAAAAAATATAGCTAGCTAAACAAACAAGAAATGAAGTGAAAAAACTCCTTTCGTTAATATTGGAAAGTTTTCTTTTGGTGTTATTTCATTCGCTATGAATATTTTAAACGTCATATAAATTTTTAACACATTGTAAAGAATCGATGTACTTATAATCTCTGTATAAATCTTGATGCTTAGGTAAAATAGACACAACTGATCAGTCCTACGTCTGGTATTCCGTATTTTAAATTATTGGGGATAGATTAAAAATCGAAAAAAATTACTCCGTAGCTCAATTGGTTAGAGCAACAGCACGGTACGCTGACGATGCCGGTTCAAGTCCTGCCCGAGTCGATTTTTTTTTCAAATAAATTTTAATCTACCATGTAAATCAAATACCATCATGTAAAAAATATTAAAGTTTTCAAACGTTATTGGGGATAGTTCAATGAATTTAAAGCCCGAAAATTCCTTTAGGTATCTCTTGTTCCTATGACATATTTTAGATATTTTTATATTTTATATTTATTGACATATTGATTCCTTATTAAAGACAATAATAAATACGCAATAATCTAACAATACCCTATAGTATTTAATTGATTTCCATTATACGACGAACTAATAATAGTCACATGTTCCCAAGGGATAATAGGGTTAGATGTGATAACTTAGTGACCTATAGCTGCCCCTTGATAAGGATTTGGCTTTCGCAAAGGGGAGAAATGGGCGAAACTTTTAATAAGCTAATTTT
Organism: Leptosia nina; assembly: GCA_963661955.1. NCBI lineage: Eukaryota > Metazoa > Arthropoda > Insecta > Lepidoptera > Pieridae > Leptosia > Leptosia nina. The sequence continues at coordinate 3,221,860 of CAVLEF010000283.1, forward strand.
ATAGCTGAGAAAGATTTATGGTAAGAGTTTGTTAAGGAAATTATTATACATTAAACGTTGAGTTAACGTTTGTTGAAGTTTTAAATGCCTCTTTATGGGGGTAAAAAGTTTAAATATAAGCGATGTAAAATGTTTTAATGCTAGGATATAACAACTGTTGAATAGTTAGAAGTCGATGTGTAATCTGACACTTAGGTATACCATTTTTTATGATAGAAAAGTATATTTAAATAAAACACTTAAGCGGTTTAAAACGCGATATATTAGTGAAACCTATTTGAAAATTATTTTTAACTTCGGCCCGACGTTTCGGATGCTTTGCAGCAGGCTTGGTGACGGATAAAAATGGAGGGTGTCCCTAATGTCAAAGTCAAATCTACTACGCTAGCGCCATCTGTTTTGTTTTGACCATGATAGGACTTTGATATTAAGAATACCCTTCATCCCTTCATAGACTTTTTCTGTCACCATAGCTGCTGCAAAACATCCAAAACATAAAAACTGACAATACTTAAAGTTATTCACAATATTTCCAAGCTTGATTGAAGTTTATACGCGCATAATCCCCAAATGTCTTAATACGTTTTGGGGCGTACGCGTGACTTCACATCCAAGTTAAGTATTATCAAAGCACTTAATATTAATTTTATGTGCCCTACGATAGCGAAGTTGACAACATTATTACATTGTCATAATATTACGACTATCGTAAACACAACGACCGAGCCGGTTAATTTTTAATCACTGGTCTAATTTGTTAAGGTTATTAAATATTAAAGACGCTGAGGGCTTTTGCTTTTGAGTAGGATGGAGTACTACTACTTATAAAATAGGTACTTTAAGTAACTGGCTGCTTTGCCTTGGCAAAAACCTATATATTTATTATAAAACTAGGCGATAAGGGGAGGGGGGATGGGAAAAAAATTTCTTCTATTGGGATTTTTGTGTTGAATATGAAAAGAACCATCTGTTTCTAATTTGCTATATATTTGTCACGCAAAATTTTTAAAAGCTGTTAAATTTTTCTATACCATTGTAGTACAACTTTAGTAATTTTGTGTAATTAGCTTCACTCAAGTACTTAAATCTTTCTGATTACAAAATCAGATAGCCAAACTCGCTTCCTATATATTTCTGTTCCTCGAGTAAAAATAAAGGATTGCTGTGTAAGTAGGTTAGTTTACAACTTTCAGCTGAATAATAAATAAAAAGTTCATAAAACTCGCGCGCTGTTTGTATTCTGTTTTCAGATAAACTTTGAAGTACAAAGTATTGTGTGTTACGTTTACTTATATCATAGTCACACTGCAGCTTTTTAAATTATTTACTTAAAATATAACACTTAACGGTTTTAAACTGATACTGACGTTTCGGCGTAAGCTACAAACATAACAATATACAAGGAAGCGATATTCGGTTCGGTTAGGCAGGGCACATAGGTCTAATAAATAATAGTGAAATCTCGTATCCCTCTATGGGGCATGGGGCGAACACATTGTGTGTCCGTCTTACTAATCGACCTTATTGATAAGCAGGTACCGCTCGAACGGAACAATTTATCGTTTATCCAAAATTCGACCAATGATCAACAAAAGACGGTCTCTAACGATGACTTTTCTCTAAATATACTTGATCAATAAAAATGACACACAAACACAATGTCTGTCCCGGTGTAAATCCTATATCTCGCAAAAAGATAAACACTAGAAGCTCAACAATATTCTCACAATCCATCGGTCTATCAGACTGTAGACAGAAGCGTAGATATAACGACAGCCATCATTAGCTTTGGCTCCCGGGAGATTGAAAATTTAACGACTGCCATTTTGTTCATACCGTCCGGTTCGTTTAATGCAGCTTTAGTTGTTTACTTTTACAACTAAATGGATAGAAGCAGTGCTCTCACTTTAATCAGCTTAAACTAAGTAGATTTAGATATAGATATAGAGCTTAGAAAAGCATTTATAAATATATTTAGTTCAGCTAGTCAGCTTTCGTCATTGACTTTTCTTTGTGATACTTTAAGAGTATAGTTGGATGATCCAAAATCCAAATCTAACCATGTTACAACCTCAAAAATTGGATTGATATAAATGTGACACAACAAACAATCAATAAGAATTCCTACGGACTCATTGATCTAAAGATAGAAATTTATAATCCCCACCGGGTCCAAGATGTTACTGAAACGTTCAACTGTCTGGAAATAAAGATAATTAATGGCAATAATCTCTGGATCACAAACCACCGTATGTAAAAACCGACAAATTAGATCGCTGCTTCAGTCTGTGAAATACACAGACTGAAGCACCGAATATCCAAAGCCGAAATAAGTTGACAGTGCATCTTAATATGTTATATGGCTGGGATATTTCATTCCATCGAGTAAACCCTATGCTTTTCTGTCCATCTCTATCATAAAAATTAATATCATCAGGCGGAGTCAAAGCGGACCTTACGGTTGAAGATTTGCATATGTTTTTCTTTAAGCGTTGAAAAACATCTAAATATAAATCACATATAAGATATTAGATATAAAACAAGTATTTAATACACCAAGATTACCACACAACACGTCTTGTAAGCAATATCATGAAGAATTTATTCATACTTCACTGTACAAGATGCCACTACAACGTGTGAGCTAGGAAATTATTAATATCCTCTCAATAAAGTATTGGCAAGTGGCCACCGTAATACCCGTACGTGCATTTAAAATAGCATTCTTAGTAAAAGGATGTTAAACATGAATTGATGCATAATTTTTACACTCAAGTATCCTAGAATGTGAAGGGTTTGGTCACAGACGGACAAAACGCCATTAGTGAATTCTGGACGCCAGCCAGGTCCAAAAGTTTAAGTTTATAGATACGGTTTTTGGTTAAAAATCACTATAAAACTACCAATTTCTTTTTCTTCAAAATTTCTTGACTAAATTCTTCGTAGTTCTATGACTGTTCTCTATCATTTGTAGTTTACTATAAAAACCAGTTTGCGAGAATGGCGCACATTAAATCAAACATATTTACTAATGATATAACTACTAAATTAACTTTTAAAGTAATTTAACTTGCTTAAAGAATTTTTCAATTTATGACGTTTTCACGGTAATTAGATAAACTATATTGAAATATTCTAAAGGTTTTAAGTAATATTACGAAAGCAAATACACTGTAAATAAAACACTTCAACGGTTTAAAACGCGGTATATACTAGTTAAACTTATTTGAAAATGATTTTAACAACGGTCCGACGTTGCGAATGCTTTGCAGCAGCCGTGGTAAGGGAGAGACGTCGAGATCGTAGTTAAAATATATTTCAAATAAGTTTACCTAATATATATCGCGTTTTAGTTAGATGTGTACTACCTGTGTAAACTGCAGACATTATTTGAATACATAGTACTTGTTATTTTTCTAAGCAGCTAAAAATTCTCTCGCATCTCATTCATTGCATATTCTTTGAGTCTACTTTTAGCGCTGTCCTCAAATTAAAAACCGTTGTTAATTTCAGAAAGTGTTGCTAACAAGGAAATCATAACTTTTTTTAAACTTTGATCGCGTGCTTTTAGTTACTTTGTAGTTTATGCACGTTAAAAAGTCTTTACTGTTTAAAACGTGAAATATACGAGTTAAAGTATTCCCAACAAAAAGTTAATGTTTTGCAGCCTTTATCGCAGGGAAGAAAAATCTATTTTAATCAGAGTAACAACGTACTTGTAGACGATATTTAGGGATAGCTACAGTTAACAGCTGAATCATAATTAGTTTAGTAATTTTGGGGTTCGTTGATGAGACAAAATTGTTAGGATATTCTTCTCTTTATTTATTAGTTTCCTTCCATTTTCTGTTTCCTTACAATGCATGTGTGGCTCATGACAAAACGGTTCTATGTGTGGAGTATGAAGCAGTTTCGACTTGACATTAGGAACGCCCTCTGTCTATTGCCCTTCGTGACCACAGTTTAAAACATTCAAAATGTCAGGTTCATGGTTCATGTTCTAGTTTATCAAACAAATTTTAGTTTAAATAAGAAAAACGGTTTAAAACACGATACTTATTAGTTAAATTTATTTAAAAATTATGTTAATTATGGACCGACGTTTCGGACGCTTTCAGTCTCCCCGTGACCACGGCTGCTGCAAAGGATCCGAAATGTCGGGCCGTAGTTAATAATTTTCAAATAAGTTAAACTAATATATATCCCGTTTTAAACTGTTAAAGAGCAATATTTAAATGTGTACTATTCGCGTAAACTAAAGACACTATAAAGATTTTAGTTTGTTTAAAAGTGATGTATTTCATATATTATATTATGTATGTCTTAATATTATTTTCGCATTCATTATTTCCTAAACTGTAGAACAGAGGGGATATTCAATAGGCAAACGTGAGGCGCGGTCAATACGTAAGCTTTATTCTTTCATTCAGCCATTTTTCTATTTTCAATTCACGCGCTCGACAAAGTTAGCATATATTTTACAACATCGGCAGTTCCTAACTAAACTTCACCGTTGAGATCATAAAGTTAGCGCAAACAACAGAGTGCGATAGCAAACAAATATTCATTTATTCACTGCAATCTTTCATGTGGGAGCTGCAAAATGCATTGAAGACCAACTCCACGGTATCGCGATCCAAACTCGTTCCTGAATTATGTATGAGATGAGATATCCTCAATCTGTCGCGTTAACCGATTTATTGGGGACCCCGTCGCGATTCTTCGCGCCATATTGTTTTACGCGTTATTATATTTTTGCGGGATCACGTTAAGTTGGTTGATGATCGTATTTACGCTAAATTTTGACAAATGCTCGCATGTTTTGTCCTTGGAGATAAGTCGTGATCGACTCGCTTGGACCTTGTCGTGGACTCAGCAAAACATCGCGTGATTTACGACTATCAGCAGATAGTGATAGATATTTCCCGAAATAAAACGTTTCGCAACTTTGTAAAAAGTATTTCTATTACGTTGAATAATGGACACTTCGGTAATAATGTTATAACTATCAAGTTTTCGCTACTGAAGCTATGAAGTTAAATGTTTTAAGTTTAAGTCGAATTCATACCTTTTTAAGAGCAAGCCAATCTATATCTTATTTTGGTATTATATCTTATTAAAACAAGTATGACGTCACTTTATGGTAGGTAAAACACCCAACCATATAACATCTTTACAAGATGTGTTGTCGACCTATTTGGCCTTTGGATATTCGGAAATCCCCAGACTGAAAACCGAAACGACGATTACTAACATCGAGTTTTTCAATTTTAGTGAGACAGTAGATTCGTAACCCGGATGACGATTTTATTACCACCCATTTTTTATCCAGATTTTTTGGGGAACACCCCCCCCGTTTAATTTTTTAGGGCCTTTTTTTGGCGTTTTTTTTTTGGTTTTTTTTTTGACTTTATTTATATTTAGACGATATCCGCCTTTTTTATATCGTTAATTTTAGTTAAACAAGTTAATATTGGAGTCTAGATGACTCAGTGCAATAAAAACCGTTATAACGGTTTAAAAACGTTTTTAAAAACACGCATCAATTTATAAATTGTTAGAAGAATGTTCACCCGATGGGGATCGAACCTAAGACCAACAGGTCGTTATTATTATAATTAACCTTACGTTGTAGTCATTACACCGACGAACCCGTCTATATCCCACCAATCTTTTTCCATATTATTGTTCTATTGCTTGTAATAATAAGCACAGAGAACTATCTATAGCTCGGTCGCCCCAGATTCGCCAATGAAATGTTCACGTGATAAAATTTAAAGCCTTCTATAAAACCAAATATGAAACTTGTTTTCAAAACACTTTATTTCTAAAAGCTCTCTTATTTTAGGAGCGAGCTGTGTCAGCGACTTCGTCCACGTAGAATAGTTATTTTGGGCATCCAAATTTGTTTTTGCAAACCCCTTCATCTTTATAAACTTAAGCGTCGTTCTTCGGAACGGTTCTTTCGGAGGAATCGCGGACTGTTTTTTAGATCATTTAAAGAGGAACCATTCTTTGATACCTATTTTTTGGGTATCTCAAACCGTTTTTGCAGCAAAGGCAACCCACAAAAATTATTAATTTGCCCCGTTTTCTCCACATTTCGTGCTGTTTCTTCGCTCCTATTAGTCGCAGCACAATGTTTTATAGTCTAAAGCCTTCTTCGATAAATGCTCCAACCAACACAAAAATATTTTTTTCAATTCCCACTCATTAGTTCCTGAGATTAGCGCGTTCAAACAAACAAATTCGTCAGCTTTATATATTAGTATAGATTAGGTGTGTACCTGCAAATCATTAAGTCGTAGAACATTGGCTTTCCAGTGAATTCACCTAATGTTTAACGTGTAAAGTGAGGTTAATAATATTTCCAATAGCACGAGTCGAGATTGGACGTGAAATTCTCCATTCATTCTGGTTCAATTCGGCTCGAACTGTGATGTGACCCAATTAATATCCTTGTTTATGACGCATAGGTGGCGTGTGTAATGTAGAGAAGCCGAACTGAAGGTTGGATGGTTTTTGATTTGTAATTCCTTAATAAAAACAGTGAGTTTAGTTAATAAACTTTAAATAAACAAAAAAAATACTAAGTTATTTTTTTACTTTGACATACCACATACTATAATAGATATATGGTACATATATTTGTATACAGAACATGGTCTTAAATACTGTCTGTAGTTTACGCGAGTAGTTTGCTTAGGGTTTAAAACGCGATATATTTTAGTTAAACTTGTTTGATAATTATTTTTAACTACGGCGGGACATTTCGGATGCTTTGCAGCAGCCATGGTCACGACTATAATATCGCGATCGGCAAATATATCGTGTTATTTAAATTGTTTTATTTAAATAACATGATATTAATCAGTTGGTATAGATATTTATGTATGATACAGAGATAATAAATAATTCTGCTGCTCTAACTAATAACGTTATTGAAAATGGGAATTAAGCATTGTCTGTAGATTACCCGAATAGTACACATTTAAATAAAATACTTTTAATAGCTTAATTCGAAGTCTATTAGTTTCTTTTTTTACAATTTATTTTAACTACGGCCCGACGTTTCGGATGCCGTGGTCACGATGACTCATGAGGTCGGGCCGTAGATAAAAGAGCCGTTAAAATTGTTTTATTTAAATGGAATGAAATAATCAACGTTTAAAATTTATTATTATTACCATATACATATTGTGAATATTTGTTAAAGCAAGTATTTCATATTTATCATTATACAAAACTATAAGTACCTATAGAATATTGTTACACTGAGTAGAACGCAATCACTTCGTTGTGTATTACAAACAGGTTTGTACAGGTAAGATTGGTTATTTATTTATATTATTTACATGGTTTATTTATTGAATTACACATTTTTTCTAAAATAACAAATGTAAATAAAAAATAAATATTCTTTTAGTGTCTACTATTTCAAGAGCTATTCTCAATATCTTTGTCACCAAAGTTTTATAACATCTCGGCTTATTGGAACTGCAATATTGTGAAAGAAATATTGCAGCAAAGTGGTGATTTTATTAAATATATCGGGGTCATTTCCTTTATGGGCGAGCCATTGCGCGTAGTGTACTGTCAAATCGGCACAGTACACAATCTAGGATGTAATTTTATAGACTATTAAACTAATATTAAACGTTTCCCCCAAAAACTGTATGTGGCATTAAAAATACCTAAAAACATTAATATTATGGGATCTAAAGAGGGGGCTGGGATTAAAAAGCAGACACAAATTGTTTTTTTTTTTTTTTTATATTGAGGTTATGTATTTATATGATAAAAGCAATTTCAATTATTAGCATAATGTAAGTGATGTTGTTCGTGCGTAGTAAAATCTATCAAATTTTGGTAATAAAATTTTAGGAAACACTTTTTCAGACATCTTTTTTCTTTGACTAACGTTACTGTACAAACATGTATACCTAGTTAATAGAATTTTAAACTCCAAAGACAAAAATCAAATCACATGTAGGTAGTTTACAATATAAAAATAATTTTGTGTGTTCTGGGCTTAAATGGAAAGGGCTGTGGAGCTATATCACGTAAGACATATAGGGCGGGCGGAAAAGCGGAATGTGCATTCCCCGCCTAAGGGCAGACATTCTTTGTGCAACGTATGTTGTATATATTGAAACTATCGATCATGATATACGATATTTTAAATGAAATTGTCTTATGATATTATTAGGTGTAACGGAAGTGTGAAATATAAAATATTTGCACTTGCCCACTATTTAGTATACAGATTTCCAGATGAAGTCAAATTTATTTTAAAATGAATATACATAAATTGATATGAAACATATTGGACCCTGTGAGTATCGAATCCACGACCCGGTTATTATTAGCCATATTTTGCTACCATTACACCAGCCATGCATGACTGTATTAGTACTTTCGTTAATTCAGTTTGGTACAGGGCAGTAAACAAAGAAGAAGTAAACTGTCAGGACCGATTTATTTATACCCTTAGACTATTACCGAGGTTTTTGAGGTACTTACGTATAGAATATTGACTACTATTCGCTACTATGTTATATCTGTACATATTACGCGAATGGGACATATTAAATATACTCTTATAGTCGTGATAGTCAAGTCCCGTAGTTAAAAATATTGTGTCGTAATAAAAAAATTAAATAATTCGCATTGTAAATTGTTAAAACTGTTCTAAAGAGTATTTAGTATATTTTAAAAGTAAATTGTGTTATTATTATACTAATAATTACAGAAAGCAAGAAACCTTTATTGGGTGTAAAACAAATACATGTGAAGCAAAAAAGCTCGAACATGCTCTAGATTAAAAACGAACACTTTTGTTTGCAGTTCGCATTGAGTTTCGTTTCATGTGATAACTGCGAGTTCAACCGTTATATCGAATTTTAGACGTTATTTATAAAAACTGTTTTTAAATAACTCAGTAAGTACACATACAATACATATAGGTAAATACCAGACTTCGTAATTAAAGCAATATGAAAATAAACCATTTTGTAAATCCTTAAGCGTTACGTGTGGTGTATTTAACTTCATTGTGTTCCAAGACGAATGTGCAATGAACAAAATTATGCTTCGCTTAAAATTAAGAATAATTAACTGTGGGAAGGATGTTATATTCATGTTATACCTAACAGCTGTTATCCACGACTTCGTTCGCGTCTTGCAAGTTAATCTTAAAACATAGACATATATTGTCGCGGATATTTTCTTACATCATTAAGGACGAAGCATTCCCTTTCGTAACGTACACAATGGAGGCTAATTATAATATTCATATTAATTACTATATTACTAGTAATTTTCGCCATTCTACTACATCCCCTATGTTTCTTCGCTTCCTTTTTGGGTTTCTCGATAAATGGTCTATTCGTCACATTTTTTTAATTCGACCCAGTTGTGTCTGAGATTGCCGTGTTCAAACAAAAACTCTTCAACTTTCTGCTATTAGTATAAATTATCATACTCATTTAATTATTGAAAATTATTGTTTTTCACATTGTAATGATGGCATTCATTATTAAAATAATGATAAAAAAATTACATAACAGCTATTTCTCTTACCAATAAGGCTATCTTGTCACATGTTAGCGCAAAAGATACCGGTTCCGTTCCCGCGCGTGTAATTGATTTTTTTTCAATCCATATAGATTTGACGGACAGGAGTCGGAACTATTTATGTGACGAAGCGAATAATTTACCCTCTCATAAGGCAATATTCAACCTTCAATAATGTCGTTTGTTCTGTCATAACTTCATGTAGAATACGAAGACAAAAACAAATATAAACAAGTATAAATTAAAGGCATTAATCACAGGTAGTCCTAACAATGAAAGACATCACATTACCACACCATTAGCCGTTCTCCATTGAAGTAATTACACCATTAATATATTATACCCCAACCGACCCTTACAATACTGAAGAATTTATTCCCGAAAATTAGGGTCTTATAGAATCTTGCCCTTGCGATTCGGGACAATAGTTACTGGGCTCATATGTAATTTAGTTTCGGGAACCGTATTTAATTGTATTAGAATCTATATGTATAATTCTATATAACATTGCAAAGAAAATTATAATATGCTTTCACCTGAACAAAGCAACTTGCTGAATAAAAATGAATCTCATATAGCTTATATTAGATTGAAACCTTACCTTGTATATATTGTAACTTTAAATAAGTATTAAAGAGTACCAAATAATAATTAAACATTGCTTGTAGTTTCAGCTTACACTCTTAATGTAATGCTATAATATGATCGTGGATGCTTTGCATGGTCGTGTTCTTTTAATGAAACAGTTTAAAACCCGTTTTACATACATTTACCATAGCAAATTATATACCCTTATTTTCTACGATTACAGTACTCTGTGCTGCAATCGTAGTATGTTACTATGTATATAAAACCTACGGCGCATCTTCGGGTTCCTTGGTCGAATAATCAACGAGTCGTGGATTAGATCCGGAATTCTGGATTTGAATTGGGTGGTAGGAATATCGAGAGATCCATTTGAGTCACAAACCATCGTCCACCGATGAATGAGGCGGTAAACGTGATTCGGTTTCAGTCGCCAGTTGCCAAGATGTAATGTGGCTGAAGTATTTCACCTACAATGCTTGTCTGTCATCCTTTATCTTAAGAGAAATAACTTAATTGTTTCAATAATCCTTTTGAATACATAAAACAAATATAATATGTCAGAACTACGGAAAAATGAAGATTAAAATATTCATTGCATTTGTGTATATGCGCTTTTCGTGTAATCCGTTTTGATAGCGCGTAAACAAAATGTTTGCGTTTCATTTTGCGAGTTAACGATGTTTTTAATCCTTCACCCTGATACAGTGATACGGGCAGCATATTATTTTTATTCTGATGTTTTGTTGAGAGCAAATATTATTTCGAAAATTTTATATCACATTTTATTGATAGTTAATGCTGAAACAATGTTATCCCATACTGTGTTTTTGTGTTGAACATCAGTTGCGTTTTATATACCTACTTTTAACAGTTATTATAATTACGGCCCGACGTTTCAACCTATAAATCGGCCACCGCTTGCCACATAATACTCACACGAAAACAAGAAGAGATCCAACGTTCAATTCCAGCGCAAGTGTGTGGGTAAACATCTATCTATATCAGACTGAGCAAGTTTCTAACAGACATCTAAATATTTAAGTTTTTATATAGACCTTATTTTCTGTATCAAAACTTTACTTCAATTTCTACATTATCGGTTAGAGCGGGGTGAATTTAATGACTCGTTCAATTTAAATTTTACGACCAAGTAAGCAATGCTACCTTTCGGTCAGTATCTATGTAGTTTGGGGCTCAATGCTTAGAGAAACGGGTGTATGCAATTTTATTGCTGCTATGCGAAACCTCAGATACAATAGTATTCCATTTATTTAATACCACGTATAAAAATGAAAGACTGTCTCCGGTACAAAATATGTTCGGAATCACATTATAAATAAAACACTTTTACGGTTTAAAACGCGATATATTTTAGTAAAAATTGTTTGAAAATTTTCAGGGAGACAGAGTTTCCTCATGACTCCACGGCTGCTGCAAAGCATCCGAATCATTGGGTCGTAGTTAAAAATAATTCTAAAACTAAAATATATCGCGTTTTAAACCGTTAGTGTTTTATTTAAATGTGTACTCGTCGCATAAACTACAGACAGTATCACATTATAGTTTATTTGTAATGATATATTGGTAATTTAATTAACTGTACTTGGCACACAATAAATTTCAGATCTTGAACGGTATTAAAGCAGCTTTTCTCCAATAAACAAATATTGACCGTTACTCTCAATGCTTCTTGGATAAGAGACTAATTAAAATGAAACAAATACGATGTTAATTTTTGAAGGTATAAAAAAACACAGTCATAGCAATATCATTTATTAAAAACACTTAATAATTATAGCTGGGTTCTGGCGGATGGTGCGGGAACGGCGGGTGACCAAACGGCGGTGGCCCACGCGGGGGGAATTGGGGCCTGAACTGTGGTGGTGGAGGCCTCCACGGCGGCGGGGGTCTTGCGCCCGGTGGGGGCGGCGGTCCAAAGCCAGGGGGTCCGAAAGGTGGCGGGGGAAAGTGGTGGAATGGCGGCGGTGGTGGTGGAGGTCCAGGCGGTGGTGGCGGTCCCGGAGGTGGCATGGATGTCGGTGGTGGTGGAGGCGCTGACATTGGCAGAGGTGGTGGTGGCCGAGAGTTCATTGGGGGACCTGGCGGGGGCATGGGAGTGGGTGTTGGTGGCGGTGGTGGCGCCATCATCATCGGTCCCAGCATCGTAGGAGGTGCATCCGCGAAAAGTTGATGCGGTCGGTCGGCGTGGGATAGAGGGTTCTGGGCAGCAAGCAATCTGAAATGTTATTGTTACTTAGTTGCATATTATAAGATAGCTATTAGAATTTATAAAACCTAAAAAAAAATAGGGATAGATTTTATACTATGTTAACTAAACAGAAAGAAACCTGGTCTGCCACTGGTGGCAACCAAGATAATTCATATTTATTTACATTTGGTAAAATCTTACAGCAGTTATCAATGTACCTGTATTCATTAAAAAATATATTTCAAAAAACAAAATTTAGCTCCTTATATTAAACAAAGGGCTCTAACTTACCTCTCAGCAGCAGACCCGTGCCTTTCTCCTTTGACATCTTTCTTAAACGCATATGAAACTGATATTGGTCTGTTACAAAGGTACTGATTGTTCATAGCTTCAATGGCAGCATCAGATGCTTCAAAGGATGCAAAGTTGATAAATGCAAATGCCTTAGAATTACCAGTTTCTGGATCTCGCATGACCTGTAAGAAAATTGGGAAGTGACGAAATGCCCACAACTTTAAGTGTGATATGTTATGTAGATATCATAAATATAAAGAAATCCAAAGGAGCAGTAACCTCACTATGTGATAATCATTTCAAAATATGAAAGACACATAAGTTTTTTTTATATCTTGATGGTCAGAAAAGCTATATATATATATGACTAGATAGGACACCAATAAGTGTAAGTGATGTCTCTTTATCATCAGGCACATGTTCAAATTTTACCTTGTGTACATAGTATTTTAATAAATAGTTACCTTAGGTGTTTGTAATATAACACCAAATGCAGAGAATGTATCATACAATAATTTCTCATCAACTTCAGGATCCAAGTTCCCTATGAACACATTGGCACCCACATCAAGATTCTTTTGATGTGCTGATGCTTTATTAACCCTTACTGGTTTACCATACAATTTTATCATATTCATCACCTGGAAGCAAGGGAATAATTCATAAATGATGGTCAATATATAATTAAGATTATATATTAGATAGACTTACTTTTATAGCATAATCAGCATCTTCCTCACCCATAAACTCAACAAACCCATATCCTTGATGTGTTTGTGTTACACGATCCTTTGGCATATGTACATTAACTAAAAATTATAGCATATAGTAATTTATGTAACAAGTGATACAAGTAATAATAATACTTAACTTATTCACAAATATTTCCTGTAAGCATCTCCTACCTAAATAAAGCGAGCCTTCTACATGTATTTTGTTTTATTTCTCTTCAAAGACCGAAAAATGTACTTACCAACGGGTCCAGCTTGTACAAACAGTTCCCATAGTAAACTCTCACTAACTCTGTCATCAAGACCTCCAACGTAGATGGTCGCATCTGAAATGTTATTTTTACCACAACTACGTGAATGATTAAAAAACACTCCCAGTACCAGACCGCTGGGCTAGTAAATGAAATAACAAATACAAATAAAGTAACCTCAAAAGTGCAGCAACTTACCTTGATTTCTCTCAGCAATTGGACCTGCTGCCATTTTAGATTTTTGTAAGTAACTGACAATAATTCAAATTAATTACTGCACTTCATAACTTGCAGTATTTATTTAAACTTACAATTAATAAAAACACAAATCTGCAACAAGACGCCGCCGTAAATACTAGGTCAAAATTAGTTGACAATTGACCATTTGACAGTTACAGTGATTTTAAATGTCATAATGACATAAGAGTAAGGAATGTCATTAAACATTTTCTTTAGACAGGTTTATTTTTCAGTTTGTTTTTCAATTTCCTTTAAGTTACATGTTAAAGATTGTAATTATTTTACCGATTTCTTTGTTTTTGTATGAATTTAAAAATTGTTTCCGTAGTTCGACTTGCATAATAAATAAATAAGTGAAGAAATGCAAAGTGCGTCAGATATTATTTCATCGCTTTTGTGGTTTAAAGAAAATAGTAACAATGAAAATGAAAATGAATCGCAAACAATTGAACAATTCGTGCAAAACGTTGAGGATTTTAGTTCTCAGTATGGAAGTGAGATAAGTGTTTCCTACACCGCTTTTAATCTCCGCGGACCCCCTTCGAACTTCCCCGATTATGGGGATTATCCACAAGCGTTTGTAATGGTAAATAAAAAATAATAAATAATAACGATAAATTACGATTGGCATTAATTAACTTTACTTATTATTTTAGAGAACTTATGGAACCTGGTGGGATGAAGCACCATCGGTGCAAGAGGATTTTATGCCACAAAATACAAATATTATACCGAGCCAGGACTATGTAGGTTTGTATCTTGTACATTTATTTAAGTGTCATTCTTTGATACATTTAAATATATGAATACATTTTGTTCCCACAGAAGTTTCCTTTGAAAGATCTGTATACCCACTTGAAGTAGCAATATTTGAGACATATAATCCTGGTGCTTTAGTAAGGATTTGGGCCTTAGGACCAACATCATGGATTTTGCTATGGGAAGGTGAACCTGAGTATGCAGGTGACAGCCCAAGAATATTTAGCCCTCCAATACGTCAAATTAATTATCCCACAAGGTAATATATTGCCATTAAATTTGGGATGATATCAGCAATTGTATATAAAAAAGATGTGTGATAATAAATCGTAAATAATTATAATGTCATTAGCATTACGTTTACTGCGAAATAAATAGATATAACCGATATAAACTCTATTACAAAAGATAAACCTACCATAAAACATTTATTATATTATTATAGGTACATACTAAAGCATTAAAAGTATATATATACTTTGCATAACTAAATGCCTGTATTTAATTTTTTTTAATCAACTGCCACTTTTGCCACTAAACATATGTATGTACATACAAGTTCATATTACAGTTGTGTCCGTTTGTTAAATGTAGGCTTAATTTTAGTTTTTTGTTATAGTCTTTAACATAAAAAATTTTTGTTTAATGTTACTTTAACTTAAGTTTTGTTTAAATGTGTATGTGCTAGCTAGCCTACCTAGCTGCTAGCTTTACTTATTCTACACAAGTATATTTAATTACATTTTTTTTACAGAATACTGCGTCTAGAATTTAATCACAAACTACTACCCTATTATACGGAGCTTGATGCAATACTTCTAAGAGGCAGAGAGCCACCCAGTGAATTAAAAAAACGAAATAACTTTTCATACTCCACACTATTTTATAAAAAGACGCAGCCGGAAAAAGGTATACTGCAAAGATTGATTAGATGTCTATTTTCTTCTTTTAACTTGTGTACTGATCAAATAAACAAGTTATTTTGAAAAAAAATCTGCCATAGACAGCCTAATAGCTCACGAACTAATTGGGTTAATAGCTTAAACTTGTCGATTATGAATTAAGTTTACAAACAATCAATATATTGTCTAATACATTAGGAATAATTGTGTGAAATCTGGTCAGTGTCCAAGTAACTGATAAATGTATACTAATATTATACAGCTGCAGTTTGTTTGTTTGAACTACTGGTTCAAATTTACCGAAAAAAAAATCTTGGACAATCTATGTATTGAGGAAGGCTTTAGGCTATATCATATTACCCTGCGAACAATAATATAAGGAGCAAAGAAACAGAGAAAATTTTGGAAAAAAAGGAAAAAATATACCACTTGGGATTTCCCTTGCTTGCGGTGCAAAAACAGTTTAAGTAACCAAAGAAAATGTATGATAGAATGGTTTCCATGGTCGAAAAAAATCGTTGATAGTTTATGACTATCCTTTAAGATTAACTCACGGACGTATTCCAAAATAACTATTACACGCGGATGAAGTCGTAGGCACAGCTAGTGTCCTGCCTGGCGGATAACCCATTTTACTATTAAACCTCAAAGGCAGCTGTTATTTTTTATATCTAAATTTTAGGAACACTCTTAAATAAGGTGATAGCATCAAATCTTCATGAGAAGGTTTTACCTCCTGGTGTATTAGCTAAGACTGAAAGAATAAAGGACACGGGACCTCTACAAGGAGATTTCGAGAGGCTACCGGTAAGAAAACACTGTTTGAGCCTAACTACTAGTTATTGTCCTAAAGACACTTTTTTTGTAAACGGTTATATAAGAAAATTTATTTCGAATTTCGGCGCTAGGTTTTGTAATACAAATATTAATCTCGCGTGCATTGCAATCAGTTGTTATTCATATAAGTATATATATCTTTTTTGGTTGTAACCATGTATTTTGGATGAAATATTTTCATAGACCTTGAACCTAATCTAGATGAATACAAATTCATTTTTAAATTTAACAATTTCGTTAAGTATTCATGTTTTTGAAGGTTATGTGGTATTGGTTTATCGTGAAAGCCTGCTGTGCAATAAATAGGCACCTTTCGATAGAGCTAGTAAGCTATAAATAGACGAACACGTGTTTTAATTACGTTACACACGTGTTACTAAATAATTAACTTGTTGTTAGATTCTTTATTAGTTCGCAGACTGTATTAAGTTTAATCATGTGAGTATCATAAAGAAAACACGTTACGGTATCAAAGTCGAAATATCTTAGATTCTTTATATAATTCGTATTAGACATCGTTAAGTGTATTTAAATGTCATCTACTCATGCAAACAACCCAGTTATTTTTTTTCATTTTAATTCTATATCCATGGTGATAATTTTTTTAAATAAATACAATGAAATTTTTATTGTTTCTTACACCCACCCACTTAATATTTTTCATTCCTTTCTCCTGTACTTCAAGTTGCCTGGAAGAGATCATTTCTTAGCGATAAGGCCGCCTTTTATTAATAAGTTAGTACATACAATTTTTTCTCTTTTTTATGTTTTTTGGGTATGTGATATAAATAATAAAACTATAGTAAATATAATAATTCGACAGTTTTTTGGTCAGACAGTTCATAATCATTTATTTTGAAATAACTGTATTTCGACAAACAAACAGACTACTCGTTACTTTTAGTATCGTAATACAGTTTTTGTAGCTTTTCAACGAACTTAGTTTCATGAATAAAAAGAATAAAAAATCACCTTAGTCTCATTTTTCTGAGCTCTAAAAATTTTCGCAATCAAAACAAACGATTATTGCCGCTGATAATACTTGTCTTGTTCTTCCGGGGTCTAGTAATCTGGGAAATCACGAACAATGCACTCCTAAGTAATCGGTAATTGCTCTAGACGATACGACGACGGTCAGTTTTTTTCCGTCGATCGCCGTAGCCATTATAGAAGGTAATTATTTTCTACATCGGTACATAATGAAGTGATAAGTGGATAATATATTATTAGTTATTTATAAATAATAAACACGTATATTCCTTAAATGTTATAAATTTATATGTTCATTGTTAGATTATAGTTTTTCATCACTTTAACGCCAAATATTTAAATTTAAAAGTCTAGGTATTATAAAAAAAATGTTTTATCTAAATTTCACACATACACGTGCAGAGTCTTCTAATTGTATATTTCAAACAAATTGCATTAAATACTGTCTGTAGTTAACGTAGTAGTACACATTTAAATAAAATACTTTAACGGTTTATATCGCGTTTTAAACCGTTAAAGTGTTTTATTTAAACAAATTGTACTGTTTACGTCTAGACTGGAATCTTTTTTACCGTTACATTTTAATTTTCATTCTTAGGTAATCTATACTGTACTTGACTAAATGCAATCCAATTTAGTTACAAGGTAAATTGAAATTGTGCGTAACTTATTATATTGACTAATTATACTATTTCATATCATCAAATAACATTTTATTAAAATTATGTGCCTCGTGACGTACATAATGAACGAATATGAATAACTACAAATGCAAAATATACGCCGCGAACTTTAGATATAAGATTTCATTCTAACGAGTATTAGTATCTATAATACATATAATAAAATGATATAATTAAATGTTGCTTTGTCTTTAGTCTTAGAAAGAAGCAGTACATTTCGATTTAATCTTTCTTCAAATACTTTTTTAAATCATGGTCCTAGTATTTGAAAAGAACACAGTTCCGATAGGGTTTTAAAAGAATATTTTATCTTACTTTAATCAAGCTTCTTAGATGAAGGGATCTCTTACGAGATCTTTGTTTAACAGGACGAGACGATACTATGTGTAATGAAGTACCTGGATATGCAGTCGCTATGCCGCTGCGCTCAAGTCAACAGACATTTCCGAAGGCTGGCTTCGGATGCGATTCTCTATCGGAGCATAGACCTTCGTCCGTATTGGCACTGTGTCAGATCACAGGTAGGACAAGGATCATTGAAAAATATCAATAGTTTATTAAGAGCTTTGCCAAGTTATAGTCGATTAGAAACATTAATCTCTTCCAACGGCATTTAACACGAAATACATATGAGACTGCTGGAGGCAGAGTGGCCTAATAACAAAAAAACATGATTGTCAATAAGGAGGAAAATAAAAATGCGCAATTAACTTAGTAAATAAGAAATATGTTAACGAAAAGACTGTGCTCTTGTAGATTAACATTGTTGGACTATGAAAAAATAAATCAGTCATAAAATTGCAGTTAGGCTACTCTGCCTCTAGCGGCCTCATATTTTTGTAAGCCTATTTGTGCGTAAAATTCGTAGTTATTAATTATTTTACTAATATTTGTCATGTTTTAAGTCGTTGGAAGTCATTTGGCAAAATAGTTATATCTATCTAGGTTGTTTTTTAATAAAAAATTTATTTACCCTTGAGATAGGCTAAACTGACTTTCCACGCTTACGTAGTTAAACAAGTATTATATATCAGTAAAAAATTGGATACTTAAAGCAGAGATTAGAGAAAATATGGTGTTATGAAAGATTATACTTAGGCAATTTTTTATCAAATGTGTAAAATTTTAAATAAAAACGCCACATCGCGCATTTATAATTTTTTCATAGATTTTATAAAATGTAATTATAATTATGACAAGTAGATGTAAGAGTTTTAAATTCTCAGAATTTATCAATGAAATGTAGAAAATAGTACATTTAATGATAGAACTATCGCTTAAGGGTTCCGTAGAAAAAAAATGGTCCGTCAGTAAAATTGAAAAAATAAATATTTATGAGTACATTACAAGTAATTTGGCGTTATTTATTATAACGAAAAAGACTTAAAATCTTTCGTGTCCGACTCGTACTTAGCCTTTTGTTACAAAATGAAAGTAGAAGGCAACAGATAATTTATTCAAGTCAATAATAAGATATATTTATGATCGTCAAACCATTTAAATAAAACGTTTAAAACTAAAGACTCTCCGTGACCACAACTGCTGCAAAGCATCCGAAATGTCAGGCCGTAGTAAAAATATTTTTCGAATAAGTTTAACTAATATATATAGCGTTTTAAACCGTTAAAGTGTTTTATTTAAATGTGTACTACCCGCGTAAACTACAGACAAAATTTAAAGTCAAACCAGTTAAAAACTAAGGACGAAGATATGACTATTGTTACTTTATTGATTGTAAAAACAATATTGTCGATCATACATTGCAATAATCAATGGTGAAACGCCATCTTCAGGTACTGATGACGCTGTCAAGGCGATGCAAGTTCCTTCAGAAACTAGATCTGTCGTGGTGCGGAAGTCACTGTATGATACAATCGCATTACGTCGTCAAGTGAGTAAGGCTTTGTTTATGAAAAGAATCAGGTCTGTGCTAAAAAAGTAATGATTTGTAATTCTGTCATATTTTGTATAAAACCAAATATAGGTCGACAGTGCATTTTATATATAGTATAAATAGATTATAGAGCATTTCACATGTCCAATGTGAGCCACTTCTACTTGACAGATTGGGGAGTTTTTACAATAATCTAAGGCTGATATCGTATATTTTTACCTTTTTGAAAATCTTAACTGTTATAGAAAACAGCTGCGTCTACGCAGGATAGAAACGTTGTTTTGAAGCTATAATAATAGCTTAGCGAAGTTAAGGTTTTCGTGCGTTTAATAACCAAATTAAATACATACAAGATTAAAAAATATGTTTATTAAAACCACTTTTTAATCTAAGACGTATAGTAACCATTAAAAAAATTTTAGCTTCTTAAAAGACAGCGGCGCTGAGTTGACTCATCTTCGACTGAATTGCTGTAAATTCGTTGACAACTCCGTGTTAAGAGCTGTAGTTAACACATCCGCTAATTTACAAGGTAAGCCTATGTGTGTATTTAAATATAAAAGGTAATAACTCAATATATATTAGTTAACTTATTTTCGACTATTCTGCAAGGACCCAGCGAGTTTCGCCAAATACTAACCGACGGAACAGGTGGCGCTAGCGTGGCAGTTTTTACTCTAGCATTAGGGACACCCTCCATCTTCAGTCCCCCCCGTGACCACGCAACCGAAACGTCAGGCCGTAGTGAAAATAAACTTTAAATAATTTAACGAATACGGTTCGCGTTTTAAGCTGATAAAATTATTTAAATGCGTAGAAACTGTGTACTAATCGCGCAAACTACTTTGTGTGTGTTTCGCACATTTATGTTTTATTATTATATTGTTATAGCCTATAAAAATATCAATAACGTTTCCTTAGAAATTGTAGATTAGATAATAACTTTCAGAATAATAAGAATTTTAAGTAAAGTTCTATGATACCTTACTGGCCTCTAGAGTCTAGAGTGTGTTTAATCCGAAGATGGAGACAAAAAATAACAAGTTTTAAAGTTATTTAATTTTATATATTATTGAGAATGTTCTTAATTATCATTTTAACTTGAAAAGGTTTATATCAGTAAACAGTAAAGGTGGCTTGATGATATTTTCGAATAGTTTTTTCTATGACATCTCTGTCTCAAATTATATTAGATTAAAAATACTGGGCAGTACTCCAACCGGCATCGAAAGCGTTCTGTTACTATAACCAATTGAGCTACCGTGTCCTACACGTCATCGGCGAATTTTTTTAATGATACATGCACCTCTCGCGCAATGTAACTTCAACCTTCACTTAGATTTTGAATTTAAATATCCTATGCTTTGCAACTTAAGACATCATTAAAGTTGAAATAACAAATTATTAACGTATGAAATCTTTATTATTTCACCATCATATGCAATAATATAATGAAATTTCCAAAATGGATATGTTTCAAATAGTTCCTTTATATATTTATCCGTTATAAATGGATTTATTCGATGACTTTACTCGTATATAGTAAAACTAAACTGAACAAAACAATAACACAAAATTGCCACTAGCACGTGAGAATGGTAATACTTGCTTGTACATTCAAAACGTGGTATACTTTATTTCTATTCTCAAAAAATAGACATGCAGGAAACGTTTATGATGTATTCCGGAATATTCCATAATTCAAGATTCATATTTGCGTACTTTATATTCATATTAAATGGATTCAAATTCGAAAAATGAACATGCAATACAAGGACATTTACATATAAGACAGACTACATACGTATTAAACTTCCTGAAAGATGATTCTGCTACATTGTCGCCGATACTAATGCTATCTTACGTATTTTCTGTAGCTTACGCGATTTATACGAATTTAAATAAAGCATTTTTAACAGTTTAAAACAGGATATATATTAGTTAACTTATTTTTGTCGCCGATTGACCACCTTTGCTAGAAAACATCGTAAACGTCAGTCAATGTCGCGTTTTAAACCGCCAAAGCATTTGGCAGTTTAAAACGCAAATTTTATAGGTATATCGTGTTTTAATTGAATCGCACAAACTATCAACTTAACTATAAGTAGTCGTTATGAAACCAACTTTAAAAATTTACGTAATACGTATAATGGTCTTTTAAATATGATATGCAATGTATTGATAAAAAAAAGCCCTGTTTTTGATGTAAAAATCACTGCGTAATATAAATTGTATCGACATTTTAAAGCTTCTTTGAATATTGACACTTTTATATAAAACACTTTAACGGTTTAAAACGCGATATATTAGTTAAACTTATTTGACAATGATTTTTAATTTCGGCCCGACGTTTTGGATGCTTTGCAGCAGCCGTGGTCACGGGGAGACCGTTTTAAACCGTCAAAGTGTTTTATTTAAATGTGTACTACTCGCGTAAACTTAGACAGTATTTAATATTGACACACGTCATTTTGCGCTTAATCGAATAGCTCAACATCTGATGATGGCGAACGTCGAAGACAATTTCCCAATTACGACGGTTGACAGCTGACAGTTGACAGCCATAAGTAGCTCAAATATTTAATAGAATATACTATTTTACAGAACTGTGTCTACGCTCCGTGGTAGTGTGTTCTGATTGGGGCTGCCTAGCTGCATTGACCAAGTTAAAGCGTTTGGACTTATATCGAACTCATATAACGACTGGTGCTGCAGTGGCTATTGTACGAGCTAACCCCGGCTTGTTACATCTCAATGTTGGTAAGTTGAAGAGCCGCCTATATTTTCTTTAAAAAACCTATTATAATTTTTAGAAAGGGCTAAAGAACAATCCCTGATATTTAGACTGATGGTGTAATTGTTTTTTTTTTTAATCGAAAAGTAAAACAAACACAGACATTTGTCTGCACCATGCTCCTAGTAGGGAAAATGGGAGAGAGGGGATTACAGACATTTAATCGTTAAAAGTCTATAGCCCACAGCCTAGCAGGTTAACCTAGCAGATTCGATGATGATTTCAGGTTCGTGTAAAATGATATCCGCCATGGATGAGGTCGCTTTTGCCCT
Source organism: Leptosia nina (assembly GCA_963661955.1). NCBI lineage: Eukaryota > Metazoa > Arthropoda > Insecta > Lepidoptera > Pieridae > Leptosia > Leptosia nina. Next base: position 3,244,880 of record CAVLEF010000283.1, read on the forward strand.
CGGAGCCAATTGCCCTGGACTTTTGTCAGTGGACTTTTGGAAGTCGTTTTCGCTTACTGCAGCTGGACTGCGTGCTTTAGGTAACTGTAGGAATCTACAAGAGTTGGATGTCGGCTGGTGGTATGTATTAAATGAATTGCTTATTCATATCAATTCGCCAAGAATGGTATTTAAATAGAATGTGATCTAGTTATAATTATTTTGGTCTCAGTATTGGTTGATCAGAAATAAAGGTTATTGGTTTGTAATAAGGCTCTTTTTTGTTATATTTTATTTATATAGACAAAAATTGTATCATTTTAATGCACACAAATGTTGTTGTTTCAGCTTACAAGCTGGTGGCTCTGGAGAATGGCTATCAGCGCTATCTGTTAGGGAATTGAGGAAGCTGTTTCTAGGTTCACTGCGTGGTATTTCCGATAGGGACCTCCGTGCCCTTATACCTCACGCCAAGAATCTATCTCAGCTTGATTTGTTGGGAGTTAGGGCGGTATCACCAGATATTTGTTCCGAGTAAGTGTTTAATTACATGTGAAAGTTTTATTTTCACTTTGTTACATTAAGTAGTGTAGTTAATCTAAGGATGTTTTTATAATAGAGGATGGGTTCTCTTTATGAAAGGTGGAATACCCCACTGTCATCTAAACAAGATGATCTGTAACCCTTGACATTTAGAAATCCATAGAATAAAACTAAACGGATTTTTCATCTGTGGACGATGGTTGACAGATTTTCAGATGAATTAGAAAACTCTATCTAATTGAGATGTTTGACTCAGTGGGAGTATTGGACCCACGACCCGTCGATTATTAGCCATATGATGCCTTTGTCTATTATTATTGCGTTATCTGTCATCCCGTTTTTGTATTATTTGTTTGTTCTAGGATATTAGCGGAATGTCCTGAGCTAAGACTACTGGACGTTAGTTTTTGCGATCAAATACAGGAAATGCAGGTTTGTGAATGTTTTCTCATTCGTTTTTTAATTAATTGTAACTACCTTCGCCCGTTTTAGCTGCTTTGCAGCAGTCGTAGTCACAGGAGTAGTTAAAATAAACTCTAAATAAGTAAACTAATAAATTTCGCGTTTTAAACCACTAAAAGTGTTTTAATTAAATGTGTACTACTCGCATAAACAAACTCTACTTACTTACAGTATATAATCTAGTTAAAGCTCTATTTTTGATTTTTCAAGAATCACTGAGTAATTAAAAGGGTTTGCTAACAATTAAATTAATAACATATAGTATTAACAAAATACATGTCAGTATACTAATTTTTATGTAAATAAGCATTTTTATAACTAATATATTTATTACAATAAAACACTTTAACGTTTTAAAACGCGATATATATTAGTTAAACTTATTTGGAAATTATTTTAACTACAACCCGACGTTTCAAATGCTTTGCAGCAGCCGTGTTCACGGTGAAACTCGGGCCGTAGTTGAAATAATTTCCAAAAAAAATTAACTGATATGTATCGTATTTTGAACCGTTACAGTGTTTTATTTAAATGTGTACTACTCGCGTAAACTACAGACAGTATTTAGCTAATGTATGTTTGGTAAAGGATTTGTAGTGAAATGTTTTACTGATTCCAGGTCCTGGAATGGCGTCGGCAGTACCCTCACGTCAGTATTAAACGATCTTTCCAATCAGCTAACCTCAGCGGAGAACCCAACCCCTTGTTCTTGGAGCCAAGTCTAGGATGGAATTTCATTTAGTGATGCATAAACATCAAGTAAAGTTTCATTTTTGTTCTTCAGGTTATTTTTAAAAGCAATGAAATATCTTTCGTTTGTATTTTTTTTTTAAGTTTAAATTTTGTGTTACAATTATAACCTATTTTATGTTATATTAAAAAAAGAAAATGTTAGTGTTGTCATATGGCGAGTTCAAAAAGATTATATAAAAGGTTCGTATATTTTTTAGGCGCACATAAATTGAGTAACAAATTGTTAAAAAAAATATAATAAGTACATACAACATGGGTACTAGTTAATGAAAACAACTTAAGAAAAAGACTGAATATGAGGTAAATTTCTATAACAATCAAGCTACAGTTGTTTTACTTGGCATCAACTTCTAAATTATAGAACAAAAATAATGATTTCTATTTAATTAAATCAACGTCAAAGTAGGTGATACTTTGTGTATTTTTTTATGTTTACCGTTTGAAGTCAGTTTTATTTTATTTTCAACTTATGTTTTTTTAGACTGTCGCTTTCGGGAATATATAAATATATATAATCGTTATTTAAAGTTATTATTGTACTTTATTGTAATGTAATTATTTTTTCGATAGCTAATTGTGTTTTCATTAAAACACGACACTACAGACGTTTTAATATTTGCAATGTTTATATCTATCGATCTCACACATACTTCAACTAGTTTCAAGTCAGCTTTAAAAGTAGTGTCTGTAGCTTACACGAGTAGACTCATTCAAATAAAGCACATTTAAAGTTTTAAAATGCGAAATATATTAGCTAAAATCAAAACTACGTTTTACCGCTAAAAGTGTTTTATTTTAATCAGCTCTACAATTTCGTTTAGGATATACAAACAATAAATAAGTAAGACTGATTGTTACACAAAAGTCAATTGAATCTCTTGTAGTCATTCATATAATAAAAAAAATAAAATTAGTTATAATAAATTAGTTTTTATTATTTAAAAATACATTATGGTAAAAATGTTGGTCATATTATTATTGTTTCTGACATTTGACAGTTCGAAATGTCAAAATAGTGTCATAATAATTGACAATGTTTCGGGAAATCTAGTTTGTAAAAAGATCATATACTACAATTTTAAAATTATGTACTAGTCTAATCTATAACTGTATTCTATAAGAATTAATATAATCTGTAATATCATCACAATTAGTACACTTAGTAAAGTAAGAATATATTCTTAGAAATTAAAGAAACGTGTTAAGATGTCAATTTATGTACTTACTAGTGTAGAGAATATACTCCTGTTTTAACAGGAATAGTTTTAGTACCTTCCATAATAAAACCGAAAATAAACAAAGTTCTATTGTCTATTGATGTTTATTTCTCTGAGAAAATTTTGGTATTTATAAAGTTTGTATCAGTACAAAACAAAGGTACAATTTAGTACTTATAAGTACTTTTCTAATTGATTTAAAGTACTAATAAACGGTTTCGTTTATTTTCTTTGAAAAACCTTATAATTCTACACATGTGTATTATAAAGATTAAAAATCTATTAAGATTGAAAAACAATAACGAAACGGGGGAGACTTGAACCACCACCCACACCGATCCATGCTGCTGCTCTAACCAATTGAGCTTCCGGATTCTTATTTTTGCAATGGCAATAGATTTGAATGTTCAATTTCTATTCTGTGAAGTCAGTTTCGCGTCAGTTTGAAGACTTGCATAAGAACAAGTTAAGACAGTAATACATTTATCAGTTATGTTTAATAACGTTTTTGCAAAAGATTAATTTAAGGGCTTAATGTTATTTGATAAAAAACCGGTATTAATTTTGCATTACAGTTATTGAAGTACTGAAGATGTAAAATATATCAAATAAAGATTATAAATATAACAGAGTTTTAACGCAGATGTTTACGTTAAGATGACTGAAATATGTACGTTGAAATTGGTTAATTCAAACAGATTTAACAACTGACAATAGGCGTAATGTGGATTACGGGATACCCAAAGCAGGAATGGGCGCATGGCGCATCTTGTTTAGATTTTTATGGCTGGTATTTTCCTTCAAGGGAACCCTATACTCGCATATCATAAAAAAGAGCTTGGACCCAGCTACTTAAACCTTGGATCTTGTCGTGTGTAGCACTAACCACGAAGAACGAGGTCGTTGTATTATTTATTTATTTGTATTAATAAAACATATTTATGTTAACAGTAACCACCGCTGACAGCGATTAGCAACAGAAAGACCTGGAAGCGGCAGATAAAATATTATCAAATTTAATATGTGCATTAATACAACTGATAAAGAGTGTATGTATAGCTGTATCAAATATCTCATCTAGATAATACTTGACCAAAACTATTATTATGTATAGTAGTTTAGTTGAATGTGAAGAATGGTCTTGGCTGAAGCATAGTTAACATTGCATCATATTTTTTGAATCGTACTTCAAGAACATATTAGAATTTTTCATTGGTTTGGTGCTCAAAGGTAGAAAGTTTAAACAAATTAACTCTCATGTATATAACCGATCTCATAGATTAATTAAATATGTGATACATTTTCCTTCAAGACTAGGAGTTTTACAGCGACACCTTTCTCTATATTAGATTTAGCAGGACTTTAGATTTGATTTGACCTTTTGACGTCTATTGTCAATCTCCGGAAAAAAAATATATGGAAAGATAGATATTTATATCAATACTAGCTTAGGTCCGCTAGAAAAAATATTAAAATAATTGTAATTTCCTTCATCCTGTGTCGATAAAACGAATATGTGGCTCAAACTTAACTTATGCTATTAGAAAGTTTAAAAAAATTTTGATTTCTCTGTATATATTTTTTTCACACTTGATTCACAAAATGTGCATACTATTTCTTTGGTAAAATACTTATATGCTGCTATGGAAATACATGTACGGAAATCTGTAGTATTAATGATATCATAATTACACAGCAATAAGTAATGAATGGCTTCAAAGAAATAAATAAGGGCATTCAAGCTAGGAAAAGGGTCTTTAGCTGAAGTCATTTAAAAAATGACTTGCAGCAAAATTCGCATATCACCCCTGATCAATTTGGGGAGCCAGATAAGCTTTGTGGTGGACAGGTTTGACAATAGATATTTAAGTCTAGATCTCTAGTTGGTCTAGTGGTTAGTTACATTCGACCTTCGATTGCCAGGTCTAGTCAGGTATCGCGGGTAAGGCAAAAATGTTAGTTAGTATGATTGTTTATTATCATTAGTCGAAGTTTAAACCATCATCTCTAAGACCTTATGTCTATGGACGATATTCACTTGCCATCAGGCTGCCTATTTGCCGTCGATGCATAAAACACGAAAAAAGGTAATTTTTCCCGTGTAGTTGGAAGTACGTTAAGACATCCGAGACCTGTACTCAGCTGTGGGATTATTATAAGGATACCTATATCTTTTTAAATATTAAGACGCCCAAAGACCTAGCAGACTAAGCTAAATTTTAATCCAGTACACATCTGTGGACGCTATGATATTTTTTTTTAATTATTTATTCTCCACAATAGTTAGAATGATGGGAGATAACTTTATTTGCTTATTTAGTTGTCCATATAACTGGATCTGTTTTTTTTTGCATTAGTATTTATTGCGTATGTTGTACGCCGTCCGGAACTAGTGGCGCTAGTGTCAGACTGGTTTTAATATTATTCTAAAGTTACCATTATATTTTCGTAATAGAATTTACATATATAGCTTTATCTTAATTTATGTGACATGTCTATGTAATAAACGGATTATTGATTTATTATATGCAACCAGAAACTTGTACTAAGGACTAATCTCTATGTATGTTATACTTTACTAATGTTATAAGACTAAAGAGTTTGTTTGTTTGTTCGAACATCTTAGCTTATCAGAACAACTGACTCAAATTAAAATTTCTTTGAAGAAAAAAAATTGTGTTATCTAAATCATTTATCCAGGAAGGTAAAAAAAATAAAACATCCAGCTGCAAGTAATTGGAGCGAAGACACAGCGAGCTATGCACAAAAATAATTATGAATCTTACTTGCGCTGCGAAAACGGTTGAAAGTGCTCAAAAATAATTTTAAAAGAATTATTCTTCTGTAAATGATCTCAGAAAATGTCCGCGACAATATATTATGTCTATCTGTGAAGGTTACCTCTAAGGAACCGTATTTATGGTTTTGAGGCTCCCATTTCGTCGAAATACTTCATATGGCAAAAAAACGTTTTGCCATGTCATCTAGTTATTTAAAAAAAAAACAATTAAACGATCTAGTATTCAAAATACTCGTCTTAACGACATTATTAGTATGAATAATCAAAATATCCCCGGCACAAATATGAGAATGTTTTATTTTCCTTGTGCAAATAAAACAGCTGTCATTCCAGTGTATAGAAGTTGTATTATTTCTAACCACTAGTGGGTGTATACTTAGTTGAGTGAGTGTGTTGTACCTATTTACATGTAAATTGTTTTGCTATTATCTACTATGTCATAAATAAGGAATGCAAATAACATTGCTAATTATTAATATTATTGTGGTGCAAGTGCATAGTGATAAGATCGTGGTTATTAGGACAATTATTAAATAATGAATTTTGCAATCTATATACCATCTGTAGTTTACGCAGATGGTACAAATTTAAATAAGATATATTAACGGCTTGAAACGCGATATATATATTAGTTAAACTTATTTTAAAATTATTTTTAACTAGGGAGTTTCGGATGCTTTGCAGCGGGGGGACTAAATATGGCGGGTGTCTCTGACGTCAAAGTAAAAACTGCTACACTAACGCTGTTCCGTCAAAGTCGGTTGGCGATGGTACAAAGCATCTGAAACTTCGGGCCGTAGTTAAAAATAATTTTCCAATATGTTAACATATTTATATCGCGTTTTAAACCGTTAAAGTGTTTTATTTAAATGGACTTACTATTTATAAAAAAATAACATTTGAAACAAGTCTCGCGTACATTATAGATCCGTTTAAGTACTGTACTCATTACTTTAAAAAGGAACTAAATTTGAATGCCCTATTTACGGATTACTACAAAAATAATCGTAATTCGGTGACAGATAATTAATCTCAACCGAGATTGCTTTTATAGATTACGAAAAATCTATATAAAAGGTATTGTTGAGGCCGTTGATAATAAGTATTTAATCGTTTATATAGGAAGTGTTAAGGTAAGAATAATTTAATATTTCCCTATTTAAACATACATTTTCACGCGGGGCACGTGAGTGTCCTCACGTCCCAGTCTATGTTTGACTGACTCGATTTTATAAATAGTGACAACTTCCAGTCAATACATTACTGTACTGTATATAATTTGACTGGCCGAACTCTTTATCGCGTCTCCCAACGTAGGACATCTCGAATCTAAGACATTAACCTTTTCACCACATCTTAATAAGACGTATGGTCTAACTAATTTTAATGTTAGTAGACATGTGTTCAATTTAGAGAAGATAAAATATTCGTTAGGTAGCACTTTTAAGATCAAGCAGCTTTTTTAAGGCTTAAAAAATACATTTAATACACTCGTTCGAAATAACATTCGTACCAAGTTTAAAAAATTCAGTTGCTTTCTTAAGACTTAACTTAGTGCACAACTTAAGATCTACCCAGAAACATTCTCCCCTTTATAAGTGTAACTTGTGAGTTATTATATCTCATTTATAATTATGTGTTTCCTTAATAAACTTGTGTAATTAGGGAGAGTACATACCTAAGTTTGATAACTCAGCGAAGTCCAAACTTAGACGTAGGAACTACGTACCTATTACAAGTATTAATTAATTATTACATTAGGTAATGTTGGTGGTAATATTATTTAGTTTAGATAAGTAGAATTATTATAGCGTATTATAGGACGTTTGTATGTGTTTAATATATTTAGGTTATAATATTACTTAGATTATATTATTAGTGCTATATTACTCGTAAACTAAATTAGTGAAAATATTTTTACGTTTGACGGGCTCGTTGGTCTAGCTAATGGTAGCTGAGAGGTCAACGGTTTGTGGGTTCGATCCCCACCAGGTCCAACATGAATTATAATTTTTCAATTTAATTTTTTTCTAAAACATGTTGAACTTCGTCTGGATATCTGGATATTAAATGTGTGGTAGGAAATTTGAAAATTCCCTCACCAACAGATGGAAAAGGCGTAAAGCTTAATCGCGTTTCGGTTTAAGTCTATGGTTTCCCGAATATCCAAAATAGGTCCACAGTCTGTTCACCTCTAGCATTGAAAAAGAAATACGTCAGCATTTTCAGAGTTAAGCATTAAAAGATTAAAAACAAAATAATATAGATATTTAATGGTTTCCTTTGTGCGTTAATGCTTATTTTCTATAATGAAATATGTAATGTACACAATGATTAAGTTTTCACTTCTATAATACGAATAAAATTAGAATATAATAGATAATGTAATAGTTAGGGATTCAAAATCATAAAATACAACATTTATATATGTACCCAGTCACCGGTATGAATCATCATTCGTGGGAGTTTGTGTTTTCATTATGTCACATCAGGAAAATGGGCTGATTGACATTTAACTGGCAAAAAAACGTATCGGTTTCGTTCTAGTAGACTAAACTTTGACATTTTATTATAATATGACATCATAGCCTATTGTATATTCCGTTTCGTTTGCCATAATCTAAAATATAATAAGTAATTTTAGCGATACGTTTCGACGTGTCTATGCAATGTAATACTACGTAATGTAAAACGTTGAAATATTTTGAATAACTTTCCCGAAGTGTATAGAAAAATAAACCTACAACAAATACGTTTAACGGGTTGATATTTTATCTCCTGGCTATTAGCTTTGGCTTATTATGACTTTTTATGATAGAGGTCTAAGCCACATTTAAACATCAACACATCTTGTTGTGGAACTAATTTGACTGCAGATATTCGGAAACGCGATTAAACTTCACGACTTCGTTAGCTGTGTGCGATGATTTCCGGAAGGAATTTCGATATTTCTGTCACCTATTTCATATCCAGATTTATGAAACTCCAACATGTTACAGAAAAATGATAAATTGAATACTGTCTATAGTTTACGCGAGTAGTACACATTTAAATAAAAAACTTTAACGGTTTAAAACGCGATATATTAGTTAAACTTATTTGGAAATGATTTTTAACTTTAGCCCGACGTTTCGGATGCTTTCGCAGCCGTGGTCACGGGATAAAATCATTTCTAAATAAGTTTAACTAATATATCGCGTTTTATACCGTTAAAGTGTTTTATTTAAAGGATAGAAAGATTAGAAACCTTGTGGACCCGGTAGGGTGCACTAACAAACCGTTGATTATAAGTCATGCATTGCTACCATTATAACAAGGAGTCCCTCACAAAATAGTTATTTATTTCTTATCCTCCAGGATGCTGCGGTTCATCCTACTATTATGTGCTGTGGTGGTAACAACAGCACACAAAGACCCGCACTATATGTCGGGTCGAACCACTATGGTGCATTTGTTTGAGTGGAAGTGGGATGACATAGCAGCTGAATGCGAGAGATTCCTGGGACCGAGAGGATTCGGCGGTATTCAGGTGAGCACAATGAAAGCAGAGCATGTAATTCGCGAAAAAAAAAAATAGATCGGAAAGAATTAGCGAAATATTCTGCAAATAATATCAATCTATCCGTGACCACGGCTGCTTGCAAAGCATCCGAAACGTCGGGCCGAAGTTAAAAATCTTTTCAAATAAGTTTCACTAATATATCGCGTTTTAAACCGTTAATGTGTTTTATTTAAATGTGTACTACTCGCGTTAACTATAGACAGTATTTAATATCAATCTATAAAACGGTGTCAGACGTCTGTGAAAACCACGCGTATAGTTGAAGAAACGCACAGATTTTTTTATACCAGCGTCTCTTTTCAAACAATGCCTTATTCAACTTATGCTCGACTAAATTTAATACCATATCATAGGCGTCAACAATGGTCTACTATAATCCATCCATCGGTGTTATATCGAATTAGTACTGAATCATTTAAAAAAGGGTTTCAAATTAAACCGTTTGATTCATTAAACCTTTAACCGTTTAGATTATTTCACTCGAGTGTGGAAAGGTGTATAGTTAGTACTAGTTAGAGTATCGTTAAACCACGTTTTGTAATATAGATTTTAATTAGACCAGGTTTAAATATTTTCGTAACTATCAAATATGAAAGATTAGAAACGATGTTTTTATTAGTATAACATCTAGATCTTTCCCTATATATCCTTTATTTTTGATTAATTGTTTTGTTTTCATCGATATGAATGTGTGATTATTATTTTTGAAGCGGATAAGCGTTGAAAAATGCATTATTTGTTATGTTAGTGGTTGAAAGATAATGAAGTTACTAAGTGCCTAATGTATATATTTTTTTGATATCTGTGTAGTATAATCATGTTTTTCGTAAGGATAATATAATATAGTAGATACTATTACATTTGAAATGATTATAGTCTAGGTTTACCTTTTTAAAATTTACCTAATAAAAATTATAAACGATTTGAAGATCATATTAAGATATCGAATTAACGAGCTCGTCACTTGGAATGTATTTGTAATACTCCAAACTTAGTAGTTTGGTGAAATACATTCTGTATAGTAGTCTATACCCAGTGCTTAAGAATTGTACTTTGAACACGTCAAAATACAAAATGCTCCTTTTATTTGTAAGCGGGCAAACTTTCCGTTGTTTATGATGTTTAATCTTGCTAAGACCTCTTAAGTCAATTATTCAACCGTATTTCTTCAAGTTTAACACTGTCTAAACAAACTTCAACGAATTTGTACACCTCGCGTCTTCATTATGCATAGCTGTTGTCTCTTATATTACAGAAAGTATTATGTGTTCCTCGATACTTAAATTATAAGAAACGATGTACATATTAAAATTTATTTTTAATTTTCTGAAGTAAACGTAGGTACTAAAGGGGTATCAATTTTATAATTCATTTCTTTGTAATAACTCCTTTAAGTAAGTCAGTAGTTTACACCATAGTTTTACATTCAAATAACACACATTTAACGGTTTAAATACATTAGATAAATTATTTTAACCACGGCTCGACGTCCAAATGTGTCGTGGTTACAACTGTAGCTGTAGAGCATCCGAAATAAATACATATCTCGCGTTTTTTATAGTTAAAAGTAATTTCAAAATAACACCGTGATTACATTGCTTACGTGTTACATGACATTATACAATATTTTATTTTGAATATCTAAAATATACCTAAGAAAGAAAATTTTTACACTATACTAATACGTTGAATTCTTCTTTTATAACAGATCTCACCGCCAAATGAAAACTTGGCGATTAGGTCCAGAAATCGGCCGTGGTGGGAGCGGTACCAGCCTATTTCTTATCGCTTGGTCACGCGTTCTGGTAACGAACAACAGTTCGAAAACATGGTACGAAGATGTAATAACGCTGGAGTAAGGTTCGTATAGATATTTTAAAGGTTATTAAAATTATTTTAACAGTTTAAAATTCGAAGTATATTGTATATTAATATACTTCGAATTCGAAATTGTATAATTAGGAGTTACTATTTTTCCTATAGAGTATAGTTAGACTATAGTTATTATTATTACATTTAACAATACGTACAATAAATCCGTAGCCTAATAGTTAAACTCATTGCCAAGCATTGCTAGCCACACAAATTCTAATATAGGATGGATACCTACAAAGTTTTACTCATATGAACTCAGGATTTTCCATATGTGGTTTAATAAATCGAAGGATTCTCTTATTACAATAGTTTACGCGTTCCTTCGTTACAGTGCAGCAAAACATTTGATTGCATTTCAAATTATACAAACATTCTTTACATAAGTAAATTTAAAAAATATTTAGCAGAATACTTATCTTGCCATTACGTTGGTAACTTAATAAATAATTAAAGAAAAAACAAACAAAAACAACAAATTCACGTGATTTTGTAACGATAACCTTATCTACCATGTACCTAAATAAATTGTTACCTACCCGAGTCGTTAATTCTTTTGCAATGTAAAATCGATTTTAATTCACTCATTACATCATTCTCTTAAACTAAAGTTTGGCCCTACCCAACTTTTTATATTATGCTGGATGTGCCTCTTTCAGAATATACGTAGACGCCATCATCAACCACATGACGGGAACTTGGGGCGAAAATGTAGGCACGGGAGGCAGTACGGCTGACTTCAACAACTGGTACTACCCAGCGGTACCTTACGGACGTAACGATTTCAACTCGCCCCAATGTGTAATTCAAGGGAACGATTACCAGTGTTGCGCTGATAGGGTTGGTATCTCTATTTAGTTACTAGCTGTGTCAGTGGCTGTCCGCGTAGATTGTGAAAAAAAAGTTTTAGAAAATCACCTACACTTGTTTATAAATCATAGCTGTTAACCACGACGTTGTCCTCATCCCGTCGTTCTTGCAAGTTAATCTTAAAAGATGGATATATATTCCAGACATTTTTTTAGATCATTTAGAGAAGAATCATTATATCATTTATATTTTTTGGGAATCTTGAACTATTTTCGGAGCGTACGCAAAGGAAACCCGCAAAGGATGAATTATTTTGCCCCCTTTTTTTAACTATTTCCAGCTCTTTGTCCGCCTTTATAAGTCACATCGCGATGTTTTATAGCCATTTATAGCTATTATAGCCTTCCTCAACAGAACACAAAAGGAATTTTTCAATTCAACCCGAATAATTCCTGATATTAGCGCGTTCAGACAAACAAACTCTTCAGCTTTATATCAGTATAGTTAATAATTATACAGCTAGTATCGAGTGAAAACAAATTGTTATTTCCATCAAAATTTGTTTAGCCGGTTTGGTATGACATGACCCAAGTACATTCCAAATTGCAGTGGCTAAGCTTCGATAAAGGACGTCGCGTATAAGGATAGTGAGATAGTAGGATGTATATGTACGATAAAAGTGACACAAAGTTTCGCGTTTAGCATCTAGACAGATTGTGCTGTTGAAATTCAAAGCAAATATCATTTAGGTAGTACATTTATGAATTTTCGTTTTTGTTAAGCGGCTACCTCCAAACCCCAAGTACTGTTATCATTTAAAAAACCTTTACCAGTACTACATACTAAGGAATTTATTAAAATACCGTATGCAGTTAGCTGAAAAATTACCACCATTTATATAACCATTACTACTTTTATGAAGCCTTTACCGTACCAACGTAATTATATTTTCTGTACTCTCACCGTCACCACTCACAAAATATTCGTATTACTTGTCAGTAATTACTATCAAGTTACTATCTAATTAATCACAACCTGAGTCCTTTCATTAAAAATGTCCTCACAGGAATATCTCGTTATATTTTTCCTAGATGCAAAAAAATTAATTTGAGACAGAATGCACAGCCATTGCATAGCACCTATTAAAAATGCCATGTCTAGTTATATAGCTGGTATAAAAATTGAGGACATCTTTTTTCGCTATTTTCTTATTGAATTCATTGATTTGAAGTTCTGCTTTAAAGAAAATAGTGTGTGTATTTAAAAAGATGTATATACAAAAATAGCTTTATAAATATTCGCAATGTACACAGATCGTTATTTTTAGTAAATCCCTTTTTTTTTGGAGCTATTTGAAGGGACAAAACGTAAATCAGCGTTTAGCCATGCTGAGCTAAGCTGGGTTTAATGTCTTTTAGCACTAGTTTAAAATCGTACGTTTTTATTTATTTTATTGCAAGTTATTATTATTTTATAGTAGCTTATGTTAAAGTATTTGTGGTAAAAAGGGATTATACATTTTAATAAATTAAAGTTAGCTTTAAATCTTTTCGTTTTTTGAACGAATTTTATGCTTAAGAATGTAGTAGTAGTTGTGTAAAAACGACACATAGCTTATCTACGCATTTAACTATGACATAGCATAGATTTCATTATTGTATGTTAGTTTGTCTCTTAAATTTACTTAAGTTATAAATTTTAAAAGTATTTTAAGTGAAATAAAAGTATAAAAGTTTTTAGTGGAATAATAAATAAAAAAAACCTATAATTTCCTTTCTATTACACTGTTTTCAAACGCACTTTGTTATATTTATTTCGTACTTACAGGTACGGAACTGTGAATTGTCCGGCTTGAAAGATCTAAACCAAGGTTCCGAATACGTCCGCGGCAAGATTACCGAATACATGAACCGTCTCATTGATTTGGGTGTTGCCGGTTTCAGGTAATGTTTTCCCCTTTCCCTTGGGATTACTTAAGAATATTTGAGAAGGGTGATTTTAGTGTATTCGTGTTTTTGTTTATATCAATATGTTATCTTAAAGTTATTCTTGCTTTCGTGATTGTCTTTATCTTACTATTAAATATCGTTTAAATTTCTCACGTCTGTTTTGAAGCAAAAAGTGATAAACACACATCTGTGTCCTTTTGTCTAAGCACTATTATTACAGTCAGGTTATAAATATTACGTTTCACGAGGTCTCAAGCCTTCGCCCGTAACAAAGAACGCACTAAACATTCATATAAATTTGAGACACTTTTAATGGCCTAAATATGTAATGGCTGAATGCGTGGCGTTAATGCGTGAATACGTGCGTGGCTGAACACTTTTCCCGGCATTGGTTTACCACGACATGTCCTGGGCTCACCGTGCCCCCGTGGAAACATAACGAATATAGTTTCGGTCGCACAGTGAGATAGGTCAAGGAAACTGACACAGAAATATGTCTCCCATACATTGAGAGAACGGTACTTCATTTTTGAGACTTATTCTTCTAGAATCGACGCAGCTAAGCACATGTGGCCTGGTGACCTGAGCGCTATCTACAGCAGACTTAATAACTTGAACACAAATCATGGATTCTCACACGGCGCTCGCCCGTATATTTACCAGGAGGTAATCGACCTTGGAGGTGAAGCTGTAAGCAGGAATGAGTATTCATCTTTAGCTGCCGTTACTGAATTTAAATATGGAATGGAATTAAGCCGATGCTTTAATGGACAGAATCAACTTAGGTATGTATCTAACTTTAACCCTAAGTCTTCTGTATGGAGGAAATAGTCTAATAGCATTTAGGTACTAATATGAAATCTAAAATTGTACTCGATTCGTATTAGTCTACATTTATTTAATTATTAATAATCGGAAGTATTAGCGCAGGTTGAAAATAAACTGTAACGGCTTTATCAAACTTTTTGTTCATATAGTCCACGTATTTTTTTATAAATTAGTTAGATTTGCTTGTAAAGTGTTTCCTCAATATTTGAAATTTACTTGTTATAAACAGGTGGCTCGTCAACTTTGGGCCAAATTGGGGTTTCCTAGCATCCAACGACGCTCTCACCTTCGTCGATAACCATGACAACCAGCGTGGTCACGGAGCTGGTGGAAACATTCTCACACACAAACGGGCGAAGCAGTACAAAGGTGCTATTGCCTTTATGTTAGCCCATCCTTATGGCAGACCACAATTGATGAGCAGTTTCAGCTTCCACGACACAGAAGCCGGACCACCAATGGATTCCAATGGAAATATCATCTCACCGGCAATCAATTCGGTAAAACTTTTAAAAGCGCATTTTACACAAAAAAAAGAAATGTCTCTGGCTTCCTATAACAAGACACCAACAACAAAACACATGCCCAATTACTGTTACTTGTACAATTAATTATTTACATTATAATATATTATAATTACACTTAATTCCAGATATCCCGAAAGAATCTGGGGTACATGCAAGTTGTCAATCATATTTATCTAATGGTAGTGTTGGGCTAATGATTCGTTTTTATAAATATTTCGTGGGTTCGATCCCCACCGGGTCCAGCATTTATTAGAGAACAATTGATAGATTTTCTGAAACAAGTTGAGTTTCAGATACAACATCTGGTATTAAATGGACGGTAGGGATATCGAAATTCAGAAATAAAGATGAAAAATCCGAGAAGTTTAGTCGCGTTTCGGTTTATCTCATCCCGTGTTTAAAAAAGAAACGAAACTTGCTATTGCTTATTGTACTGAAGGATGCGTCATATCGACGTATGTGTATGTGTAAATAAGAATTTGCGTCAGACGATTGATGTATTTTTAATTGGCATTATCAAGTTATCCTTTCAGAGACTTAGAAATATTTTTTCTATGACATTTTGACTGCGCTGCTTAAACAGCCGTGTCGGTTGTAACAAATTTAATTGACGACATCGAGTCATACCTAGAAGTTCCCTAAGGAAATTATTGTACAATTATAGATAATTTATAAAGCAACAAGAGCAAAAATATTAACTGAGCTGATCATGAATCATTATCATACAATCACGACCAAGAGATATATGTGGTTTGACTGAATTTTTTTTCAGGATAACACTTGTGGTAATGGCTGGGTGTGTGAACACCGCTGGCGCCAGATCTATCAGATGGTGGCTTTTAGAAACGTAGCTGGTAACACTGGTATCAATGATTGGTGGGACAACGGCAGTAACCAGATCGCCTTTTGCCGTGGTGGTCAGGGCTTCGTCGCCTTCAACAATGACAACTGGGACTTGAATACTAACTTACAGGTAAATGGCGCTAGGCTACAAATATTTAAACTTATACAAAATATTACAAGACTTTGTTTTTTTGTGTCATTGTATTTATGTAATGCTGCTGATTTGGCGACCTTTTGAAGGAATTTCTCGTCACTGTAAATGTTTAAGCCAATCTTCATCAGTTAAAGCCCATCTCTAGATTACCAGATGGGACACAGTAGAATAGTACACTTCTATACTATGATAGCATTGTTGAAATCGGGCACATATTATATTCTTTAGTGTATGCCCATTAATGGACTAATCTGATAGTTTAGCAGTTGGTGCAGACCCCAAAATCAATTTGAATAATAATAATATTTGTATTTCAAAGAAAATTTGTACTACCAGCGAATAGTCTAGACGTATTCCTTGAATAAACCTTTTGGCAATCGGTCTCGGTTTTCATCTAGTTTAGTGTTAAAGATTCGTTAACCCTCACTGGTGCAGCCTGGTGGGTCCGCTGTAAAAATATTATTTGCCTTAGTATGTAATTAAACCAAGAATTTTCACATGTTGACAAATGGTAGTTTTTTATTACTTACAACTATTTTTAGCGTTTAAAAAGCATCATGCTTTAATTTTTATTTTTATCATTATATATATTGATATGTCTTACAGACTTGTCTCCCAGCGGGCAGATATTGTGACGTCATCTCAGGCGAGAAACGTAATAATGGCTGCACAGGCAAAGTGATAACTGTTGGGGGTGATGGTCGAGCTCAGATCGTTCTTGGAGCCAACGACTATGACATGGCACTAGCAATTCATAGAGGACAAGATGTATGATTTTTTTCATCTTAATTAAACAAATAAATCGTATGTGTATATATTAAAAAGAAAATAAGGTATTTTAAGTAAAAGAAAAAATCGATAGCCTAGCCGATAGACTTTGATTTTACATCGTGTCGTAGTAAATAACAAGTTTCGTTTTTGAAACAGTTCTACTTTGAAAGTATTTTAATTTTGTTTTAGAGTGTACCGCAGTGATGTTAAGATATACCTCCAACTTTTTTATCAATTCCTAATATTGTATACCTATTGTTTAAACGCATCAATCTCAGAAACTACTTGTTCGAAATGAAAAATTATTTTTGTGTTGATTAGACCATTTATCACGGAAACCTTGATAAATATATATAAATATAGGCTATAAAACACCTGTTACAGCAGAGAAACATCACTGGAGGCTACGCTTACGTTTACTGCGAAAAATTTTTAGGGGTTATACCAAACATAAAATGAATAAAAAAAATCATGCAAACGATATCGCGGGCACAGCTACTGTTATATAAGTGCTTTATTTTTCCTAACCTCTCGACAATCTTGTCATTTAATTATGAACAATAGGCTCTCGAGAATAATTGCTCTAATCATCTAAATTCCGTTACGAAGTAACCTTCTTAGATCTAATTCTGTTTTTTTATTTCAGTCGCGACTGTAAGAGGCTGTGACGCGCGTAATGAAGATAACTGATATAAAACCGGATGAAAATGTTCCGCGAATATAAAGTAATAAATTGTTACAAGAAATGCTTCGTTCTTATTTTCTACGAAACAAGTCGTCGGTATTTTGTTTTAATGCTCATTTAGAAAATGTGAAATCTTTTTAACGATAGAGCATAGAGATATAGAAACAGACGAGCGTAGGATTTTACTGATGGAGGGTGAAACACCACAGCCATGTAACATGTCAACAGGAGCAACTGTTCACATATTTGATATTCCGGATATGGACCAGACATATTTCTTTGTCTATATTATAGATCAATTTAGGTTTTGTGCCCTTCTGGACTTAAACTATACGTGTAGCCACCATCTGAAGATAACGGTAACATATTTACGGCATTTTTTTATTTGTACGACAATTCGTCAATGCGACGAATCTAAATGTCATAATTAATAAAAGACAATTTATTCGTTTGGATAAAATGTTAAAATCATTTCAAACCTTTATCTATACTAATATATATATAAAGCTGAAGAGTTCTTTGAACGCGCTAATTTCAGGAACTACTGGTTGGAAATGAATGAATGAATTATTTATTATAAAACATTGAGATGTGACTAATAGGAGCGAAGACACAGTGGCAAACGTGGAAAAAACGAAAAAATGTATTCATCTTTGTGGGCCGTTTACGCTTCGAAAACGGCTCAAGATACCCAAAAAATATGTATGAAAGATTGATTCCTCTTTAAATGATCTCGTCTATTTTTTAAGATTACAAAAGAGTTTAAAGTTATGAAGATCAAGAGGAGGTTTGCAAAAACAAATTTGTATGCAGAAAATAACTATTCTACGCGGACGCAGTCGCTAGCAGAGCTAGTTAATAATAAGAGATAATTTGTTTGTTTGGGTTAACTGTTAAAATCTTTTAAATAAAACTTTAACGGTTTAAAAGCATATATTAGTTAAACTTATTTCTCCTGTTCCCCTGACCACGGCTGCTGCAAAGCATCCAAAGTCGGGCTGAAGCTAAAAATCATTTCCAAATAAATTTAACTAATAGGTCGCGTTTTAAACCGTTAAAGTGTTTTATTTAAATGTGTACTACTCGCGTAAACTATAGACAGTGTTAAAAGTCTTTTCAAACCTATATTCAGGATATTAAGAGGCCCATTAATCCGCAGACAATGGTTGTTATTTAAACAAAACTCGTAGTCTCGCAATAAATCTTATTGAAATAAACGCGTCAATTGAAAGTCGTAAATTGGACAAGTTGTAAACAAAACCGAGTAAACACCTTACGGTTTATAAACGTTGGTTTATGAAGTGCTAAGACTTATGTTCGCTGGAATTAACGTGTTCTGTATTTAAAACGATAATGTCCACTTCTAGTTTTATTCGTCTATAGCGCAGCTAGCTGTATCGGTTAAAGCAGGAGCACGGATCGATGTGGATGCCGTTTCAAGGCCCGCCACTTAATTTTTTCTAATACATTTATTTATATTGACGCGGTTGTTGGCGTAATGGTAGCGATGTGTGGCTAATCATTGACGCGGTTGTTGGCGAATGGTAGCGATATGTGGCTAATCATTGACGCGGTTGTTGGCGTAATGGTAGCGATATGTGGCTAATCATTGACGCGGTTGTTGGCGTAATGGTAGCGATGTGTGGCTAATCATAGAGACGTCGGTGCGATCTTCACCGGGTCCGACATTTTTCCAATCAATTTATAATGTTTCTGAATCATGTTGGACTGTGCCTGGAAATCTGGATATTAACGAGTGGTAAACATATCGAACTTCCGTAGAGGTCGTCCACCGTCCACGGTCGTGGATTTTCGAGTGTCCAATAGGTCCACAGCGCTGTTTGTTCATATGCTGAGGTGTTTCAACTACCATCAAGTGTAGCCTATACTTGTGTATGTTCCTTTAAAATTAAAAATATTTTTTAATCTCATGCCATTATGAGAAAAATATTATTGTTTTCTACAGCATTTTTGTGTCGGAGTAGTTTTAATCATTTTGTACATTAGGGAGAATCCCTATAAATAACTGGTCTGCGTAAAAAAGTTATCCTGGGCATCCAAATTTGTTTTGCAAACCTCTTATCTTTATAAATTTAAACTACCCATGACGCCGGTATACAGTGTTGCGGTCATTTTTTTAAGATCATCTTAAAGATAGATATTATTCTTTCGATACATTTTTTTTTGGTATCAACTCGGTGCAGTAGTTCTTAAGATTAGCACGTTCAAACACACAAACGAACAAACTTTTCAGCTTTATATATTAGCATAGTTTGTAATAAGGTTCTTGAAAAATATGGACGTTAGTCAAGATGACAAATAAATATGCTCTTGAGATTTTTATTACATCTACCATTCTTCTATAAATTTCTGTCTTATTCGTCTTGCACCAACCCTTAACATCAATTTAAATAAGAAATAAAGAACTTTCAAAGCTTAAACCTATATCCGATGTTTCCTTGACCCGACAGAAATGCCTGCTCCTATAAGCAAGAAACATCTAGAAGCTATTGATTTTTTATTAAATGCTATCGTTAGATGTTGTAGAGATTATCGTGGATATTTTTTATTTTAAATACATAACGTTATTTAAAAAATAAAAATGGTACGATTGTGTATAGTGTTTTGGGCCGGCTTTTTACGTTTTTCGTTTTTTGGGGCAAAGACGACTTTTTAAGCGCGGGATTTTTTTTTTTTCTCCCCAAAAAAAGGGCGCGCGCCCCTCCTTTTTTTTTTTTTTGCAAAAAAAAAAAAAAACCCCCCTTTTTTTTTTTTTTTTTTTTTTTTTTTTTTTTTTTTTTTTTTTTTTTTATTTTTTTTTTTTTTTTTTTTTTTTTCCCCTTTTTTTTTTTCCCCCCCCCCCCCCCTTCTCCCTTCTTTTTAAAAAAAAAATTCCCCTTCCTTTTTTTTTCCCCTCCCCTTTTTTTTTTTTTTTTTTTTTTTTTTTTTTTTTTTTTTTTTTCCCCCCCCTTCTTTTTTTTTTTTTAAAAGAAATTATAGTGTGTCGGTACATCCTTGTAAATGATGTACCTATATTATCTTTAGTATAGTGTATAATGTGTGAAAATTTAAATACTGAAATCGAATCAACTACCAACGACGTGTAACTGATATTGATAATAATTTCCAGCCAAGTAAATTTTGAAATACTTTTAAAGTAAATATATAAGCTCTAATATTTATACGTGAAAAAAACATATTATAACGGCAATATATATACGTTACCTAAATACTGTCTGCAGTTTACGCGAGTAGTATACCGCTAAAGTGTAATATAAATATTACAATTTAACGGCTTCAAATGCGATTTATTTTAGTTAAACTCTGATGCTTTGCAGTCGCAATGTGACTACGGCTGCGGCAAAGCATCCGAAACGTCGGGCCGTAATTAAAAATCTATTTAAAATCAGTTTTACTAATATATATCGCGTTTTAAACAGTTAAAGTGTTTTATTTAAATAGATGTTCAATAGATAATAACAAAAGTGCGTCAATTTTTTTTTTGTACGTGCCAGTACGTACTAAGTAAACAGAACATTTATTCGACCTTATGAAAACCGTATATTTGCTCTGTATTTCATGGTAAATATAGTATGCTAAGGGTTACTTTGTACTTGTCGACGTGCCGTGCGGCGTGAACCATGCCCCATAGTCCATACCTTTACTCCAGTCGAAGTTAAACCGCCAACAAGGGTTGACGCGTCCGCCCAGCGTTCGAGGCGTTAATTTTTAATTCCGATGTTTGATCAAGCTTTGTCGTACTCAACGCTTCGCTTCTAGAATTAGAATGTTAGTTTAGAGTGAGTTTAATGATTGAACTATAGTGTTTAGTGAATATTGGACGTATTTGTAAGTTTTCGAAGTGTATGAATGAATGTCGGGTTGGCGACCTGTTCCTTAATTTGATAGGTGAGTGATTTATGTTTTAATAAGTATCGTCTAAAAATCGATTTTAGATTTAAAAAAAAATACGATAATTTAATAATAAAGTTTCACTAACCTAACCTAACCAATTGACTGGACACGGTAGCTCAATCGGTTAGAGAAACGGCATTGCACGCTGTGGCAGTTCAGGGCCCGGGTCGTAAACTTTTTTCAATCGAAAATCGATTTTTAATCTAAACAGTGTACTCGCGTGAATACGTGAAAAAGTTTTCAGAACAATCATCTTTATTTATATTAAAATTATGCATTGGTAATTAGCGTAGGTAAGCGGCTTTGTTGATGCATTAATTCTAAAAACGACTGTGTAGTCTAAATCTTACACCACCAAGAGTTAGTAAATATAAGATGTCATTACATAGTAAACTTAAGTAAAGTATCCCAAAGAAAATTAAAAACACTATTTAGGTAGAATTAAAATACTAACGTCACGGATGGCACTTGAACTGGCATACATAACGTACCGTACTGCAGTTTTGTAGATTTTTAATTTACCTAATGCAATCTTGTGCAATAACATCTGAAAAATATTAAAGTTTTCAAACGATTGTATCTACGCATGGTGTAAAATAATATCTTTCGCATGCATGCGCTTCGTAAATTAATAATGATAAAAGAAAAGTATGTTTCACAATATTAAAAAACTTATCAAAGCTACAAGCTTAGCGATTCTATAAGTAGGTATTTATATATTACTATACTTTTGTTTCACAATAACACAGTTTTACGTGTTAAATATTTTGTATATTAAATATAAAAAAAAATCATACACGGATGGACTATACGAAGAAGCGATAAGATCTAGAAATAATTAATAAAATTACAATATTAATGCTTCTAAGGGAAAAATAATAATTCTTATAGTAATTACAGTAATATAGATTATTAATGCAGATTTATATGTATACTAATTGCTATTTTCAAGGACGGTTGGCTCAGTAGGTACTGAGACGCCTAATATCCTGGGAAAACATAAATAAAGTAATTTGGATGTCTGTCCACATAGGGCAAACGAGATTTCATTTTATAAACAGTTAAACCAAGTCTGTGGACACAAATACTTACATATACTTGGGGTAGCTGTCATGTAGGTCACTTCTAATGTAATTACGAAAATATTTTAATTACTTCACCGAGTAATTACTTTTTCGTACGCCTTTTGCCAGATCTGTGGCATACAGACGCAAATGTATATGCTGATGTCAGCTTTTGAATGAAAAGATTGACACACTTTTTGCATAACAATAGCAATAGCAGTAAAGGGTAGGCAGAGGCGTTACTTTTCGTTTCGCAGTAGCTTAATAGAAAATATACAATTTGTGCATGTTGAATACATTTTGTTATCGATTGGTTTTATTAATTTCAATGTGAATTACGATAACTATAATAATATTTCGCGTTAGTAAAATAACAATCCTCATCAAACCTTTTTGCTTTGCGAACCACACACCACAAAACAAAAACTACAAGAGAACAAATCTTACATATTATTAACTTATACATAAAATGCGCCCTTATCGATTAATTGATCGATCGAGCGATCGCCTCCAGGCCACCTGAAGTACAGGAGACAAGGAAGTATTATTATTATGTGGGTAGGTGTAAGGAATAATAAACAAATTACCAAAGGTACATCGCAAATGAATACCCAGCAAGTAGGAGACTTACTTAAGAGTTAGTTACTTAAAACATTTCTTAATATATAATGTTGATGCAACCTAGTTAAGGAAGGCATAAGATATACATTATGATATATCTGTCTGTGTTGTGCTATAGCCTCTTTGGGTCTTGCCATGGTCAAGTTCTCCAAACCTTCCTAGTCTATACTCCAAGATGTTAAACCAACTAAATATATTTTTGGGGCGCCACGACTGCTAGTAGTCCCTATAGTCCTCTTACCTCCTGTATGCGATCATCTTATCCAGCAGTTAATAGACTCCGGTGTTGCAATGAATTCTTTACCTACCGCCATCTTGCATCGCTCTCAAATTCCCCACAGCTCCTCCCTCGTTGCAATTATTAAAAATGATAAAACAGAGGTTTTTAAGAAACTAATAAATAATTAAGGAGTTTTTATAGTTATACGTGTTTTATTAAATGTGTACCCTGTAGTCGCTTAAACTGAAAACGACACAAACAATAGAAGTAAATCCCTCAAAACCATAGTGCATTTCATGAAAAGGGGAGCATTGTGCATCAAGAAGCACAAGGGGATTTGATGCATATTCAAAGATCGTAGAATTATAGAGCAGACTTGTCTATCAAAGAACCTTAGAGAATACTTAACTTAAGAGATTCATGAAACGATGTATAGAGTAGGATTATGTATTATGTGAATCTTATAACCTTTAACAAGCGATTTTGAGGTTAGATTCTTGTTGAGATGTTGTATGGATGGTACTAGCTAGCTTACACGTTTTGTAATAAGTACAGACAAGCATGACCCCATTGATTATGATGTAAGGTAAAATTTCCCAGGGTTCAAAATGGGTTCAAAAATGGGTTTCAACCTATATTAAAAAATCCACAGAATAGAACCGAAACGCGATTAAATTTCACGAATTTATTATCTGTGGACAGGACAGTGTTTCGTGAATGTGGATATTAAATATTCCTACCCACCATTTCATACCCACATCTAAGACGTATTAGAATTATCTAAAATCGATTAGAACCACGTTGGACCCGGTGGGGTTCGAATCCACGATCCTATGATTATTAGATACATTACTATCATTAAGCGTCTGTAGACTTACGTCTGTCACGCACGCTTAAATATTTTGTTGTTTCGAAACAAAATTTGGTTATTACAATAGTTGTAAATTAACTGTTAATATTTATGAAACTATCTAATATGTACATAAGGTAAAATGAAACTATAGATAATGAAACTAACAAAATAATAACCCTCAAATTGTTTGAAATCTGAACGAATCGTGATTGGTTTGATTCATAAAATACAATAGCGATTTAAACAATTTGTTAACGTTTGTCTCAAATGTATGACTAAATTTTCTAGATACTCAATAAAATGTCCTGCTTTATATATTATAGTATTAGCTGTGCCCACGACTTCGACCGCGTGGAATAGTGACTTGGGGTAGAATTTTTAATTATTTAGACCGTTTATTAATTTATGTAAGGGCGCAGTTAAGGCGGCCAATCTATGTTGTAAGTTCTACTTTGTCGCAACACTCACTCCCACTCCTACTTCTACTCTTACTCCCACTCTTATTCCGATTTCCACTCCTATTCCCAAAAAGCCAGAGAAGAAAGTTTTACTATTTTAGCTTCAAAAACCACTAATTTCCATACAAACCTTCATCCCCTGTTTCAACTCCTATTAGCCCTTTTTGGCATTAAAAAGTAGCCTATGTCCTTTCTCAGGGTCTAGACCATATGTGTACCAAATTTCACTTAAATCCGTACAGTAGCTTTGGCGTGAAAGAGTAAGAGACAGACAGATAGAGTTACTTTCGCATTGATAATATTAGTAAGGATGGCAAAAAAATGGCATATACAAACCTATAATAAATATATACTTACCATTTATTGCAACAACGAATTAGTACTACAACTCAAACTGATCTTAAGATACATACATTATTAATTTGCCACCACATCAGAAACTTCACCAAAAGCTAGTATTAAGCTGAAGCCTTGGAATCTAATTATATGAAAACATCCGATATATCACTTTGTCAGCGAAGCTAAGCCTAGCAATTTTATAACGCGAAAGAAATGTGACTTTGTCACGAAGAGATAAATTTTATTACGACGCAGTAATTTGAATCTGCATTGTGTAATAAAATGGCGGTTTTATTAGAGCAGACACAGATCGAATCATTGGTCGTCTAGCGCGATATTCAATTAATTGCTGAGTTCGTTTCTTTGAAGCTTATCAACGTTTAAATTGTAATATTTGTAAAGTTGTTTTAGAGGGTTAAAAATCGATAATAAATTGAAAAAAATTACAACTCGGGCAGGACTTGAACCGGCATCCTCAACGTTCCGTGCGGTTGCTCTAACCAATAGAGCGACCGAGTCCTACGCGTATCCGTCGGATTTTTTCAACCTATTGATGCGCAATGGAATTTCAGCCTTAACACTACGTATTACTTTTTTCAATTTATTATCCAGTATTAATTCATAGAATAGATGATGGCAATGTAAAAAATATTAAAGTTTTCAAATGTTTTAGCGAGGGCATCAGTTCAAAATCCGCAGGGCAGTCCTTATGACTCTGATAAATTTGCTGTAAATAATCGATCAGTCAATGGACATAAATGGGGAAGTGGGTGAAAGAGTCAGCTACGCTATCAGCTGACTATTTCACCCATGTCCTCGATAGAAAATAATAATAATAACGGACATAAAGATGTATCCTTTTCATTTTTTGTAAACATATTCTCTTTTTCACTCTTAATTATCGGTATATAATTGTAGGAAAGATTACATCTATTATCTATAGGTAAAATATTACTTAAACAAAGATTTTTCACTGTTTTATAAAATTTATTTATTCGTACAAATTTAGTTTACATCTATATCCTAAATTTCGTGATGAATAACGCTAAAGGTGTTTATCTTATGTGCTGCACTTTAAACGAACGTTACTTCAAACATTATATTTTTATGTGTACCATAATAGTTAATTTAAACCACCTTTTAAAATAAAGTGACGAACAATTATAACAACACATAATTAAAATCTGAACAACCGCCTCTAATGAACAAGTACGCGATAAGCTCGTTATTTAAAAATACGCTAATTTAAAGTCGTACTTAAAAATACATAAATAATAATCGTATAACACAAATGACGTAAACGAAACCTTACAGGTAAAGTTAAGACGTCATAAGTCACGAAATGTTAATGAAATGAACCATTTCTGAACGTAATGTGTACTTCGTGTATTGCGTTAGAGAAAGAACTGTGATTTTTCATTATAATTAAAAAAAATAATATCACTGGACTCGAACTCAAGACTACGAGCATTTGGTACTTCGCATTAGCAGTTCAATTCGAATCACTTGCTTGCTTTTTATATTGAGTTAGTCTTTTAATATGACTTGCACTTTTTATGGCGTTTTATTAAAAAGTATTCAAAGAGAGAGTGGGCGTCGTTTTTGAAAAAATTATATGATGTATGTATAAGGTAGGACTCGAATTCACGACCAATCCGATCTTTACCATATACTTTCTACTTATTATC
Source organism: Leptosia nina (assembly GCA_963661955.1). Classification (NCBI taxonomy): domain Eukaryota; kingdom Metazoa; phylum Arthropoda; class Insecta; order Lepidoptera; family Pieridae; genus Leptosia; species Leptosia nina. The sequence goes on from CAVLEF010000283.1 coordinate 3,271,793, forward strand.
TGGTCTTGACCGCCTCTGTAGCCAAATGGTTAAACGTATTGCCTAGCATTGCGTTGAGCACGAGAGGTCCTGGGTTCGAATCCCAGGGAACGGTTTAATGAAACGGACACAGAAATGTGTTTGTCCCATGCCCCACGAGGAGGAAACGGGCTTTCATTATCTGGTCTTGTAATTTCAGTGTTCAAATATGAGATCATTATCATGAGTCGATTGTTTTAACAAAGTTCGAAACGTTTCGGAAGCTAAAGTTAGATAAACTAACTGATATAATGTGGAAACTCCTATTACAGTCCTTAGTTTAGCTTATCGACAGTTTAATAAATCTATCATCGTAGTTTTAGGAGCTCTAGAGTACGTTTAGTGAAAGATAAAAAAAATGGTTCCATTTTTCCCCAAACGTAAGGCAACGAAAAAAATTAATTAAAGAGTGTGTTATATACGCCAAATACGTTTTTTTTGTTAAATTTAATGATATGAATGTTCATGAAGTTATATAATTTTTATTAACTGAGTTACCTACTGTCTTCCACACAATTTTTGAGATTTTGTCCACACAAATTTTGTCTATAATAAATAGACTTTTTGTCATAAACAAAGCTAACAATTTAAAAGGAAGTATATATTTGTATTTATTTAGTCTTTAACTGAATTTATATTAAATACAAGAGAATCAAGATTTCAGACACATAGTGAAATCTAAAACTTGCGTTCTATAATGTGTTTTAATAATCATCTGTAAAAGTCATGATAAATAAATTCAAGTCACCAGTCTCTACTATCTCTGTCTATACACAAGATCTCTTTGTAAAAAAATACAGGAAAACTGTAATACACGTGTGAGGTGGTCTGTACGCAGCAATTCAGTTGCCAATATTCTAAGTGGTCAATCATCAAATAGCATATAGTTATCGGCACGCATAGCCGTTTAGCAGGTACAACGACTTTTGTGTTTTTCCCTTTTACACAAATAGGAAATGTATAATTCTCGCTCAAAGCATTTGCAGTTCAAATTTAATCAAACCAATTTTAGTTATCTACTTGAATTGAATTGAATTGTTAATTAAATACTGTCTATAGTCTACGCGAGTAGTATACATTTAAATAAGACACTTTAACGGTTTAAAACGGGATATATTAGTTAAACGTATTTGAAAATAATTTTTAGCTTCGGCCCGACGTTTCGGATGCTTTGCAGCAGCCGTGGTCACGGGCCAAAATGATTTAAAATCATCACAACTAATATATCGCGTTTTAAACCGTTAAAGTGTTTTATTTAAATGTGTACTACTCGCGTAAACTGTAGACAGTATTTAAGTTCCTAGTTGTTTAAATTACTTTGTTATTATATACACACATCAGTACAGTAATTAAGATAATACTCCATATCTATATTATATATATATATAAAGTGATATATATATATACATATATATATATATATTATTGTACTGATGACTTAAGATTCTCGTAATTTTACTTCTTGATTGGAGATAAAAAAGTTGAGGTAAAATTTTGAAATCCCAAAAAAAATTACACATAATATATTAGTTCTGTCCGATTTCGGTTCCATCGCACCCCATTTGCTTACTGTGTAACAGACAAACGCACCAAATCGTATCCCCAAACCTGGGTATTTACCGTTTTATTTAAGTTTTTCATAAGCAATAGATTTTTCAAAACATCTAACATCATTTGCACATTACCATATTCGTTCCTCCGTGCTCCTAAGGGTTACTTTGATGAGATCGCTCTATAGTGGCAACTATAGTTTGCCTCATCACAGATTCATGTTGTTTTGTATTATATTTGGAAGAGTTACATAGAGTACAACTTTGTAAATAGTTGAATGAAGCCACTCTCTGTTTCTGCATCAATGATGACGTGTTTGTAACTAAATCCTGGATTACGTTGTATGGTATCAACGCACTTCCGCGTAAAAAGTTAAAATGTTGCGTGTTGAACGATTTTGGGTTAATAATGCAATTAAAAATTAAAATTAAAGGTATTAATAAATAATACTCGAATAATAAACGTACAATATAAGAAATAACGTAAGAAAAATATTTAATAGATAATTTTTTTAAACCTATAGTTATAAGCTGTGAAGATCATTCGCATGAAAGACCTGAGAGACACCACCAACTAATATTACAAAAAATCACATCGGTACTTGAAAGTTAAATAAAAAGGTACTCAAAATATTGCTTTATTTCCTAACTGTGCTTTTTTAAATGACGACTTATTTAGATTTTAAGTAAAAGAGTGTCCTGTTTTCATCTGATTTTCGCGGCTGTCTTACGTATTTTTTAACTCCTAACCGTTAATAACTTCTAACTATAGAGACAATCTTATTCCGTTTTAAAACTATTTACTATATTGTTCTCCCGAACCCAGGCCTTGAAGTCAATGTTACAAAGGAACTAAGTAGTAATTCTAGTTTTATTTAAATACTAGGTACCTATAGACTAGTATTAGTAATCAAAAAGTAAAAAATGTTTTGCTCGCGTATGTTACTAAGCAAACTTATAAACGTTAATCCAGTTAAAAATTAAAGACTCTACATTTAATAAAAGTTCTCAAATGAAGGGCGTAAAAGAAACTCGCCCCAACTCCTTTTATCGCCAAGTTTAATTTTACTAGAGTAATACAATATAACCTACCAATTGCTACTAATAGTTTTATCTGTCTTTGTTGACGTCATAAATTGAATTTCCACTAGAATTTAATTATAGAGATATTGCCTCCAGTGGTAATTGAGTCTCTTTATACAAACAGTGGCGATGAATCAATAGATTAATTAACAGATATTTACGCGACACGTACGATAGTTAAAAAGATACGATAAAAATAAATTTTACTATGTAAATTATGTGGGACTTGCTATGCTTCTTGGGATTTTGGTTGTAGTCAATGAGAACTAGTTTTCCACGTTTCAATTAACAATTCGATCAGAACCATCAGACGCATTCCTCGACTAAGCTAAGACTACTATTTATCTTTAGAAGTTTAACGGATTTAAATACAAAACGTATTGGGTAAAAATAAAGTGTGATTATAGCACATTCTATGGTAAAAATTATTTGGCTGCCTTTACTGTAAAGCATTCGAAACGTCGGGTCGTAGTTAAAATATAAAAAATGTTCCTATACATTTCGCGTTTTAAATTGTTAAAAATGATTTATTCAAAAGAGAAATAAGTATAATTTAAAAATCAAATATTCATCGGGCAGACTTAACGAGCATCCCAGCGTTACGTGCTTTTCTCATACGAGCATCAAGGCCAGGAAAATATTTTCAATTTATTTTCGATTTTTAAATTATATAGTGCCTTTATGTGCAATAATATGTAAAAAATAATAAAGTTTTCAAAATCAATGAGTATTTAAATAAAACCCTTAGATTACACTTGGTATTGGTAAAACTGGCTGGGTCCTTGCTGTGTCCTCGCGTTTGCCAATATAGTATTTTTGTTATAAGTGTTTAATTTAAATGTGTCCTACACGCGAAAACTACAGACAGTATAAAACAGCATCTAGTTACATAAGGACCCACTCAGTTATATACTATGCTTAAGAAAGATAAAAATGCTCCATAACTCGCGCTCGACTAGTAATAAAAGTAAAGCTGAGAAATACTTGAGAAACATAAGTTTTGGTTGACTGGAACTCGTAAACTTTTCACAGGGGATAGGCCCATCGGGAATATATAATTTGTGAGTGCGCGTACGTAGACGTTCACAATAAATTGTGGATTTGTGGCCAGTGTTTTATCTATAGCTCCCGTATGGCCTTATACATTTTTCACCTTTTACCTCGGACGCAATAAAAGCTTTCATTGGGGACGATACTTTCTATGTTAACGTTATTAGGGGTGGGCTAAGAGAAAATTCGGTTCACACTCGGCTTAACCGAACTTCGGTGATTTAATCCGAACTGGGAGACAAGAGTTAAAGACGTCTAGCTAGAAAAAAAATATATCGTAACAGTATAAATTATATCTATGTAATCACTATCAAGTGGTCACTATAATATAATATAATTAAACACATTACTATATTATAGACTCTTGGTGGCTTTTCCTTAGTTTACGCAAGTACAAAGTGTCAAACACCCACTTGAACTCCGGACAAGTTTAAATTATGATTATTTTAAACTAGGGCTTTTAATAATTTAAATAGTAAAATATTTATAAGCAAATATTCGCTTGAAATGTCTGACTGAAACCGAATACGCAGTTTCGGTTCAAACTTCGCCTGCCCCATCTCTAATCGTTAGAAAATTCAAAAGCTCCGTTTCATGTTTAAGTGCTTCAATTTAATACGGTTGTTGTAAAGGTGCCACGAGAGAATTGTTAACAAGAATTTTAATAAAATATTTTCTCGTCCCAATATAGTATATGTTTGTGTGTGTCATCGTCACAGAATTACGCAAGAAATTTGTTGCTAGAAATTTAATGCTGGCTGTTTTTCTTTTTTAATAATATATAAACTTTTTATCTCTCTACATAACTTTCGTGAATAAGATTGATTACATAATTAATTGTTACGTAATAACTATTACCAGTTTAACGGTGAAATATAATTTGCTAACTTATTTTTAACTACCCGATATTTCGGATTTGTATGTAATTTGTAATTCTCGACGAACCCACCTACTTTTTCAATCTTTGACTCAATGAAGACAAAAACAGCATTAACAACACGGTAACAAGTAAGTTGTAAGTTTATAGTAAGCAATACAGAAGTGTTGCTTAACTAAAAGTTAAACAGCGTAACCGCTTGAAGGTTTAATCTCAAAGGCTATTTGCTTACATTTGTATTTTTGACTAATAAGGATGACGCTAACGTAGCAGATTTCAGTATGACAATTAATTGATGACCATTAAGACATCAATTATTTTTAATAATACAACTATAAATATAAATAAATGAATTTGAAATAATTAAGCCCCCGTGGCCACGGCTGCAAAGCATCTGAAACGTCTGGTCGTAGTTAAAATATATTGCAAATTACTTAGCTAACTTAATTTTCGCTTATTAGAAGTGTAATAATCTTTACATGATATTCGTTACATGAATAAATAAATTAAAACCCGATTATAAATTGAAAAAAAAAATGCGACTCGGGCAGGACTTGAACCGGAATCTACAGCGTTTCGTGCTGTTGCTGTAACCAATGGAACCATCGAATCCTACACGTCATCATAGATTTTTTTCAATTCTATTCTAACAACATTAAAAGTGTTTTATTTCGATGTGTAGTATTCGTCTAAACCACGTACAATACTAATTAGGATAGTTTCATCCAGACAGTGTATTTTCAGCGTAACATTTCTGCATGGAGATATTTTTACGCTAACTGTGACGTGCTCTAGATCCGTCCGTTGAGCTGATGTTTCAAATTGAATCTCGTCCAATTACTGCGCTTACTAAGATGTTACCGATTCATGAATCATCTGAAAAGACTGACCCAGAAATTAATTTACAGTGCTTGTCCTCGTCTGTGTATAGAGTAGCTTAGAATAGGTCAATTGTTATATGTATTGTTAAGGTTTAATAAACCGCGAAGTACTCAACTTACAATTTTCCAAACATGTTCGACTTCGCCTGGAAAGTCTTGATAATCTGTGGTAGGAATAGGTACTGATAAAAATAAACCGTAAAATATGATGATGAATCATAGGCCGACAACGCATCTCATTTAGAGCGTATATGGCTGGAGTATTTCACCTCCCAGCAAGTTAACTTTCAAACTTGTCTATGCTCTTCGGTCATAAAATACTATTTTACCAAATTGATAATATATCAAAAAACTTTATAGACTTTTAAATAAAACACTTTAACGGTTTAAAACGCGATATATTAGTTAAACTTATTTGAAAATGATTTTTAACTTCGGCCCGATGTTTCGTTGTCTCCCCGTGACCACGGCTGCTGTAAAACATCCGAAACGTCGGGAAGAGTTAAAAATCATTTTCAAATAAGTTTAACTAATATATCGAGTTTTAAACCGTTAAAGTGTTTCATTTAAATGTGTACTACTCGCGTAAACTATAGACAGTATTTATAGACTTTGGTATAAGGCATTTGGGTTTGGGTATTTAGGTACATGCCACTAGTCACCTGTTTGACTAAATAGTATAACATATCTATTTTTTTTGTCTACGTTTGTTGACAGTTACGATTTAAATAGCGTAATTTCTGTATTCTATTACACCTGAGTCGTTAAAATAAAATTTATTGTTTCTGCAGTCGGCAATATTATCTAGTTCATTAGTTGGACTTTTTACAAACGTTATTATTATTAATTCGTAAGCGAAAAAGCAATTGATATAATCGATTATACAACGATTTCTTTCTTCAAAGTGCTGTGCTTATCTAATGACATTACTCCACTTGTATTTTCACATGCCGCGTTCCCACGAAGGTTCCCTTCATTTATAAAATGCCTACGATTGTTATTTTTATGTTTTTCCCTTTTCAAAACCAATGTCTTTTATTTAAATTTGATATTGGTCTTTTCTAAAAGTAAAAAGCTTTGTCTATTCTAATTCGATATTAGGTTATGTAAACTAGTAGCTATTGTTTCGTTATATTATCAAAATAATTTTTATAGTCTAATACAGACATTACAAAATAATTTAAATACCATTCAAGTAAAAGACTTGTTTTTAATTGTAACCATTTTCGTCAATATTTTTTTTTCATTTTACAGGACATTTTTTTAAAAATTATCCCCCTTTTGGGGAAAAAAAAAAAAAAATTTATAAAAAAAAAGGGGGGGGGGCCCCACACCGGTTCCCCCCCCCTTTTTTTTTTATTTTTTTTTTTAAAAAAAAAAAAAAAAAAAAAATTTGGGGGGGTTTTAATTGAGAGGGAAAAAAAACAGGGCCAAAATACTTTTAAGTGCCTAATCCGAGAACACAATTCAGATTTTTTTTTCAAAATTGAAATACTTAATTTCCTTTTTTTAAATGCTGAAATAGATATGTTATAGTTCTATTTATAACACACCTACCTCAGCAGCGATGGTTTAAATGATTTAATAATATTTATAGCATATAATACATCAAGTTGTCGAGAAATTAAACAACTGCGTAACTATTTTACAGGTGAGGTTATTATTTAATAAATCGGACATTGAGACTTAATAATACGTCAGTTTTAAACGGTAGTGATTATATAAATCACCTATAAAGCAAAATCACAGAAATAATCAGTTTCATCGAATATTCATGTTTAATTAGATACACTGCGTTACCTATGTTAAATATTAAAACTTAAACTTTTCCATAAATTACAAAAATCAACTTAAAATTAATTCCAATTGACAACATAGTATTGTTCTTGTCATAAATAGTACGTACGTATAAATTTAAGACATTTTTGACAATAAGAGTCCTTTGTATAATTAAAGATACAATAAAAACAAGAGGGACACAAAAGTAACGCAGTATTAATCTTCGTAACACAGTAGTATTTTTTATATACTATACTTTGTAGTTTTAATAGAGATCTTTATAACAAAACAATTTTAACTGTTCATGACTCGACATAAAATTAAGTACCTCAAGTAACATAAAACGTTTGCCTACGTCAATATTTGTTAAGAATTAATATATCTTAATGAGAAAATCAACTGTATAAACTAATGAGGCACTATATCTTCAGTCTCTCTTCAGAAATTTTTTGGCTTGTCATAATTGAAGTATAATCTTTTACCTTTCACGACAACTTTGGGGTTAGGGACAATTTCTACAATGTTTTCGTATGGTTCGTAAGATATATCGATATCTACTGCTTTGAATCTTTTGCCAGTGTCGTCAATTGTCTTGTAAAACATAATTTTAACGTCCCCTTCTTCATCAACTTTACTTTTAACAACACCAAGGAAAGTATATTATTTTTCCTTAACATAAGTAACTTTTACTAAAACATGGACACCTTCATATATCTTCGTAGGATGAACATTTTCCTTTTCAATTTGCTGTATTTCAGGTGCGTGTTCCTGTACGTTAGATGTTGACACTTAGCACAAGCTTGATAAGGGCTTCTCGTCAGAGCTAGAAGACGAATAATAAACTTCTAATAAATCTTGTAATACGTACCTTAAAGGTACGGCAACAATATTAGTAATGTCATCAAGGACTATATCATTATCCGATTCATCAAATGGAACGTCTTCTTTACGTTTGTCAATGATGGGATATGTTTGTATGCAGGCTTATATGTTTTTAGATTCATGCACTAACAAAAGCCCCTCTTGCAAAAACAACTAAGGTCTTTTTAGCGAAGTTCACCCAAAGTGTGAGTAAAAACCTGATGTATTGCATCGTACCCTGAAGTGGCACTAGACTTTCAGGTAGTGTTTTTTCAACGTTATGAATATCACTGTCAGTCAGTGTCACCAAGTAAAAACGGACCTTGCTCAAGTCTTTTAGGGTGTCAAAAAAATCTTCTGCATTAGAAATATTTGAACTAACAGCAACTTTTTTATCTGCAATGCGTTTGAGATAGCCGCCAACACCATTAGCAGCCCTTTTGCCATGCCCAGCTTCAAAGAAATTCCATGTAACGCGTATGATCTTTTACTCAGTGAATATTCTGTGACTAATGAAATAAAAATTTTGCTTCTGTCGATACTGAGTAGCTGGTCCATCGGAGAAAAAATGAATTGTAGTTATGTTAGGATTGTTATGTTGTATGTCACTAATTATTGGATGTAAGTGTGCCCAGATAGAGGCTGGATTATTAGAATTATTTGCATATATGGTACGAAATTCTCATAATCCAGCTTCAGCATTTTTTACCGGGTCTTGTTTCAATTTTTATCTATAGCGACGTTGTTTTTCTGCGTTTGTCAGCGCCATTTAGGACAGAAACTTCTTTCTGAGAAAAAAAGATACAATTTTCCTATAGCTATATCGGATTTAATAACGTATACTGTTTATAAGTAACAAAAATACAACTACGTTATCTATCTAACTACTGCGTTACTTTTTTTTGTAACGCAGTGTAGCAGTTACGCAGTTGTAAATAATTGACTAAATTGTAAATAATTTCCAAATCAAATAATAAAATCCAGATATTTTTACACTCACGGTTGCAATACATACCTAAATGCGTAATAAAACAATAATAACGTGAAATATCGTCAGGACGTAACATTAACAGCGGTAACTCAGCAGACAGACAATAGATACACGCACCTCCTTCACGGACCGGGATGCGACCAGCACGGGGAGAGTACTGCCCCCCGCGCTGTTACTGTCGTTTGTTAAACGAGTTACTACAAATCGAACCAAATAATGTGCAAGTAACCTTAATCCAATCATTTTAAAGTCTTTTTTCATACAGTAACGCAAGGTAGCTACGATATTGTTACTCGTTGGGGACACAGATACATTAATTTTTTATTTTACTAAATGTTCAATTTAAAACGTTTCTAATGCCATTCTAATAACGTCCAAACCTTGCATTTTTATTATACCATCTATAATTAACCGCCACCTAGGAAATATTTTGAGAAATTGTTCCGTATAGTTTGGCACACATGCTCAGGGACATAGATATTTAGTATGAAAAACGGCTGCGTTACTAAAAATGGCAACTTTGTTACTGTAAATTTTCAATTAATAACAATTATTTCAGTTCAAATCATGTGTTTTGTATTAGATAATAATGTTAAATTTTAAAATGATTATACTATTGTCACAATTTTGTATCGGATTCGCATTAAATGTAATGTTAATTCCAGGGACTGGTTTTTAGGCATCAAAAAGTATTTTGGCCCATATATGTTCCGCGTTTTAATCCGTAAAAAGTATAGCTACGCGGTCGTACGGTGCGGTAGGTACATGTGTTCCCTGTTTTAAAACATCACATCATACCTGACGTTTCTGCGGAAACAAAATGGAGGCATTTTTTAAATTGCTCTCTTCGTTAACGGCCACTTTTGTTAACAAACACAATTTCCAGTTCAATCATTACGCGAAATCAAACTGCGGAACAGTGAAACATAAATAACGTGCAGATAGCGATCGGATAGACGCAAATACCATTGGCTCAAAGAAAAACAAAAACTTGATGAACGTTTTATTACGAATTTATGTGCTTCGTTGAATGTATCCCGTATTTTAAAATGCCAGTATAGTTTCAATCGGCGTAATTGAATTTAAACAAATTGGCCCCAAACGTTCGCCCGGTTAACCTTTTTTGACATTTTTATCGATTCAAACGGGTACGAACATAAGTTTATTTTTACTGACCTTAGAACACTTTTCAGAGTACTTGATCTATATAGTTGGAAATTGGAATTATTGTATCCTCTTAAAATTGGCACAACTCAATATCTATACTAATATATAAAGCTGAAGAGTTTGTTTGTTTGAACACGCTAATCTCAGGAACTCAGAGTGCGAATTGAAAAAATATTTCTGTGCTGATTAGAGCATTTTATTGAGCAAAGCTATAAAGCATCGCGCTGCGACTAATCTTTAAATGATCTAAAAAAGTTGGCGATACTATATGTCTATCTCTAAAGATTAACTTGGAAGAACGACAAAGAACAAACCCAGAATAAGTATTCCACGTGTACGATGCCGCTGACGCAGCTAGTATTTGTATATAGCTAGCTATATTAATATTGTATCGCGACGGGCTCATTTGTGAATGGTAGCAATGTATAGCTACTGATCAACGGTTTGATCCCCACTGGGTCCAACATTTTGGATTACGTGGAAATGTGGATGTTAAATGGGTGGTAGAAATTTCTAAAACTTCAGATCACATACCCCCATCCGCAGATGAAAAACCCGTGAAATGTAATCGCTTTTCTGTTTCAGTCTGTGGGTTTTCCGAATATCCGAAGCCATACACATCTTGCTTAGCATATGGCTGGGGTACTTCGCCTTCTACCAAATGAAACCCCATGCTTCTCTGTCCTTCTCTATCATAAAAAACGTGTGATATAAAATTCCTAACGCCAATGCCTCTAGCGACAAGCAATTAAAAAACTTTTGCTGGCTTTAGAAGTTAAATATAAATTAATTATTAAATTAAACGATGCTCTTTGGCGTTTTAGTAAAGAAGAAATCTGTTATATTTCTAATATACCTTTATAAGGATGTTGAAAGAAAAAATATTGTACCATACTGTCTATAGTTTACGCGAGTAGTACACATTTAAATAAAACACTTTAACGGCTTAAAACGCGATATATTTGTTAAAAAGAAAATTAGAAGTTAAAAATCATTTTAAAATAAGATTCACTAATATATCGCGTTTTAAACCGTTAGTGTTTTATTTAAAAAAAATATTGTAGCATTTTTTTCTAAAATTTAATCACTGCGGTATAAACTACGCAAAGTTGAAATCGCATTTATACAACCTAAATCAAAAATATAAATTTCGTTTCACAAACATATCGCTGTTTTGTAATCGAAGTCCGAAACATTCCATCTTCATCAATCCCTAAGGAGTTTTTCCAGTGTCCCTCGCTCAAACAAGTTTGATGGAAACTCGAAGTATAAACACGGTCATCGGATTACAGACCTCTGTCCATTGTACAATATTGCTTAGTGGGCAATTTTTGTAATATGACTAAAGTTTCTATTTTTAGTCTATATTATAATCTTTTAAGTTCTCTTTTTGAATGTAAAAGTTTGCTTACGTCTAGAATATTAAAAATGGAAAGTTTAACGTTAGTTAAACGTGACTCTGAAAGGCATTGTCTAGTAGGTATTAAATACTGTCTATAATTTACGCGAGTAGTACACATTTAAATAAAACACTTTAACGGTTTAAAACGCGATATATTAGTTAAACTTAAAGTTTTAAACCGTTAAAGTGTTTTATTTAAATTAGTAGGTATTAAGTTATCTGTATTAAAACAAGAAATTCTATTATTGCTATAATTTTAAGCGTATTTATATGAGTATATATTATTTAAGTTAAATATAATCGTTCTAGCGTAGAGATTTTTTTTTATCAATTCGAGTTGTTTTAAATATTAAAATAAAATCCCGTTTCCCCCCGTCGGGCATGGGGCGAAGTAGTTGATCAGACTGTTTCCCCAGGATTCGAATCCTGGACCTCTCGCGCTTAACGCAATGCTAAGCGAAACGTTCAACCATTTAGCCACAGGAGGCAAGATCTTACTTCATAGGATCGTTAAATATTAAACTAATAATTAATTTTAAGTATCCTCTTTACGATATAGTTAAAGCAGATTTTGTACTCGATTCTAGTAGATATAATATGAATCTTGTTTGTTGTTGTGTTATCATAAAGAGAAAAGTTTAATATAAAAAAATCCAATTCTAAATAAGCCTATCTTTAGGTGACGTCTTATAGAATTAAATTATAAAAAGTTTAACGAAACTCACTAGTTAAGGCATCAGAACCAGTTGGTAGTTTCCGAAAACAGTCGGAAATTTCGCGAGCAACTTCCGAGAGCTAATTAGTCCCTCTGAGAATGTAATCAGGTGTGAGTGAATCCAGGGTAATTTTACCCATTTCCCCGGCGCGGAACGGACTGACGTATTTCAGGAAAATGTTATTCCAATTAATTGAAAGACCAACTTTTACAGCAAACGCTAAAACAAATTTAAACAAAGTACTTCTGTATAGTCTCGAGAATGCTAATTATAACCAATGTATGTGAAATAAAATGGGCTCTGCGCTGTTGTGAAACTGACCTATAATGAGATTAAAAAATACCTTAAAAGATTTCAACAAAAATTAACACACTAGTCTATGACTTGAATTAGAATTCTAAGTATTTAACCAAGCCCATAATTGAATAATCAACGGATCTAAGTTCAATAACTCTTAGACCCAGCATTTTAGTTCATTTTTTATACAAAATAAAACAATATACAATAATAAAAAAAAACATATTTTTAAACCGCTGTGACGGTGTTTTATCCGTTACTTGAAAAACATCAATACTAATATTAACTTAAAAATTAGCAATATATAAAAAATCTGAAATAATATATATAGTCTATAAATACTTAGCAAAAAAAGCCTTTAGTTTTGCCTTGCTTCATCCCGGATCGTTTACCAGTTTACTGTGCGTCTATTCATCGAACCCGTTCAGAAGAAAGAGCAAAAATTAAGCGCGTGCGCGCTTTTCGTAAGCATTGTTAAATAGGGGTAGAACATATCTAGGCAAATAATGATTCGTCTATACATGAACCCCATCTAGTCAAGGACATTGATTAGGTTACCTCCGTCCATAGATTAAAAAAGCCGTAAAGTAAAATCCTTGTTTAGGTCTGTGGGTTTCTTTATGACGAAAGTCCGTTTTAATTGCATCCAATAGGACTGGGGAATTACATCCTTCTTTCACCTAAATGTTGTTTGCCCTGCTTTGTCATGGCAATAGAAAAAGCTGGTATTAAAGGACATATATATTTTTAAAAATCGATAATTATAAAATTATATATATAAATATTAAATTGTGCAATAACATGTAAAAAATAAATAAAGTTTTCAAACATAAAGGGTTGTCAAACAATTGCTTAATAAGTATACATATCGTAATGGTTCCATGCCAAAGCCACGGTACGTAACCAGTCTTAGAGACTAGTTTAATGTTTTAAATAAATTTTGAAGTCAAATATAAAAATACAAAGGTCAAATACAATTGTTCAGTTCATTACAGTCGTATTTAAGTATAATGTTTTGGTAACAGCGTTATTATGGCAGCGTTAGCAGGAATTAATTAGTATGTTTATTGAAATTGAATAAGCTTTTCAACAAAACATAAACAAATATTGTGGTCAAAATAACAATCGGCTATTATGCGGAGAGGTTTTGATATTGTGAAATCCCATTTCCCCTACATGGGGCATGAGACAAACCCATTTCTGAGACTCAAATTGCCATAGAAAAGCAATCTGTGACTTTTCTGCCCTATCTACCGCTATCGTCGCTTATATTATTTAGAAGAACTGTTGTAGGTATTTGTAACGTTTGAAATTTTAAAGTTGTGTAAATCTCACGAGATCTTACTCTGTTATCCTGTCTTAGGTTCTAGAGAGGTTTATTTTACAGGCAAGTAGTTAATCAGATTTCTGTGCCCTCCCCGACCGAAAACATATTTTGTTTTGTGTGTCCCCAGGATTCCTTACTCTTTCGCGCTTAACGTAATCCTAGAGCAACATTTTGTTATTTAGGCCATCTAAAGAGTTAATCATAGTAAAAAATGCTTTGCCATACATTCAATTTTTCTATTTAAATCTTAACCGTTATATTATGTCCGTATAGACGTTAGATTCATATGCCTACAGTTTACTTTTTATTGTTCGTCTTAATTTGTTAGTAGATTTTACGTTTTGGCAATTTTCATATATATTAGTACAATTATCAAATAAGTATCCAGTTTTCAAAAATTGTGTAATTGTTTAAGTGGCTAATACTAAACTCAACCTGAGTTTAATTATCCCTTTAACATGTCATATACACGTGTAATTTATAACTGTTTCATGTATTTAAAACTCGTACAATTGACCTCACAAAATTGCAAAGTTTCTCGTTTATAGCATAATTAGAGTAACAACCCGGCGATCCCTTTTAATTTAAATATAACCTTACTTTTTGCCTTCAAGTTCCTCACAAAGGGGACCCTATTGTCCCTTTATGAGAGAATTGTGCTTTATGTTATTTCAATTAATTCTTGGAATTATTTTATTTACCTACTTTATTATATATATACACTAGAATTAAAAAGAAATAAAAATATAAATTTAAAATAGCATTTTTATTTATTTTTAAGTTTTAAACTAATATACTGAAGTTAATTTTACCATATTGATAGTTAATTACATTTATAAGCTAGGTGGATAGAACCTTGATATACATTTGCGGAATGTCTTGGTGTAAAACCATCTCTAAAACTGGCGGGGAGTATTTATTGGTCCTGCTTGACTCGCGTCTTTGATCGAATTGTTCTCACCAGCTCGAAGTTTAAAAAGCCGTGTGATATCACCTCACTTCATACAGAACCATAAAAGGGCCTTTCTGTAACTTTATGATATACTGTCTGTATAGTTTACGCGTGTAGTACACATTGATGAATGATTTTTAACTTCGGCCCGACGTTTCGGATGCTTTGCAGCAGGTGTGGTCACGGGGAGACGTCGGGCTGAAGTTGAAAATCATTTCCAAATAAGTTTAACTAATAGATCGCGTTTTAAACCGTTAAAGTGTTTTATTTAAACTTTATGATATTATTAAAAAAATACTTTTATTATTAAAGAGAGTAGATAAAAGAAAATATAATAATATGACATTTTCATTCCTCACTAATACGGAGTTCTAAAAGTGGAAATTTTGAGTTTTAATAAGAGTGCAGTGTATAAACGGCTTGAATAGCCTTTTCCTATTTTTACAATAAGAATCACTTGAATATTGAGGTTTTGTTTTTTTTACGGCATAATTTTTAAATTTGACGTTTCGAACGCTTTGCAGTGATCGTGCATGGAACTTCTTTACCTTCGTTGACTGTGGTGCCTACACCCCGTTTCCTATCATTAAGTTAACTTAAGAAAATTTAATCTATACATTAAAGTTAATTCAAGTTTTTACCAAGCGAATTTTATGTAGTTCTATTAGTTTAATATATAATGATGTGAGTCAAAATGTTTTTAGTGTAAATCAATGCAAAGCTTGTGACGAGATCACGATTTTATGTCAATTGTGTGTTTGTTTACAAATCATCTCAAGTAAGAATAAATACATATCTTATATGTCTTAAAGATAGTAACTCTACGCCTTGTATTTATAAGATGCAAGTGCTGTCAACTATCTGTCAAATACATGGTCACTAAAATTGACAGCCAGACTTTGACACGTGCGGAAGACGATTATACCCCCAATCGTGAGTCATTACGATCGACATGGCGATTAGAATACCGAGCCTAAGAAACAACACTCAAACGTTATGAATAATAAAGGGACACGCAACGACCGATCGATACCAGTCGAAAGGTAAAATTCCTATACATCGACACGTCTGCGAAGAATAACCGTCTAATCAATATCGATTGCGTGACGACGGATTAGTGAGTATAAATTGAGTAAATATCTTCATTTTACGCGAGGAGTACACATTCAAATAAAATACTTTACAGTTTGAAACGCAAGAAAAAAAGTTAAAAGTATGTTGTTTAAATATATTTATTTATCTATCTAAAACACACTTTTTGACGGCATAGAACGCGAAATATACTAAATAACTTTAGTCTATTATTACAGCAGCCGAAACGTCGTGCCGCAGTTAAAATAAATTTTAAATAAGCTAAGTGATGTGTTTCGCTTTTTAAACCGTTTTTTTTTTAAATCTACTTGTTTATGGGGCGGGGCTTGTTCAATACACAATCAATGTTCAAACTAACAAACGACCTAATTTAAACTAATGAGATGAGATGTGACGTTTATATTTTCGAATTAAAAGTATGTATCACGTCGCTATATATAGTATATATTGGATTTTAGTCTGGTAATCTTGAATGAAATTCGAACTCTATACATTTAGTTATTAGTAGGTACTTACTCTTTCTCTAACGATAAATAAATAACACTATTAATAATATCATCATTAATATTTTTGATTAAATAAGACCTCAATAAAGCTAATCAGATCATAAAACCCAATTTGAAGTCCTACAATAATCCTTAGAACATACTCATCTTACATTAGGTCCTGTTATTATACGAATTGCTTTTGTTTAGGTCTCTAATATTCTTTAATGTTTGCATGAAGGATTAATTATATTCAATGATCAATTTAGTCAAAGTTTGTCAGACGCTGAAAATCAATTTTCGTTCGCAATTTAGGCTTTTTATGTACTGTCAGCGTCGCAGTAAAAATACAATATGTTCTCGAGTTGTCGCGCTGTCTAGTTGATTCCTAACCTTTCTCTTTACCAGAGAGGGGATTAAAATTATAAATTACTAAAAACTGTCTAGTAAGATTAAAAACATTGATTAAATAGGCAGGGCTACAACGATGAATTAATCAACGTTTTTAATGTCTCTTATCAATTGTTTATATTAACTATGTAATCTTATGTGCTATGTTTATGCAAATAATAAAAAAAAACTATGTAACTAAAAAAATTAACTAATTAAAGTCAATAATTAAACTTTATATATTACTTTTTGTATTACTAGCTATGCCCGCGACTTCATCCGCGTGGATAATTTGGGTATAATTTTGAGTTATTTAGGCTGTTTATTTAATTATAAAAGGGCGCATTCAAGGCAACCAATCTGTGTGGTTAGTGCTACTTTGCAACATCAGTTTTACTCTTCCCACTCTCACAGCCATTCCCAAAAACGAAAAGAAGAAAATTTAATTATTCTAGCCTCCCAAATCACGAATTTCCATACAAACTTTCATCCCCCTTTTCAACCCCTAACAACCCTTTTTTGGCATTAAAAAAAAAGAATTAAAAAGGATATAGGCTTCCTTTCTCAGGGTCTAGAATACTTGTGTACCAAATTTCATTTAAATCGGTTCAGTAGTTTCGGCGTTAAAGCCGGACAGACAGACAGACAGACAGCGTTACTTTCGCATTTATAATATTAGTATTGAAGTATAGATAATATAAGCAGTAAACTCAAATCACCTCACTTTGTAGCGAAAATAAGACTAATCTATTAACATTGCTTTACCAAGTTCAGTACTTGCTTATACAGACACTCGCAAATAAAGCACAGACAGACAGCCGTGTCAGAGATATTCTTATCACATCACCACGCTTCGAGGCACGTGAATCAAGCAGCTTATCAAAGGCTCAGTGAATCAATATTTGCTATCACATTCGGCTGAATAATCAATACTGTTGATTTTCACATGTATAATAGTGATCGCGACATTTTCCCTGACGTCAAATTAATGTATGATCATGAAATTGCATAATGTGATAAAAGATCACGTATCGTTGTTTTTCGGGCTGTTCAATAATATAGGAATACAATAAATCTTCAAGGATTCGAGGATCTAACAACATCTGACTATGATCACTCGTGATGGCGAAACCTCGAGAACGTCTCGCTTACGTCGGTCGAACAGCCCGAAAAACAATGATATGCTGAACGATAGCCGTGAAAGCCTTATACAATTTATGTGATAAAAGATATTTTTTAGAAGTGATTTCCCAAGAAGCAAATAAATATGTCCTCTAAATATTCAAAGACCTCCTAGGCATAAATCCTTACGTTACCTTCCAACAACAACTGAGAGGCATTTCGTTTTAGAGTCACATTAAATAACCAACTTTTAAGGGTTGATAAGCGATGTAAGTTTAAGTTTAATGATGCGTTAGAGTAATTAAACTAAATATTATTGATCGCGTTCGAGTGAAGTTTTTTTTTTATGATGGAGGAGGACAGATGAGCATGAGGTTTACTTAATGATAAGTGAAATACGCCAGTCTTATAACATCTAAACAAGATGCGCTGGCGACTTATTTAGACTTTGGATATTCGGAAATCTACAGGATGAAACCGCGATTAAGTCAGTTTAACTGATTGCTGATAAACTGGCGCAGTTTATTACCAATGAATAATCCCAATCATCGGCGATTTAATGCTTAAATTGCGCATTATAGGAATAGCATACCTTTGTGGATAATAAGCTTTCGAAAATGATAGAGGAATTTGCTCCATTATCGGATTCCCATAGATCTTGCCTCGACATGCAGATATCATTACGTAAATGTTCCTGACATTACCGTAATAATAGTGAGATCGTGCGCGTCTGTCGCATACACGATCACGTCTCTGTTCCATTAGATGCGGTTTCTCTTGAGAATGAAATACATTTTCTCAATGTAAATCCACGTCTGAAGAATTTCAATGTCTATTTCGGTAGTGACATTTGACGGTAGTTTCTTTGTTTGAGTACCCGCACTTGGGTATTGATTAACTGTCACTGAAATGTATACCTACTAGCGTTGGTACAGAGATTTATAAGATTATGACAATACATATTACTATCCCAGGTTTTCTATATAGAGGAAGGGATAAAAAGGGTGTGTTTTCCTGTAAAATTGGCAGCACTTCCATATCTTTTTCGGAAATCGATTTTGAAGAAAGAACAAATAAACATTTTTTCTTAACTAGTAGGTAAATGGTAGGACTAAATACCCAAATATTAATATTCGATATAAAAATGTTATTTGGTGTTCAAACTTTGCGGCCATGGGTTTTGCCATTACGCGTAGATGGCAGGATGAAAAACAAAAAAAAACGCAAGGTTTTTTTCTGTTTTTAACTTTTTCTTACCGTATCTCAAATATAGACTCTCA
Source organism: Leptosia nina (assembly GCA_963661955.1). NCBI lineage: Eukaryota > Metazoa > Arthropoda > Insecta > Lepidoptera > Pieridae > Leptosia > Leptosia nina. The sequence goes on from CAVLEF010000283.1 coordinate 3,291,113, forward strand.
TTGTAATTAATAATAATCTAAATACTAAATATATACGTCTAACAAAGGACCCAGAGCTCTAGTCGATACAATTACTAACAAAAACTTGTATAATTAAAGGACAAACTAGTTATTGTTAACGATCAATACTATTCAATTATTTAGAGACTTCGACAAATTAGTTGTCGTTTTAAGTCTTTTAAATCAATAGCGCGTTGCCTCCCAGCTGGCATGATTGCTACGCATTTTGTTTCTTAATAATCGGTCATTGCTTATAAAACTTATTATTGTACAAATTACACATAAGCATTAATTTTTAAGGTAGTTTTTAAATAAAGTAATAGACAAGAAAACTTTAAAAATCAATTTGATTAAGAAGTATTTAAAATACAGAAAATACATTTTTAAAAGTAAGGCTTTATTTTTTATTGCATAATAATTCGTTGTTCCCACAATTGGGTCAGCTGTGTCAGCGACTTCGTCCGCGTAGAATAGTTATTCTGGGCATCCTAATTTGGTTTTTGCAAACCTCCTTTTCATCTTTATAAATTTAAGCTGTTATCCACGACATCGGTCGAGTCTCGTTGTTCTTGCAAGTTAATATTAAAAGATAGACATATACACTCTTATTACAAAAAGAAGACTAACTCTCAAACCAGGATTTAACCCTGGTTAAATTGAAATCCTTATTACAAAACGAAGTTTAACGTTTGTACTGGACTAACTATACTACCTTAGAACACGGTTTAAGAGTTAAAACAAGACTTAAAAATTTTTGTAATAAGGCCGTTTGTGTCGCGGACATTTTTTAGATTATTTAAAGAGGAATCATTCTTTGATACAAATCTTTTGGGTATCTTGAACCATTGTCGCAGCGTACGTATCATAGATATGTATAATTTTCCCCGTTTTTTTCATATTTCCCGCTGTTTCGTCGCTTCTATTAGTCACAGCGCTTTATAGCCTATAGCCTTCCTCGATAAATGTTCTAACCAACACAGAAATAATTTTTCAATTCTGAGACTAGCGCGTTCAAACAATCAACTTTTTCAGCTTTATATTTAGTATATAGATTTACTCGCTACATTATTGGCGATCAATTCGGCTTTAAATTTCATTTTACTCTGCTCAAGATTTGTTAACATGTATTTCGTAGACGAATCTCTAGAGATTCAAGTCAATTTCGTCGTTAAATTATATTCATAATCTAATAAGCTTTTTATAGTCTCTAAAACTGAATAGCCATAAGTTTATAGCCCGTACTTTGTAACAGTTGAATTCTTTGAATCAGATTAGTTATTTAATGATTGTAATTTGCTTTAATGATCTTTGGAGCCATGTTGTGTTACGAAGACGCTACTTGTGAGGTCGGGAGTTCGAACCCCGATCAAACACCACATTATTCATCATTGTGTACATTCTAATTCGTGATATTCCGGTAATTACGGGATCTTAGAACATTTTTTTTAATTTCCCATTTGAGATGCATGTGCTGTCGAGGCGCTAATGATAAATATATTTTTAATTAAAAACCACATTGAACGGTTTAAAACGCAAATATTTTAGTTAACTTATTTACAATTTTAAATAACAACTTTAAATGTCCTCTACTGGCGATAACTATAGACAATATATAATTATTTGTGTATTTTTGTATGTTATCCGGAACAGCTAGAGTTACAAAAGACTCGCTGTCCCCATGAAGTATATAATTTATAATATAGTGGCTAAGTCTTGATTTTGCATTGCATCATCATATCATAATATATCGATGCCCCCACTATATTTTTCTTCACAATAACACCGTCATATGCAAAACCTTCGTTCTAAAATAAGCACCACTTACATTTTTGTTGAAAAATATATCTCTGTATAGAATTCCGCAATTTAAGTGAAAACCCGTGAAGCCATCGTTTAAAGAAACCGCTAGCCAAATAACCAAATTCAATGAGCTGTTCTTGACAGCTCAATTAGTCACATCGACGCTTGATTAATTAGATCTGGCTCAAAGCTGTGTCTACAGTAGTGCCAACATCAAGGTAGACGTGATATTTCAAGCTGGCAACTTGATGGAGAACTGTAGCTTAATCCTGAACTTATTTGATTATCTATGAAGTGGAGTTCGTTTTATCTTATTTTTCATGTCTGCCGGCGTTCTGCGAGGGTAACTCTTTATGTAGAAGTAAATAATCTTTTCTCATTTTCACTTTTTCTATTGTTTTATTAATTCTTTAGAGCTTTGAGTAGATTTTAACATAGGTATATAACATACACCTCATTATAATTTATTAATCTCTATAAATCTTTCATATTTAAATACAGCTGGTAGATTTATTCTATCTAAATTACATATTTTACTTAGTAACATTATGTTTCAGCACCATCAACTTTATTAAGTACAACATAAAATAGTCTCTGAAGGACTTATTTAATTTATGACCGTATCTTAAAAAAAAACTATATTTCACACCATTCAAATTAAATTGCTTTTATTTAACAATACAAGATAGATGTATTTTGAGATCGAAAATAAAGTAATTATATCATAGACTAGCTGATCATGAAAACGTGTTTTTTTTATGTTGGCGAGATTAATATTATCATTTATTTATTACAGCTTAATTATTTATAACACATACCACAAAACAAAAAATATAAAGGAAAAAAATCTTATGTTCTAATTTGTAAATAAAAGGCGGCTTTATCGCTAAGCAGCAATCTTTTCTAAGCATCATAAAGAACGGGAAAAAAAAGGTTGTTAGGTTTGTGTTGATAGATCTCTAATGCATTAATTTGAACCAAATTCGATTATTCGAAAAATGGTTCTTGTGGGTTAATTTTTTTTTATCATCAAATAAAGAGGAATCATTCTCTCACATTTCTTTGTTCGATGAACCGTTTTCACAGCGTTTTTTAATTTTCCTTCTTTATTTCCACATTTTCCACTGTTTCTTCGCAGCGTGATACTACATAGCCTTCCTTGATAAATGTTCTATTCAGCGTAAAAAAAATTTTTCTCCTGATATTAGCGCGTTTAATAAAAAACGAATTCTTTAGCTTTATACTAAGTACCTATAGTCCAAAAACTTTCACAGATAAAATTTCTTTCTTAGTCTAATGGTTAGATTAGCCAACTTCTACAGATAATCAATTATTCTTCTTAGTCTTATCTTCTATGTGACAGATTAGACTCAGACTGTCATTAGATTCTAGGTGATTTTATTTTTAGACAGAAATTAAAAGTTGTTTGACCTTTGCCGCAAGACTCCCCGAAGAAAATAAATGTACTTTTACTACTCTGATCTAAATATAACCGCAACAGCTATGTTTTATTTTTACTCTACCATGACGCAAGCATTCAAATATAATGTTAGGTCAAGTAAGCGTATAAATTACAATCAATCAATAACTTAATACTTGTAAGTTTTCTTACGTCATCACGTTAATGTAATTTAGTTTTATCTGTAGTGACCCCCGTGGCCAGGCTGCTGCAAAGCATTTGAAATATTGGATCGTAGTTATAAACAAGTTAAGGGACATATTTTGGAATTGAAACTGTTTTATTTAACGTTTTATTCGTATAGTCATTATATTTATATTAAAGGTTGGTCTCAAAGCGACACGAGCAATATTAATATCGTGTACAGGCACAAATTTTACATTTTCGCAAGCGCCGATTAGTTTATATTTTACAGATTTTTGTCTACTAGAAAACTACTTATATATTTATGGTATGGCATGGCAAGACACTTATGTATGTCTATTTTAGTGACCTCAAGATGATACTTATTTCTGTGACCAGGTATTTTAATAAAACCTCGGTCGTTTCGGAAGCTGGACAACGCATTAAATAATTCACCTACGGTGGCGGCTTTATAACATCACATGAAGTAAACTTTAATTTACAAATTTCCGACAATAATGCAATAAATATTACAAATGTAACTTTATTTTTTGATCGAGTGAGATGAAATAAACTTTTTATAAATTAGAAACACTTAGAGGTAACCAAAAAAGTTTTAAATAAAACATTGTTTATGTATAAGAATTATCTAAGAAAAGGATTCATTTTTATACCTGTTTCACTTAGGTGTATTAATAATGAGCATATATTAAATATATGTCCGCAACCTGCCCATGGCGTAATAATTCAACGAGGGAGATAACTGTTTAATATAGCAAGTTAACCATATTTTCATATTCCTTAACATGCGCAATACGTTTCAATGCTATTAAACACAGTAAAACCAATTATGAGACTGTTCCGCGGTATATTTTTAAACACGTGCAACATTTAACAGCCGTAAGCTCGCGTGACAAAGCCTATGATATTGAAACAAAATGTTTTATTATTTTAAGGCAGTGGGTATTCTGTGCATTGGGCTTTTGGGTCGTTGCCGATCGATTAGACCGGAAATAGATTCCGAATGTTAGCTTTTTGACCTGATTTCGTTCCATTAGCGTGTACTTGGATTGCAGATGGCCCATGTTGTCAATTCCACATAGAAAAGTTAGTTACCGATGTTTTGTTAATGTATTTATGTCCCACTGCTGGGTAGTCTATTTCAATGTATACTACTCGCACCAACTACATACTACATGTCATACAACAAACTGACATAATTTCAGTTTGTATTAGTAACTGAATTGTATATATTCAGATACTTAAAACATTAACGGTTCAAAATGCAATGTATAAGAGTTATTTGAACTTATTTGAAAATGATAACACGTCGAACCGTAAGAAACGGGCCGTAGTTAAAATAATATTCAATATCGCGTTTTAAACTGTTACAGTGATTTATCGTTATAAGGGTACACAGTGTTTTCCATAAGACAGCAATACCTAGTTAGGCTACAGAAACTTTAAACTCCAGAAATAATAGATACCAACAATATCCAAATTAATTCTTATTTAATTAAAATGGTATTTTATATAACATACCTTGTTAGAATAATATATGAATGCATAAACCCACCACATTGCTCCGAGGTTAGATAGACCTTAACAAAAAACCACCACAACACTCTGAGTTATGAAGGCCTATCCTTTTAATCCATCAGCAATTTCTTAAAATAAATTATGTAATTCAATAAAATCTAATTTAAAGTGAAAATCTTTATTCCCCTTGGGTGAAATTTGCGTATGTTTTTACGTGAAGATTTATAGTAAGTTGGACAGACGCTGACAACATACATATTTTAAATGGAGGATTTTCCTTTTGTTTCCCGCCGTATTCGTAACCGAGGCGGGATTTGGCTTGCCCAATGTCTGACGGTTCTATGTTTATCTGCATTTCACAGTTTCCGAAAATACTGAGTTTGTTACTCCTCACTTCTTAGTTTTAAAATATCAGAATTGTTTATTTTGTTTATAGACGTAATATTTAACATAAAAAAAATTACACGTAGGTACGGAAATTTGCCCAACGACCGATTGAGCAAGTGTTCCATAATCATTGAATTCCTTGATCTTTTTAAGTACTATCGCAATTCAGAATTTTATTTTATAACATGAATTTTTAACTTTTTGTTGAAAAATATTGCATATAAAACGTGAATCTATACACAAATTGATATATTTAAAAACAGTTAATTTCGAAATATTTGCTTTGTTGGTACTAGTTGGTCTATTGTTGTAGATCATTGTCTCGAATATAGAGTCTTGTAAAAGTTTAGTTCAGTACGTTTTAAGATATTTTTAGAACCATCTGGATCATGTCTTTAACACCTTAGCATGTCTAGCATTTTTTTTTAAGTTGCAAGAAATGTCATCGTTTGTCAAATCTATAAGCCCTTATTAAAAAAAGTGTGTATGTCCATTATTAATTTGAGATAAATTCGATTTTGCACAGTACCTAGTAACTGACGAGTCTATAAACAAATATATAACTATGTTAGGTAGTGACTTTGCACGGTCCATTGAATACTAGTGAGGTTGTCACACTGTTTTCCTATTTAAGTTCTAGTAACAAGATCTAAAAATAAAATTTAAACTCTTTCAAAACTTTAATTTAATTACGTTTAATTTAATAGGAAAATTTCAAAAAAAGTAATTATTATTCCTTCTATCTTATTTTAAACGGTCTCTTTGGTGTAATGGTGGCAATGTATGGCACGTGGTTAGATCCCCATGGTGTCCAAATTTTTTCTAATATCTTTTTCTGAAACATATTGGACTTTATCTGGAAATCTGTATATTGAATATGTGGCAGGAATGTCGAGAATCCGTCTGGGTCACACAAACCACCGTCCCTATGAAAAAGCCATGAAATTTAATCGCGTTTCAGTTTCAATCCGTGAATTTCTGAATATAGAAAGCTAAGACAGCGAAACTCGACAGCTCATCTACTTTAGTGTTATACGGCTGTGGTGTTTCACCTACCATCAAATGAACCCTCATTGTGTGTCCTCCTCTATTATAAAAAAATATTTTTTATAAAAGATTTTTTTTTAATTGAAATTTACGAAAATATTATTTAAGGATTAAAAATAGTAACCATTTTTTAATTTATATTGAATTTAAATACACATTGACATCTTATTTATTAAACCACCACCACCACAAAAATCATCACCCTTATAAGAATCTGGATGTGGCAACCCTACGAAATTGGCTGGTTCGAGCTTTGTTTGGTCTCAATCCAACTCGAGGAATGTTTACACAATTCACTTCCACGTGATGTGTTTTCAATTACGATTTCCTTCGCACGTGCTTATATTGTTATGAAATCGAATCGAACGTATGCGCAATATTTACGATTCGTCAAAAGATTCATAATGGACTCGATTTGTACAAATAATGTGGAGAAATATAAATACAAATTGTATAAGACGTTCGCGGCCATTTTGCAAACGTTTTTGGGTTGCCGAATACCCAAGAAGACATGTTATGCTTAAATTTAATTATGTTAAATATAGTTAGTACTTAACTTTTGCGATGCTCCAAAGAAACCACTTCTAACGGTTCAAAAGGGAAATATATTAATCCACGGCTGCTGCAATAGCATCTAAAACGGCGGGATCTAGTTAAAATAACATGTAAATAAATTGAATTATTACATTACATTTTGCGTTTTAAATTATTAAAACTGTTTTATTTAAATATGTACTATTCGCGTAAACTATAAATGGAATTTAAGCATATTGAAACAATTACAATTAAGTGCAATATTTACAATTATTTATTTGTTAAACAAACCATTTTTAACAATCTTAAACGCAAAATATATTAGTAAACTTATTTTTAATTTATTTTAACTAAGACCAAGACGATTCAAAAACTGCTAGCGTAGCTATTCAAATGTGTACTACTCGCACAACTACCTAAGAAACTACCTAAGCGTTAACTAGTTTTTCTTAACTATATTTATAAGTTCCTTTAGTTTAGAAAAAAATAATGGCCTAACAGGTAAAGTTTTATCTATGTGGTATATACTTTATCAATAATACTTAATATATTATACAAGTTCGATAATGTAATCTAGCTTCATACAAAACATTTGTTGAAAAAATTAACAAAATGCTTTCCCATAGAAGATACGACGTCGGTAAAATTGAAACCACCCAAAAAATTCAAATGAAACACTACAAAATGCTTAACCAAATTATCTCCCAATAAGCCGCGTAGATTACAAGCCAAGTACAATAGGAGATTATACAAAGAAAGGATTAATTAAGAATTCAATTTCATTTATTATAGCTGTTCATTAGTTTTTCTTACGTCTTTATTATTTATTCCCTTTGACTTGAGAATTAGGCCTTCTTATGAGAATTGAGAATTAGGTATTCTTATTACCTTTTACCTTTATACCTTTTAGTTATTTCTTCTTCTTGTTCATTTGTGTCTAATGAATCTTATAATGTGATAATAAATTTCTAATGATTATCTTATTTTACTTATTAGCCTATTTTATACTAATAAATTATTTGCTTGTAAGACGTAAAATACGTATTAATAGATTAAGTATTTTCTGTAGTCTACGTACACGTTTAAATAAATCACTTTTAACGGTTTGAAATGCGAAATATATTTAACTTTACAATTTATACTAAAAATATTAGATCCCAAAAAAACGGTGTACCGAGAAACGAAAGGACACCGTTGGTCTGTAAGGACCCAGCTAGTTCCTTCGAATACCGAGTACGAAACAGATGGCGTATCGTAGCAGTTTTTACTTTGACGTCAAAGCCACCCTCCACTTTAGTTTATATACGTCGGGCTTTAGTTAAAATAATTATCAAATAAGTTTAACCAATATATTTCGCGTTTTAAACCGTTAAAGTGTTTTCTTTAAATTATGTCTCCTTTGTCACAAAAATGTTATACAGTATTCATTTTCAAACTACAAGTAGATATAAGTGCGAATATGGCATCGCAATATTGACTCTTACTATAAGTTCCGAAGTAAAACATAAACAACATTAGCTTGGGATAATTTAGTGAGCTTAATTAAGATGGATGCGTCCAAGGGACCCGTGCTTGTAATTGAAAGACGTGATCTATGAGTGAAGCATGTTCAGCAATTACACAAATATATTTATTTAGATTCCCGATGTTCACTTTTAGAAAATTACTATAGAAAACAAATCGAAATCGATTCCTTTCGACCGATCGAAATCCCAAGTAGCAACTTGGGATTTCGATCGGTCCAAAGGAAAGGTTTATAGAATTCATAGAGTAAATATATTATAATATAGATTATAAAGGAACGAAATGAAGTATAGTTAAAAATGCGAAAAAATGAATAACTAAATGCAAATTGTCCAAAGTCAATAATTTACTAACAGCGCATCACATTGAGATTATATACTCATATCTTGAACCTTTATCGCAGCGTATACTCTAACTAACACAAAAAGATTTAAATCGAAAAAAATTGAAAAAACTCTCGACTCGGGCAGCACTTGAACCGGCATCGTCAGCGTTCCGTGCTGTGCTACCAATTTTTCTAAAAAAATTTTCAATTTATTTTCGATTTTTAAATTATATAGTGCCTTCATGTGCAGCTGTGCATGAATCAGTAGTTCCTGAGATTAGCGCGTTCAAACAAACAAACAATTTCTTCAGCTTTATATCTTAGTATAGACTTGTAGACGAGATAAATATTGCGAATAATTTTTAGTGTTATTATTATTTTGACAATAGTAACGAAACATTTTTAAAATTCGATGATGACGTGTATCGTAGCTCAATTGGTTAAAACAAACAGCACGGAACGCTGTGGAGCTTCAAGTACCGCCCGTGCCGTAATTATTATTTTTTATATAAATAGACTTTTAATAAACTAACTAACTAAATATTTAAAAAAAACACGGTTAAAACGCGATATTTTAGTTAAACTTATATAAATATTGTTCTACCTACGGTCCGGCGTTTTAAATGCTGTGCCGCAGCAGTACTCGTTTACCCGTGACCACGGCTGCTGCAAAGGAACATAAGCTTAACAAAAATATACCCGCGTAAACTACAGACAATATATAACGAAACATTGTAATAATGTCATATATGTTTCAAATGTAGCTGGTTAGAATTCAGCACCTTCCCTACACCTTTGTAAATCTCTACTTCGATTCCCGATTTTATTGTCACCGATTCACCAGTCCCGGCACATACTGTTTGAATTTTAATAGAATCAATAATGGTGAGAACTCAATTTGTCCTTTTTGTAAGGATATTGAAAAGCGAAAACCTTAGAGAATAGCCAATGGGCTAAAATGAGACGGTTTTCTTTTCTTACTGTGTAATTTTCTTTCACGTGAATTCACTGAACTGTGAGATTTTTTCCTGAAAGTGTACGTGCTTTATTTTATTATCTTCGTGTCAAATCCCCCGTATGAGGCATGGGGTAGACACATGTCTGTTTCATCGCTGCGCCTATAAAATAAGAACAAATCTATGAAAGTATAATTGATATTTTTAACTTAAGTAATAATTGTACATCGCCACTCAAATATGTAACATAACTATAGTCGTTCGTTTGTTCTACAGTATTTCCAGAAAGATTCAATTTGGTGGCACTATTTATCAACTGATTACAGACATACTGAAAATCAGCGCTTAGCCAGCCGTCCTGAGCACAAGCACAATGTCAAATGCCTTTTAGGACAAAGTTTAAAATTTTACGCTTTTTTTATTATTTATTCTAATTAAAGTGCAAGTCTTTGTGTTGATAAACGAATTTGTCTTTATATTTATTTTAAATATATTTGATAGATTTCTTAGTCCCGTAAGCTTTTTTTTTAAACAAAAGATAATTTAATTTAGGAATAAAAAAATACTTTAATTTTAAATTTATTACAGACGAATTTTAAGCACTGGCGACTTCACTAATTTAATGATTAAATCAACACGTAAATGAAAAATCTCAATATTTTTCATGTAAATTGATCCAACATCGGAATATCAAATATTATTCAATCCCCGAAAGATGTCCCTCACAGAAATACTATTACGGCAGATGTTGGGAAAATTTAAATACGCGATACAATAAAGGGAGACTATCTCCGTCTTGACCGAGTTAAGCGGTTCATGAATAAAAAATTTTCGCTTGAAAATTTTTAAACAAACTGTATGCAATTTACATTGTTTGATTTTTTGTAGGCTCAGCGAAATTCGAATAAAGGCGTAATACATTTCATATCTATACTTCATTCCTATTTATATATATCGTCAGTTAAATGACGGGCAAGATTCGAGTTCACTTAATCAAATGTGAAATACCGTAGCCTTATATCATCGTTTTTAAGATACTCGTAATCCATGGAGTGAAAACAAAATGCTAATTCAAATTCCACGGCAATTTCATCTATGTGTGTAGTCCGTGACCGGGATGGAATTTCGATATTCCTACCATTCATTTAATATCCAGTTTCCCAGACGGTGTCCAACACGCTTTAGGAAAAATATAAATTAGTTAGAGCGGATAAATTATTATCAGCAATCAATGACTACCATTAGTCGAAAGATCGTTAGTGGTGAATTAACTTAAATTCAAATAATTTAATCCACACCAAATCACACATCCAAAAAATTATACAATAATATAAGAAAATAAATGAATGGATTATAAATAAACCCATACAATAACTTATTGTGGAAGGACATCACTCAGCTGTTGCTGCAGCGCTTGATTTGGATGAAAAACACTTAAGTGACTAATATTGACAAAAATAAATAAATAAAAACAAGATATCTATACTATGGACTTAACACCGTCGCTCATTATATTTGATAAAATATACTACTGTGTCTATAGACGAAAACAACGACTATATCATTGGGAAGAGTATAAGTTGTCATCTACAACCTTTTTAAAAGATTTCATATCATTGTTATAAAAGCGAAGACTCTTACAACAATCTGAGATGTCAGTCTCAACTTTCCTGAAACATTTAAATTTGATTGAGACAGACAACCTTAAACGTGCACTTTGTATGCATTTATACAGCGTTAACTAAATTTGTGGTGCCAAACTATTTTGACACTTATAACAATGGAATAAGTATCACGGATTGTTTCACAGCGTAAAATAATAATGGGGCTTCAACTTGAACTAGTTGTTACAATGCCTTGTACTGGGAATAATAGCCTCGAATAAATTGTACTAATTAGTTGGGATGATATTAACTTCCTGGTATCCGGGGTTTCATTAACAGAAAACTACCCGCTGTGTCAACGATAAAAATGGGTAGTTTTGTGGCAATCCGTGAGCCAAACAAACATTCATTTAAGATGAAGCATTTTACGTGTTTGGTAAAAATTTAAGAAATATTCGGAAAATAAAATTTATAAGTGAAGTTTATGAGTGAATTTGTGGCATCTTTATTTGCGTATGTGTAGAAATCCTTGCAATGTATTCTCATGTTTTTTGTTTATTAAATTACGGGAGTAGTACACATTTAAATAAAACACTTTAACGGTTTAAAACGTTATATATTAGTTAAACTTATTTAAAAATGATTTTTAAATAAGTCTAACTAATGTCTCCCCGTGACCACGGCTGCTGCAAAGCATCCGACACGTCGGGCCGGAGTTAAAAATCATTTCTAATAAGTTTAACTAATATATCACGTTTTAAACCGTTTAAGTGTTTTATTTAAATGATTTTGCGTTTAAACTTTAAACTGTCGCCAGATTACACTCATCCGTAATTGTAACATATTAAAAAGTATGTAGTCTAATACTGTCTGTAGTTTACGCTAATAGTAGACATTTAAATAAAACATTTTAACAGTAAAACGCGATATATATTAATTATTTTAACTGCGACCCGACATTTCGGATGCTTTGCAGCAGCTATGGTCACGGGGATCCGAAACATGGGGCCGCAGTTAAAATAATTTTCAAATAAGTTTAACTAATATATATCGCTTTATTAATATAACCGTAAAAGTGTTTTATTTCAAAGTTTGTAGTCTCATAGTGTTTAGTTTTAGTTTAGTTACATTAATGTTTTTTGTATGTCCGTCCATCTCTCTGTATGTCCGTCCGTGTCTGATTGTCATAAAAAAATGATATTCGGAGTAACTGTAATGTATACATTTTCAAGTACGACCAATCAATATTCAGCTCTTGTACGGCTTCCTAATTCTCTATGCGTTGTAATCTCCGAAGTGTGGTTTACGCGTGGCACAAATAATAGAAACATGAGTATTAAAGAATGTTTATATATTGCTCGGTATGTTAGTTTGTCTCTTAAAGCGGCAAAGTTTAATTTTAGATGTCCATATGTTAGTGCAATTTCTTCTTAATACGTTTGTGTTTTGTGTCATCATCAACAAAGAATCCAGGACTTTTTGTGCCAAACGTAATAACTTTGAAGCAGTATGGGCATATTTTTTATTATTAAGTACAAAATAATCATTAAAATAAACTGTAGAAGGGAAAATTTTAAGAGCTAACAACCATCATACCATACGTACTACAAATTTCCCAAGAACAATTTTATATATTACAATTTTTCGCCTAACTTCAGGATCTGCAGTCGAATCCAAGCAATGCGGCTACCAGATGTACAAAATAAGTGAGACGAACGACAAAGACCTTAAATCTAAAATAACAATTAAATTCTAAGATCTAATATGCCACTCTTAAACTGAATTACCCGAGTTGGTATAAACTTTAAGTAAATAAGCTGTAACGAGCTATAACTTCAGCGACATTATATAAAGCTGTGTTTATACAGTTTCAATAATAGAAGTCAGACGTTTTATGGAAATTGACCTTATCTCTGAATGCATTCAGTTTCATAGTGAAAGTCGCCAGACGATAATACGTTTTATAGAGAGAAATGAAGAGAAATATATTTTTGCAAGATAGAAAAACTCGCTTTCGGGGAAAACTTTTAACGCGTCGAATATATAGATATTTATCACTTATATGTATTATTTGTACTGTATAATTTAGTGAATTAAGAAAATAATATAACATGTGTAGTGTATTTTTCTTGAGCAAAGAGCACAACAAATATGGCCAATTTCAAACTACAGAGTAATTGTCCTTTTTTTTTTATTTTTTTTAACAGTTTTATTTAACCTGACCCGTACGGTATTTATTTATTTGGGTCAAAATTAGAAATTGATATTTAAGCACCTTCCCGTTGTCAGAATTATCTGAAATTTGTGACTTCTATGCCCGGGCCAGTTTGAAAACCAGCGTTGGTGGGTGTGAAGCAACATTTAAGTTAGATGACAATAAGATTCAATATCTATAATTTATTACTATATTATTAGGCCTTTTATGCAAAATTGAGTTATTACGTTTGTAAATATATTTTTCATAAACGTTTTGAATTTGAATTTGAAATTTGGTACTCATATTTAATTTAGATGACTATAAGTCAATAACATAAATCAAGATGGCCTACGTTAAAATGGCATTACAAATTTTCCCTAACCTATAGTTTTCAGTGCACTAAAAATAAATCCGTTTAACTTAAAAGTATTTTTAAGTCAATACTTGTTTATAGTTCAAGGTTAAACACTCATATCTAATATTTTAATAATAGCCATCGTTAATATCGAGTAAAATCGTCTTCCTTGGATTTGAAGCATATCAAAATGATTGCCTTAATCTGAATACTGACTTTAAGAAATGGCTACTTTTTCATTAGAACCATTTCCTTTTCATTCAAGAAAGATTTTCTCCTATTACTCACGCCTAATGGTGTAACTAATTAACAAAGAAATAAATTCGTTTTTATAACCCTTTAATGAAAATGACTTGTTTGAGTCGGGAAGTTTTTTTTAACTGACGCCATGCCTCGAGGGGGGCTTGGACCACGGCTTGGACCACCGTAGTATGGGTTTGAGCTTGAGGAGTACGTTTGACCATTATGAGCAAAACAAGTTTGATAAACGGAATCTTTAATTATCTTTTTTATAATAGAAAAGTATAGCCAGTGCACATGTGAAATACTCCAGCCATATAATATATAAACAACATACGCTATCGACCTATTTTAATTTGCAAAATACATTTTTATCCTAATATAACTAATTATACATCTTATCAGAGATATTAAAGATCTTATGTTATCTTATAATTGTGGAATTTCTTTATTAATAGGGCGAAAATATTTATGTATTCATTTTATTCATAGACTTATTTCAAGCATCCAGATGAATGGACTTTTGTGTCCTGCCTGACCGGAACTATTTCGTTTACATCGTATTTCAAGCCAATAATTTATTTGCTGTACTCTAGAACCACAGAGTCGTTTGAAGTATTTTCTTTACTAATCTATGATACTTTAAAAATGTTTTTATGAATTCAACTTACCTGAAAACTACGGTCGATTTGATGCAACTTTGGTTTCGTGATTACCATAATAACGCAAGTTTACCGTAGTTTAAGTTTTAAAATATTGAAACAACCTTCAAAATATGTAAACGCGATGTATTATTCAAATTTAAGACTGCATTACAACGTTGGTTTTGTTATTAAGACTGTGTTCAAATATAGGAGTTACTTCTTGAAGTGCAGATTAAAATTTCTAATTATTATTTTTTATTGGTTACTTATTTTTTTAATAAATTACCGGTTACGCCATAAAGATTTAGTATATTATGTAAAGACGGTCTGTAGTTTACGCGAGTAGTACTTATTTAAATAAAACACTAACGGTTTAACTAAATATATTCCTAATTAAACGCAACAGATAACGCTAAGCATAGCAGTTTTTTTTACTTTTTTGGCTGCTGCAAAGCATTTGAAACGTCGGGCCATAGTCAAAACAATTTGGAAACAAGTTTTAAAAATATATTTGTGTTGTAAACCGTTAAAGCATTTATATATGTTTTGTAAGTTAATTTCAAGAACGTTAAAATGTTGTATCCGTAATTTTGTAGTGTAGTAAGATAGATAATGTGATAAAAAAGATAGATTGAGTCTAAACAGGGTTTTGCAAAAATACGACCAATTTTGCACTCAAAAGCAATCCAAATTATATTCAATTCGTCTCCTCTAATTAACAATTTCAAAGGCACCTACAAACTAAAAAATAAAACATAGCCGCAAAAAGTCTACTTCCGTTTGACGTCTGTAGGTTCGTTTTTCACGTCCCTTTAGTCGAAATGATATCCAACTATAGCCACAGCAAATAGAGGTTATGAAAAGTTACAAGATGAAAAGCCGCCGCCATCTCGTCGCGGTTAGGCAAGCGGAACATTTGAAGTGCTCTCATAATGAGAGGCTTTGCGCCTTGATACGTCATTAATATGCTGTTACTGCCGCTTTTGAATGGACGCTGAAGTTTTCTGAATGCCGTCCTCGAGAATTACAATGAGTGGAGGAAGCTGAAAAACTCAAATAAATCACGATGCATTTTCACTTGATTGGGGAGCGGACTTTGTCTTTGTAGTTGTTTTCGGGATACTAAAAGTTTTTGGGTTCGAGTTTTCAAACGCCTTAAGATAAGGCAGGAAGAGATTATGAAAGTATTGCAGGCAATGTGGTTTCTTATGTTTTAAAGTAAGACAACTAAAAATAATAAATAATGTTAAAGTTTACGCGAGTAGTATACATTTAAATAAAAGACATTTAACGGTTTGAATGCGAAATGTATCAGTCACCCTATTTACAATTACGAGGAACAGATGGCGCTAGTGTAGCAGACAACAAAAGGAACACATTTCATATACAGTTCCCATGTGCATGCGGCTGATGCAAAGCATTGCAAGTGTGCAAGTGCTTAAAATAAATTGTAAATAAGTTCACTAAAATGTTTTGTATTTTTAAACCGTTAAACGTGTTTAATTTAAACAAAAAACCAATAAACACAGAAAAAAACAACAATAATGTTTAAAAAGCTTACTTTATTATAGAAGACTAAAAACTTCAGATTCATAAAAAATCTTATCTTTTAATATATTTATTTAATACCATATTCACAAAAAATATACATAAAATAAAATTTATGTAATGACTAAATAAATTTTGTTGTGTTGTGGGAATTTACACAATTACATTATAACTATTATATTATTTCATATCGGCTATCGTTCATTGATATATATTTAAAAGTTTCTTACTTTTAAAAAATTTAATTAACAGTAGTTTTCAGTGTATGAATAAAACTCGAAAACGTTTTAAACCCTAAAATAAATAAGCGATGCGCTAGTTCAAATAACGCTTGTATATTCTGAGCACTGTTTGTTCATAGAATACCCATGTGTAGTCATTATTGTTTACATGGATGCTTTTGACGTGCAGCGTACTGAATTTTCAAATATAGTGAATAGTAAATAAAGTAATTTATATGGGTAAAGAAATAAAGTACGTAAAACTGCAGACGCTCGGGATAAACAAGCTCGTGTGAGTGAATAACTTTGTATAAAATTTCATAGGAGAATACAAATTGCACGATTATAATGAACATTTTTAGTTTCACTTTGCGATGTCTCGTTTACAACTTGATACATAAATTTATGTTCATAATCTTGTCACGAGTTTTATGTTCAATGTTACTTCAGTGTGACGATGTCGATTTTATTTAGACTTTTAAATGAAACACTTTAACGGTTTAAAACGCGATATATTAGTTAAACTTATTTGAAAATGATTTTTAACTTCGGCCCGACGTTTCGGATGCTTTGCAGCAGCCGTGGTCACGGGGAGACTAAAGATGGAGGATGTCTCTGACGTCAAAGTAAAAAGTTGCTACGCTAGCGCCATCTGTTTCGTCGAAGTTGGTTTGGGGATCCTTACAGAATTAATAACGGTTTTTTGGGGTTTTGGGGTTTTTTTTTTTTTTGGGGGAAAATTTTTTTTTTTGGGGGCCCCGGGGTTTTTTTTTTTTGCCCCCCCCCCCTTTTTTTTTTTTTTTTTTTTTTTTTTTTTCCCCCCCTTTAAATTTTTTTTTTGGGGGGGGGGGGGGGGGGGGGGGTTGGCCCCTCCCTGGGGGGGGGGGGGGGGTTTTTTTTGGGGGGGTTTAACTAATATATCGCGTCTTAAAGCGTGAAAGTGTTTTATTTAAATGTGTACTACTCGCGTAAACTATAGAAGGTATTTATTTAGACTTTTCAATTGAGTAAATGAGTAATCAAAGCTGTGAAGTCAAAATCAAAAATCATTTATTCATGTGGGTAGTATTCCCTTATTCATACTTTATTACTTACTACGTACTTATTCATGTATGTATTAGTAGTAGCAGTTGTTTTGTTGTTCGTAAGTGTACCTAACACGCATGAACATAAAAAAAATTTTTTAGACTATTCTCTTTAAAATTTAAAAAATATTTAGATTCGTAAATTTTTTTTTGTTTGTCTGTCTGTTCGTCGTGATTCTACAGAGTGTTCAAAAGAGCAACATAAGTGAGAAGAACACGCAAGAAACTCAGTCCGGCTTTTTAAAATATGTCTTATAAACTAATACATTGTTGTAAATTTATTAACCTAAGGAGCAATTCATATTACTGCCAGGCGGTCTTGTCATTGAAGAAATCATTCAGACACTTCGAAACATTTTGTAACTTTCTTAAATTTATTTATCGATAAATTTGAAATCTCGACTGGCAATGTATTAAATACATACGAAACAATTCCTCACAAATTATTTAGATATTTTATGGAGCCTATATTTGGGGATAGCTAGTTTATCCTTATTTCGTAAGTTCAAAACTAAAAACTATAAATTTATATTTACTACCAGTTCCCAAATTAAGGGCGTAGAACATGCGAGAAGAACTGGCAAGAAACTCGACCCCGACTCCTTTTGCTGTCAAGTGTTTGTTACAATCCTTACGCACATAATGGGTACATGATCTTCTTTGTTAGAGCAGGTTCCTCCAAACCACAAGCATCGTTATCATTTAAATATCGATTTACGTTATAATAACCCTTGTGTTAACTAGGTCGACCCTGCATCTTATCGGGTATTATATGACTAGGTTGACCTTCAAGTGAAGGCCATGCCCGTTAGTCCTCCTCTATCACGAAAAGACAACTTGTTTAAGTTTTATTTTTAAATTGAGAATGTTTTTGTTGCAGAAGCGACATGGCATGAACGTGTGTGTGTGCGCGACATGCGGCGAGGGCCGCTCGCGCACTCCGCCGCCGTCGCTCTTGTGCTCTCCTTTCTTCTTCCTGTAGCGTACACAGGTGAGTGAAGTCCTAATTTTAATTTTTTAAACTACCTAACAAGTAGATGTAGGGCTGTTTCAAAAAGTTTTAGCTATGATATTCCTTACCACTTGTCACTTGAAGGTATCCGTAGCAGATATCTTCAAGTGACTTCATTTTAATACTGGTATTTTATGTTTTATTTTTTCGAAAAAACATGGAGCCATAAATAAGCTTTATAGTCGTCGGGCCGTAGTTAAAATAACTTACAAATAAGTTTAAGTGATATATAGCGTTTTAAACCGTTAAAGAGTTTTATATAAATTGTCCCATTATTTTTTCACTTGTCCTACCGTTTCTTCGCTTCTATTAGACGCAACGTCATGTTTTATAGCCTAAAGCAATAATGGATAAATACTTTAACCGACACAAAATAATTTTGCAATTGGAAATAGTAGTTTCTGAGATTAACGCGTTCAAACAAACGATTTCTTTAGCTTTATAATATTAGTTTAGATTTGTCTACGTGTTTCGGATGCTTTACAGCAGCTGTCACGGTTTCTTGTCATAATCTCATTGTTATTGAGTCAATGTTTCTTGTAGCGAGTTAGATTTTGCCATCCCTGGATAGTTTACCCACCACTGGTCAAAGCGATCGAGCGGACTTCTTCCGGGGACGTGCGCATTTAAAGTGATTGGAGTATAGATGGATATTGTACACAAATATTCCGTAGTAGATCTCCGAATTCCTTATTAAATAATTGGTTTTATCTATATTACATTAATACTTTAATTTATATAAAAAAATATCTTTATGTAATGAAACATTTCAGGTAAGTGAAACACTGGGCGTTTACATATTTTTTTAGTTACATGGAAAACACACATTTTGTCATTATGCAAGAATTTCGACGATGACGTAGACGTAGACACGATTTTTTTTTACGATAGACGAGGAAAGAATTCATAGGATTCATTTGATGGGAGGTGTATTTCAACTCGCAGCCAGATCTTGGCTTTAGATATTCGATAATCCACACACTAAAACCCAAACTAGACAATGTTTGAGAACTTATTATTTTTTACATGTTGCACATGAAGGCACTATGTAACTTAAAAATCAAAAATGAATTGTAAAAAAATCGACTCGAGCATGAACGGATTTGCCCACGGAGCGTTCCGTGCTGTTGCTCTAAATTTTTTAGGACTCGGTAGCACAATTAATAACTTATAGTCGTGCCCGAGTTGAATTTTTTTTCAATCCATTTTCGATTTTCAAATTACTATAGACAACGTTTTCCACACCTAATATGCAGATTTTTAAATGGAGACCAACATGTTTAAAAAAAAACTTTAATCTGTTTGGAAGAATGTTGGACCCGGTGGGATAGAAGTCATGACCCGATACATTGCTATGATTACCAACGAGCCCGTCAAAAAAGATACACTGTGCCTCAAGTGGTTAGAGCAGCTGCACGGAACGCTGTAGTGGCCGGTTTAAGTCCCGCCCGAGTGATTAACATTTTTCAAATTAAATACATTTTTATTTTGACTTGCTATTGTTGCCTGTACAAAGAGGGTACGTGTAAAACATACACCTAGTGTTTCCCTGCAAGTCAGCAAAGTTTCAGGTGAACACTAGTTACCTTAGATGATGGAAAATAATATATGACGTAGTATAATATTATTTGGACCCTACTCCATCAAACTAGGGAGAAACATTTTTAGATAATAAAAGGGTAGTCTAATAAACCTAACAATGTCATGTCTTATCAATAAAAGTGACAATAAACTGAAAATCTAATGGACCCTTTTTGGGTCTTAGGCAGGTAATTTAATAAGTTTTTTCCATTACGTTCAACACACAATGATTCTGGATATTGGTAGGCAAGTATAGGTAGCTAGGTTAGACGAGCTCGTAGGTCCGTATAATAATCAACGGGTCGTTGATTCAATACTCACCTGGGCCAATATATTTCTAATCAAATTATATTTCTTCTGAAACCTGTCGACTTCGCCCAGAAAACTGAATATTATTTAAGTGGTAGGAATATTGACATTCCGACGTAACGAACCGCCGTCCACAGATGAAAAAGCCTTGAAGTAGCCGCGACTAACGCATTTCGATTTCTGTCTGATTTATAATTATCTAAAGCCAAAACAGGCTCTTTGATGGTAGCCTCGGGTGGTACACCTTTCATTAAGTAAACACCATGCTTTTGCCCTTCTCTATTATATAAAAAGGCAAATTATGTTCTTAATAATACTATAGATTATGTTTTAGTGTTTTTACACTTTTTCTACAAAAAACTATAGTTACGTTAAATAGAACACTTCTCACGGTTTATTACGTGAAATATATTAGTTAATTTATTATTAACTACGATCGATGCTTCTGCGCTGCTGTTTTTATTTTAGGGACTTTCGTAGAAATGCTTCATCTATACTAATATTATAAACCTGAAGAGTTAGTTTGTTTGTTTCAACGCACTAATCTCAAGAACTACAGGTCCGAATTGTAAAATTGTATGTTCGTTCGGACCATTTATCGAGGCTTTCATTTAAGACATATGTAGCGTACCAAAAGAATTCTCTAGACAAATAAACATAATTTTTGTAAATAAAAAAATATGGAAGGCAAATTAACGTTAACTCATAAAGTCGCGTACATTAAGTAAATACAATTGAAAGTTCCATACTTGCTCGCAGCCGCATTATTATAATTCATTTAAAAGCACTCCATCAAATAACGTGTTCCACATATTTGCTTTAAAACAAAACACACAACGTTCACACTTGTGGTATTCTGTTAAGCAGAAATCGTGTCGATCTATCGATTCCTTTCAATACGACTGCATTGTGTCAAGTGCTTTCAACAATGAACCGATCGGTTCGTTCTGCTTTTCATTATTTGTATTTTCTTCGAGAACATTTATAAATAACCAATTTCTTTTCTCTTCTTATTCATAATAAATGACTTATTGCAATGGATGAGCAAATTCTTAATTTAAACGAGACTCTTTTAAAAGCAACAGGGGAGTGAATTAAATTGAGGCTTCGAAGCATTGTATTCTTATACATTACTTATCATAGCGTAGATATTTTTTTTTACTTACTTATTGTTTAATTATTCATTGTAACGTGTAGGTCAATTTGACTAAGCTCTATTAAAAATTCCTTTAAAAGTCTTATGTACTTACTGGTTACTTCGCAATATACCAATACAACACTAAGAATCCAATATTTATTGGAAACTATTTATTCATTGCAAAAATTTTTTGCCCCGGCGGTAAAAACGTATTTTTTTTAAACACTTTGATTTCAAGTAGGTACATTAATTACATATGAAAATTTAAACTATTGCACAATACCTACTCTTCAGTTGGATTAATTATGGAGCATAGCAATACATTCGTTCAGGCAGATGTAGAACACTTTTAACGGTTTAAAATGCGAAATGTATTAATTAACTTAATTAACCTTTATTTTATTTACGGCCCGACGTATCGGATTTACAGCAGCCCTGGTTACGGGAAGACTGTTTTAAACCGCTAAATGTTTTTTATTTAAATTTGTACTACTTATGTAAATTACACATTTGATCAACGATCAGTATAACGGACACATAAATGCATCTATCCCAGTGTATAATGGAAATGGTGGTATGGAGATAGTAGGACAGTATACACGTAAATAATATGTTATCTAATCTAACATTCACGCACATCAATGACGGAATATACGATTATGGTGGCGCAGCGGGTTTCAAAGGATTATCAGCTTAAGTACCTGCTCGATTCATCAATCCGAACATAAATATGTATCAGCTTTGTAATCTGTATTTATGGCTAATCCGTTTACGAGCTAAATATAAAATTCTCGATGAAAACGCGATTGATAGCCGTTTTTGCGAGTGCTTGTTCCGCGAGGATTATACGAATCAATGTTTCTGTGGTCTGTTGGTTTTACATGTGCTGTAATTTCATAATTGATATTTGTGTGCGGCGGAAATGAAATATTTGAATATTTCACGCAACGGAACATACAACAAAAGTGTATGTTTAAATAAAACCCTGTTTAAAATGCAAAATATACTGCTTAACTGACGTTTCGGTTGATTTGCGAATAACAGCATCCGTGGTCACAGGGGACTGAAAATTATTAAGAGTGTGCATATTTTATTTTCAATGTTTTAACTATTAATTCAATATATAAAAAACTCTTTTATTAACATAAAGTTTACATACAATTAATTTAAAAACGCTCAATATTACATTTTACGCAGCTTGCTTGAATTAACTATAATCTTTAGATTATTTTAAATAAAACACTTTTAACGGTTTAAAACGCGACATATATTAATTTATTTATTTAGAATTATTTATTTTACAGCCCGGCAGCGACGTTATGATTGCTCATGTTTTAAGTCATCAAAAGTATTTTTTTTAAATATGTACTATTCAAACACATTCAATATTGTTTTTACCTATGTATATAAATTACCACCAATTTTTATACACGGGTGAAAACACCTACGTCAATGTATAATTTATCCTAATTTAATACGCACTCAGCACTATAAAACGCCAAATCTAATGTTAAGAAATGTCACCTTTAGTTGGGATACTGAAATATTAAACTTTTAGTGAAAGGGTTGCCTAGGCTTTCCCATATCGAATAACCTTCGCTGACCTAGTTGAAACCAGACTCGCTTGAATTTCCTAGACATTTACATGCAAACTGTCGCTTTTGGGTTGAACCTATTGTGTTTCTACTATAGAAAATGTTATTAATAAAAAAAAACATGTCGAGAAAAGTTAAGAGTATATTACTTCTTTTTTTACCATACCATTCTTTTACATAGCTTTAATAATTAACAATATTATTACCTAGCTGGGTCAGCGACTTCGTCCGCGTAGAATAGGTACTTTAGCATCAAAATATTACAATTTTATTTCCAACTTCACAACCAAAAGATTATTTCCTTAATGGGCTGTCTGTAAATTGAGAAGTTGCGATGTTTAAAAGGAAAGTTGGAAGGAGGCTTATGATTTTTTATTTTTTTAGGTTCGATGGGCCCAGGCGTGCCTGAAAACATAACAGTCACCTTTCTAAACCCAACCACGGTGAGAGTGTCGTGGTCAACTACAGCTGAGTTGGTGGAAAAGTATGACGTCACATACAAGCCATCTGACGCGAGGTAAGATCTGAAAATTTTTCGTACATAAAAACTTTTGCTGTGAAAGCGCTTTTGCTTTTGGTGCTGGTGCTATAAAATTTATAACACTGACGGGACTCGAAGCCACTACTAGTACTAGTTGCATTGAAGTACAGCTGTGTCAGCGTCGTCCGATTATAATAGTTATATCGGGCATCAAAATTAGTTTTTGCAAACCTCCTCTTCATCTTTATAAATATAGCTGTTACCCACGATGTCGTTCACGTCCCGTCGTTCTTGCAAGTTGATCTTAAAATACTTTTTTTTTAGATAATTTAAAGAGTAGGTAATTATGATTTTATAAATTTTTTTGGGTAACCGCCTTCTCGGCGTACGCATCCACCACTCCACTTTCACTAAGATCAATTCCCCGTTTTTTTGTCACATATCCCGCTATTTCTTCGCTCCTATTAGTCAGCGCGATGTTACAGCGCCTTCTAACCATTTTTTTTATTCGAAGCAGTAATTCCTGAGATTAGCACATGCAAACAAACTCTTAACTGCGTCTGTGTATAGAAATAATACGTTTACTAAATTTAACGTTACACAGCTGTTTCATTAAGAAATCTCCAGATTCGAATAAAACCCTGTCTGAATTTTCATAAAATCCAAACGCTTTCAGTAATAAAAATAATATTGCTCGTAAAGTATCCAATGACATGGCTGATTACTTATTCATTGAAACATGATCAAATCAACAAATACGAGAATTCAGTACAGCTTTAGAAGTACGAAGGATGTATGTGACAGATTTTAAATGTCGTAAAATTGTAACTACGATCGAGTTCATTAAAAGATGGATTACAATCTATCCAAGTGAAAACGTCAAATTGTCAAATGGGCGTCATCTGTTACGCAATGCGATGGGTCCTATCGAAAAACCGTAACTTATGTTAATTGGAATATTGTGTCAAAAAGAGACTTAAGAAAGAGACAGCCAATTTTAATATAGAGGAGGACAGACAAGGATGCCGTTCACTTTATGGGCGGTGAAATACCCCTATAGCATCTAAACAAGTTGCTGTCCATCTATTCTGGCTTTGGATATTCGGAAATCAACAGACTGAAACCGAAACGCGATTAAACTTCACGCCTTTTTATCTGTAGCCGGTGTTCCGTGACTCAGTGGGAATTTCGATATTTCTACCAACCATTTAATATCCAGGTTTCCAGAACGTTATAAATTAATTAGAAAAATGTCGAACCCACGACCCGTTGATTATTAGCCATACATTACTAACGTTACACCAACGATCCTGTCAAATACATTTTGGTATACAAAAGCGTTCCCTTTATCACAAACACAAAATATTTATTGTATGTATTAGAAAAATAATAGAGTATTTTCTTCAAGAATTTAATTGTGGCACACGATAAACGTAGTAATTGATTAACAAGATAAATAGTATTGGAAAATTTTACTATTATAATTTTAAATTAAATTAGATTATACATTGAAAAAATAAGTTTGAGCAACAGCACGGCACGCTGTTGATGCCGGTTCAAGGCCTGCCCGAGTTGTAAAATTAAAATTTATAACCGATTATGAATTTATATAGCACGCGAAAATAGTTAAGTTTACATATATTGTTTTTTTTTTTTGCAATGTGCTATTTATTTAGCTATAGGTACATTTTACTCGCTACTTTGTTGGCGTACTAATTTAAAACAGGATACTGCAAGAGGAACTGTAAACAACTTATGTAGACTATGTTTATTGAAAAGAAAAAAAGCTACAGACGTCCCTAATATTATTTTTGCGTAAGGTTAAAATCATCCTAAGTGTATATTAACAACCAATGGATTGATTGCTTATTAAAATCGTGAAGATAAACAAACAAAACACCGTATTTACAATTCTCTTGAATATAATTTAAATGTTGTTACGAAATAATTAAACTGGCTGCATTGCCTTATACAAGTTGGTTTGAAGCGTTAATCCGACCTTCATTTTGGGACAGATGTTTATGCTATAAATCCCTGCCTAAGTTCAAACCTCTAGTTAAATCATGGAGATGTAATTGTTTGACCTCCGAAACTCCCCTTAATATATTGTAATTGTAAATTGTTGAGATTCTGAAAACATGTTTTTACGGAACCTTCGAAGCGCTTTCATGAATATGAAATTTTTCTTGATAGCTTCTTGACAGCAAAAGTAAAGTTTTTTTTATATTCTGCGAATAGAATTTTAAACGGATATTGAATAGATACCAAAATAGACCTTAAGTATTTTGCGCAAGCGTTTAACTGATATTGAAAGTAGATAATCGCCCATTTTTAGTGATAGAGGAGCACAGACTAGCTAGCTGACGGGTTTTTAATCTTTGGACGATGGATCGTGCCCCGGAGGGAACGTCGATATTCCTACCACCAATTTAGTATCCAGATTTTCAGGCAAAAGTCCAACATGTTTTAAAGTTAAGTTATAAATTGATTAGAAAAATGTTAGGCCCGATGGAGATCGAACCTGCGACCCATTGATTATTAACCATTCATTGGAACTATCTCATCAACGAGCTCTTCGACCTTTTTTATTTAAAGGGATAATTTTCACAGGTACCACATAAAAAGATGTCATATATTTCAACCGAAAGAGTAGCGGTACGTTGTTAGTCGTGGATTCGATTACCTTCGCTACATAAATTCTTTTTAATCTTAGCAGTTAATAGTTCAACAGACATATCTCGTCGACATAAAACTGTTTCTTTGTTATGATTATTTAGGAGTCAAATCTACGACCTCTGACTCTCGCTTATCGCTAGCAACATTACATATCATTGCCATAAAGCCTCGGTGGCGTTCATATGACCATTATATTTTTCATGAACATTTTAAAATTGTTAATTATGCAAGTAGTGTATAGCTTTTAACAACATTGCATGGTTATTTGTCGTCCGAATACTTTTTTGCATCACAGCCAAGTTGTTGAATGCTTTTAGCGTCATATGCACGGAGTTGTAGAAGCATTTATTGCGACTGTGTGAATAATTTATGAGTATGCCATATGGTATGGATGATACGACACAACTAAGTACCACAGAGAGAAAATTTTACTACACTACAACTTAATAGTAGCACCTTAGGACATTCATACAAACTAACGGAATCTATTTAACATAGCATAATTATATAATATATTAGTTCATCTGTACAAATTATTAATATAAAATATTAAAAATCTATTATAATTTTTAAAAATTATGACCCGGGCTGGACTTGAACTCCACGGCGTTTCGTGCTGTTGCTCTAACCAATGGAGCTACCGCGTCCGTTCGTGTGTATATATTTTTTTAATTCACCAATTTATAAAGACACTTCATTTACAAGTAATTCTTTCTAACACAGTTAAGGACAGAGATGCATGAGATTCATGAGATGGAAGGTGATATACACCATAACATGTAATTATGATGACTTATTTTAGCTTTGGACATTGTGGTTCTTAGTAAATATTATAATAGAAAAAATAACATTTGATTATTTAATGTTAAAAAAACATCGAAGAGACATACTAGACTCGAACCCACATCCACCAATGTACTATCATAGTTTAGAGTTGTTATTTCAAAATAAAAACTAAGAAAGATTGAATGTTCTCACAGCCTAATTAACATGAATTCGAAATTTGAACTTCAAAATAAATGACAGCATTACTTTTTCATAAGTGTTTTCTTGAAACGGCTTGATTTGCGAGGATAATTATTTTAAGACTAGCTGTGGCAGCGACTTCGTCCGCGTAAAATTTTGGGCATCAAAATGGTAAAAAACATCGCGCCCCGACGTCTTTTAGCCTTCCTCGATAGATGTTCTACCTAACACAAAAATTCAATTCAAGCAAGTAGTTCCTGAGATTAGCGCGTTCAAACTGTTCAGCTTCATATATTATTATAGATAAAATACGATCTAGTGTTTACATTTATATTTGGGTCCCATTCGAATGAAATTGAGCGGGTTTTCGAACACCTCTGTTACTGTGCATTAACGTTACCCTTGTTTCGTTGCGTTCAAACTGCCAACCTTTTAATGAATTAATGGAAAACCATTAGGCCTATATACTTTGTATGGGTATTTCGGTTTTGAGAGGTTAGGTTTATTCTCTTATACGAAATCGCGTTTGTATCCACTAATCTTTATACCGATTACCGATTATGTTCTTCAAACAATAAAACAAAGTATTCGCATATTTTACAACCAATGTACATATACATACATTTATTTGTTATTTCGTTCCGATGCGTTATATTTAAATAAAAATGTTATGTATATGTTATGCATGTTTAAATAAAAATTTAAATGTTCACTCAATAGTATTTCATAGTTTTTATTTTCATAAACTTTGGCTCTTAAAATAAATATTAAGTAACTTAAATTAATCAAACATTAAATAATGCCTCACCAGCCAAATGACTCAACGTGTTGCATTACATGCGAGAGGTCCTGCGTTCGTTCTCAAGGAAACAATGCATCATTTCTGTTGGACAGGGAACAGAAGTCTGATCAATTTCTTGCCTGTTAAAAAACCATGCAGTGAAACGGAATCGAACATGTGTTCACCCCATTGTCCACAGGGGAAACGGGATGTCACACTTATACCTTATACAGATATAATCTTCTTTGTCGTCTTATACCTATTCTCAGATTATTAATAGGGCGGCAAAGGAGATAATATTATAATTATATTTCTTACTTAGAGCATATATATATAATTCATATTTTATTAAACGGTGAAAGAAGTTATTGTTACCTAATTAGGAATTAGTGATAGTATTTCTGGTTGTAAATCAGAAACAAGAAAAATCTGGTTGTAAATCAGAAAAATCTTTATCTCCTCATGAAACAGTCGGAGCTTTGTAAAATACTGTATTCCGTGTGAGTCTTACAAAGCGAAGAGTTAGCAAAACAACCAAGCAGAGCTCATGGACCAGTATTTCTGTTACTAAAAGGGAAATTACTAGCTTTATAACTTCGTTGTTTGGGAGATATATGCTTTGATGTAGTTTTTTAGCTGTCTTTGACGCTTAGGGAAATAAACATTGTAATTGAAGTGTGTAGTCCTACTATGTAAAGCTAAGTACTTTAACGTTTTAATAATGTTTTTTTAATGACGCAAGAAAGAAAGACGATCATGGGGTTTATTTGATGATAGGTGAAATACGCCTAACATCTAAACAAGGTGTTAGGCGTATTTCGCGATGTTGACCTATTTTAACTTTGAAAGGCGGTTAAACTTCGTGGTGGTTATTCGGACGGACTATTGATATTCCTGCCACCCATTTAGTATCCAGACAAGTTTCAGAAACATTATGAATTGATAAGAAATTGAAAAGCCGTTGATTATCAGTTACACATTAGATCTAAGAGACCATCAAAAAACTGTACTATACATATACATACTTTTAGTTTATGTAACTATTATCAATAACCGATCGAATACCATAAAGATCTAAAAAAAAAACAAATGAAAAAAGACATATTTTTATTATAATATTAGTAGTTCTAAGGGCTTTCAAAGGCGTTGGAGAAATATTTACTTATAGAACAAGATATTTCTTCTCATATTATATTTTCTTTTCTCAATTATACAGTCAGATTGTTTGTTTTATGAAGGGGTAAGACAAACAAGCGAGGGGTTTACTTGATAGTAGATGAACCCCAGCCATATAAAACTTTTTTTAGCTTTTCGTATTCGGAAATCTACTGACTGCAACCGAAACGCGATTAAACTTTACAGCCTTTTCCCTGTGGACGGTGGTAGGTGACCCGGGCGAAATTTCGATATTCCTACCACCTATTTAATATCCAGATTTCCATACGAAGTCCATGTATCAGACAAACTACGCATCAACAGTATTCTTCCAAAAGTTCGCTTGTCAATAGAAAACAACGAAATTGACTCATTGTCGATTAGTTACAGAGTGGTGCTCGAAGTAGCTGGGAACTCGGATGCCGTGATACTGAGCGGGCTCGAGGCTGATACTCAGTACCAAGTGACAGTTGCAGCGTTGTGGGGGGGGCACAAGTACAGGAGTCGACCCATTGTCTTCCGCACGCTGGGTGAGTTTCATGATTCAGTTTGTTTTCTTATTGTTAAAACTTTGACGAGGGTGGAAATTTCAACACGAACAATAAATTATCTGTTAACAATATAATATTCACTTACTTTAGAGGGTACTTCACACATTGGGGGGCGGGGGGGGGGCGTCCTGATTAGCTACTTTCATGTCAAATATAAAATTCGATCAGTGAAGCGGACTGAACTGTGTACCATGCCCCATGGGGAAACTGGATACGAATGGACTTCAGAAATAATATTGAAAATATACCTTTTTAATTTATATACCTAATTGTTTTATGTTCAGTTCAGTTCACATTACATACGAAGAAGTTGCACAGAGTGCACTAAATTTGGCCTCTTTAAATATAAATAGCTATATGTAATGTGTTATAATAACTATTTAATAAAATTACAAACAAGACTATTTAAGACACAATTGGAGTGTTTGAGTTGTGATTCTAGACACTATGTAATTGTAAAAATATATATATTGAGACACGAAGATTAGATATTCTGAAATCAACAGCTGTGTACATATAATATTATTTCTTCAATAGATTTGTAATATTTTCAGTTCTTCTCTACGTTTGATCTTTTTGCTAAAGTCTAGGGATTGATCTGGTCTTAGAGCTACTAGGCGTTTAGTTTTTCATCTCTTAGTAAATTAAATGTTGATATTATTTAATACATTTTAATGTATTATTTTTGTAGTATTACAAATTACTAAGTTTATTTTGTCAAATGCCTGTGAACTTTGTAATTTCCATTCATCGGAAAGTTTGGGAGGCTTATCGGCGTTAAGGCGAAATTTCGGTATTGTTGAAATTCTACTAATTGAATCGGGCGTAATAAGCGTAGTAAAGTAATTAAAGGTCTTACAAGCAGGTCATAAACTGCAAAATGTTGTTTAGAACCAAATTTAATTAGAAATAAATCGATTAGGAAATTTAACTAATTAATTTCCTCTCTCCTTCCCTCTTTCTGATTTACGTCAATGATTTGTGCAATCTTTCGCTTACAAATGGTAGCATTTTCTCTTTTGCTGACGACACCTCTATTATTTTTAGTGGCAACTCCTGGAAACAGGTTACAAAATTAGCAGAAGAAGGTGTAAATAGCATCTTCCAATGGCTGCAAAATAATCTTCTAACCTTAAATATAGCTAAAACTAAATTCCTATGCTTCAGTTTAACCAAACGAAACCAACCAAAAATATTACCGGATATCAAAATTCATTCCTGTTCTAATTTCACCAAGGAAAGTTCATGCCATTGTCCATCCATAGCTTACGCTAACAATATAAAATATCTAGGAGTCATCATTGATCAACATATCACTTGGGAAAAACATATTAATGCCCAGTCTTCCAGGATCCGTAAGTTGATGTTTATCTTCAATCGGCTAAAGCGAGTGGCAGATGAAGGGGTCATTAAAATGATCTACCTTGCTCTCTGTCAATCCATACTCACCTATTGCATCTCGGTTTGGGGAGGAGCCGTCGCAAAATACATACTTAAACTTGAGCGTGCTCAAAGAGCCATTTTAAAAACAGCCTACAGGAAACCCTTCCGATTTCCTACAACCCAACTGCACACTGAGACAGGGTTGCTTTCGGTCAGAAATCTATATATTCTTAGTACTTGCCTTCGTTTCCACAAAGTCTCTACTTCACATAACTTAATGTCATTAACACAAAGACACTCTCAATTCACAACACCCAAAAAAAAACACTAGTTTTGGACAACGATTTTTCAATTTCAGAGGACCTTACCTCTACAATAAACTTCATAAAAAGGCTAAAACAGAGTTCGTCAAACTGTCAAGATATAGGATAAACAAAATAATAAAAAACCTACTGTCAAGCCTGGACTACGCTTCAGCTGAGGCTTTGCTTAATATTCCTAAATAAGCATAGTTTAGCACTTTATCTGTCTATAACAAAATGCTATTGTAATTGTCAAATTGTAAAATGTTAATTTCGTTAGTAATGTTGAGTTACTAATTGTATTAAGTTTATTCCGTTAGTAATGTTAAGTAAATAATTGTAATAAGTCTATTTCGTATTTCGTTAGCATTGTAAACTTACATTATCCACCTATCACACGTATTCTGTTACATACCTATATTATATCAACACACGTAACACGCTCTCGCTTCATACATACACTAACACACATAATGCAAATACTCACCTAAATAGACACTAATCGTAAGTAGACATAAGTTAGCTTAGATGTCTTTATTTATTGTTACCCATCATCTGGAAGAGACTAGTCACCCACGACACAGGCTTGCCCTAGTGTGGGGACTAGGAACTTTCGATTCTGTACCATATATAAGGAAACAATAAAGATTTTTGATATTTGATTTTGAATTTAGTAGGTAGTTAAGCGCCTGTAGCCAAACAGGTCGCCTTGGATAAATTCGATTATTTCTTCGTAAGAAGCTCGCTTTTAGGAAACGATAAAATTTTAATTGCGAAAGAAATTCCATATTTTAGTCCTCTGAAGAAACAAATGAATTCAGCGAATTTCTATAGGCACAAAACGAATCTAATTCATATTTAATACTTTTTATAACAAGTTATGTGTAAATTGTTTCTGCGAGTCCCGAAGTTCACGGAGTATATTTTATAACAAAATGAAACATTTAACCCGACAGCTGTCATTAATCATTTCTAAACATCACTTTCAACTGTTTTCTCCCGAGAAATGTTCGTTAAATAAACTTTGTTTAACACAAATATAAACTTAAAGCTTTGTACGTAAAGGCTGTCATGCATAACATGTTTCGCTTCTGAAACGTTTTCTAGGAAAGTGGGGAAATTTTTATGAGTTCAAATAAGGTATGTATTTGTACTATCTACTGGTAACAGTCGTCTTAAAGTAAGGCTTGCGACTCACTAAATTGAGCTTTGAACTCAAATACAATATTTAGGTGTAATTATAACAAAATTACTTATTTGTAATTGTTATTAAAAATATCTTTCTCGGTGTCAAGTAATGTTAGCAATGTCATATGTTTAAAGTCTATTAATTGATTTAAATTTAACCCGAAGTTTAACGGTTTTGCATGAAACTGATTATACGTCTTTGGTTAACAATAAACATTAGGACACACTAGTTAAAGTATATGTACGCTAAACCGTAATTTTCTCCAAATTTCGAAACCACATCTTCCGGAACTGCTTCTGCTATTGACACCCTTAACAACACTCGACTTTATAGCATATGAACAAAATTTTGCATAAAACTGTACTTATACGAAGAAATTGTTTTGTATCCATTAACATTATACTACTTAATTAGGTGTAATGAGATAATTTAAACGCTGAATTATCTCGTTTATCGTACAGTAAAAGTTTGAAAAATTATTTTAAATAATTCTAATTTGTGAAATTTGAACTATAAATAAATAAAAATAAATTATTCCCAGTACAGTAATAACAAATAAAAAAAAATAAACTACCTTATATATACGTGTTTAAAGAAGTACTTACTATACGACGATGCACTAAGGGTCCTTATGCACAGAAAGATTGACCAATGCCGACATCTACTGTTCAGTCGCAATCTATGTTAATATTAAAAAGCTGAAGAGTTTGAGAAACAATGGAAATGTGAAAAAAAAAACTGGAAAATTATTCACCCTTGAAAGTTGCATTGCGTGTGTTGCGATAACGATTCACAAAATGCAAAAAATCATGCTTCATTAAATAATCTAAAAAAAATTACTTGACAGTATATGTCATTGTCTATCTTTTAATATTAACTCGTAAGAACTGTTTCTATGGTGGGAAAATGTTGGTCGAAAGACTTAATATGTCATAACAACGTTATCCAGGTAATTTAGTCGAAGATAGGTATTAAAACTGACCTACAGACATGAGGCCGCCGCACTACCATTGCGGGTATCCGGACGTATAACCGCTTGGTGTGTATGGAGCCTAAGTGTTAATTCAATGCACCTGTTGCGTGTTTTGCCGTGCGTGTGTCCCCTCTTTGGGGACATTACTAAACGGGGCATGTCTAATTCCATCGGTCATATTGTCCTAAAAGTGTTACTGCTATTAGCATTAATACATAATGAACTAACAAGTTTGATAAACAAAAACTCGCTATGTGAAACAATTAAATATAGGTTCATATATTGTATAGTATTTGGTCATTATAATTCTACAAACGTTCTCAAGGTGAAAGGTATATTCCGTGCTTTTCATTTGTATAATTCTATCATGTGAAAATATTGA
Source organism: Leptosia nina (assembly GCA_963661955.1). NCBI lineage: Eukaryota > Metazoa > Arthropoda > Insecta > Lepidoptera > Pieridae > Leptosia > Leptosia nina. Next base: position 3,325,175 of record CAVLEF010000283.1, read on the forward strand.
CCTAGGAATGCCCGGAGTGTTTTTCAGTTTCCTGGCAAGTACTTCTGTGCCCTGCCCGACCGAAAATATATTGTTGTTAACTTCAAACCTCTCGCATATAACGCAACGAAAAAAATGCGCCACGGACACAATATGGAGAATTTGTACATTTTATTGAAAATAACTTTACATAAATTTAGGACTTATTAAATAAAAAAAAATGAAAGATACAAAAAGAAGTAGTCACGTAAAATAAAGATATCATAATCCTTCCTTTGGATTCGTCGTCGGGTAAACGTTACGTGGAAAGCTTTTATTGTGTTACTAGGAAATCGACACGCTATAAAAAGACGCGGTTCGATTCAGAGCCTAACACAAAAAAATTGTAATTAAACTCACGAGCAATACAGTACACCGAATGGAAAACAAGTAACCCACGTTTCATTTACTATTCTTAGAATTGGTTTGTGAATATTTTTAAAACAGTTTCGTGTCGTATAAAATTACACTATGCAGTTTATTTAGATTAATTTTCGACATAACGAAACATTTCAAATAGCATTTTTAAATAATTCGACGAATTATTTAAAAATGTTTATGGCTTTACTAGTTTGTAAATACATAAACAAAGACACAGAAAACTCCGAAAGGAGAAGATGTTTTTTTTTGTAAATTTATTTCGCCTTGGGGTTTAATTTTGCGACAATTAATGTCGTCTATATAACAGTTCTTTAAGTAACTAACTTCTCATTTAAGACAATAGTACATAATATATGTTCCTGCCAAACGTTCTGCCATATGAAGTAATTATCTTTAAAATGCCCGAGCATTTTTTACATCATTTTATGAATTATACTTCATACATATTTTTTGGGTATCTTGATTTGTTTCGTAGCGTACGCATCGGAAACCGATAATATATATTTTTTCCACATTTCCCGCTGTTTCTTCGCTCTTATTTGTCACAGCGCAATGTTACTATTAGCCTATAACCTTCCTCGATAAATACTCTAACTAACACAAAAATATTCTAACTCTTCAGCTTTAAAATATTAGTATAAATAATAAACTGTCAACATACGATATACCTTTAACAAATGATACGTCAAACACAAATGAGTGACTTGAATATCTAAAAATAAAAGCTTCGGGTCAAACATATTGAAGACAATGAACACAATTCTGGCTCAGGCGAGAGCATTAATTTTCATCATACCCTTTGTGTAATGCGAGAATTACTCGATGCGGTGTTGGTCCCACGTGCTGGCAATACGCCAGCTGGTTCATTTACCGCGTCTGATCTTCCTGGTGCACTTTTGGCGGGTTATTCCTGTACTGGATACTAATATAATCACGGTACGCACTTAAATTTTAATATACAAGGAGTATATTCAAGATATTTTTAATACAAGATATACAGGAATACATAAGCATAGGTTTTTGTATTTAAACTTATCTAAGTCTAAATACTGTCTGCAGTTTACACGAGTAGTACACATTTAAACAAAACACCTTAACGGTTTAAAACGCGTTAAATTAGTTAAAGTTATTTAAAAACTATTGTAACTACGGCCCGACTATTTTCAAATAAGTTTAAATAATATATATCGCGTTTTAAACCGTTAAAGTGTTTTATTTAAATTATCTAAGTCTATTAAGGCTGTCAGTTTACTGAGAATATTTATATTATATAGATTTGAATTAACCTAAATCTTCAACAATATGCAGCTTTAGGGAGAAAATTAAATTACATTAAATAGGAAAAAATAATAATGTATAAATTACTATTATGTCACTTTACATTTTTATGCGTAAACATATAAAAAAACCCGATCGAGTTCAGAACTTCCTTTTGTTGAAGTCGGTTATAACATAAAAAGCACATATTAGTAGTGTTTGTGGGTATGTTTTTACAAATACATTAAATAATATCTGCTTACAGCAGTGACATGACTTGTAAATAAAACGAAACTGAAAAAGTAAAAACTCTTATTACATAAATAATTGAAGTGTCAGGAACACTGAAAATTACTTCTCTAACTTTTTGTATCAATTTTAAGCTTTAACATACTGTTTTTGTGTCGAATTGAGTTGTGAATTGACAAGTGTCTGAATAAAATACTGTCTGTAGTTTACGCGAGTAGTACACATTTAAATAAAACACTTTAACTTTTTTCTCCCCATGACCACGGCTGCTGCTATGCATCCAAAACGTCGGGTCAAAGTTAAAAACAATTTTCAAATAAGTTTAACTAATATATATTGGGTTTCAATCATTTGTTTTTTTTTATTTCTAAATAAACAATTGATATGTATGGTTACTAACACTGCTTGTGTTAGGACCCCAGTGCTGGTATTAAGTGGTCCAAATAAAAAATACTTATAACAAAATCGAATAGTAAATACCGTTGTAAACTCTAATGGTCTGCAGAAGGTCTAATACGCGTCCATTAGCAATAATGACGCTATTACTAAAAACTCATTAATACGACACTTAAACGTAAATTTTTGGTCCTTACGATCCGGATGCTTTGTAACCGGGATCTTTCTGAAGATGTTTTTTTATCAATATGTTTTTTATAACATTTTTGTCGCGTTTTGAAATTAAATATGATACATCTTTTTTTGTATAAAAAAACTTAGTGTTTAAAATTTTCCCCAGTTTTTTTTTTGGGAACAAATATGTTTCGATCCTAGTCTAATTATCTACTTGCCAAATCTATCATGAACACAGAAATATACCCGGCCTATATTTGTATTTTGTATGTCTGTAAAATATCATACAAATCTAACCATATTATATCCCGTTAACGGTTTTATTAAAATAACAAAGTATTACCCAAAAAATGTCATTCAGATTTTGCATATTATTTTTTGTGAACATGATCATTTTCCGCAAGAGAGATAATGTAGTCAATAAATTACATGGTTAATTGAACGCAAGCTCATATTGGAAATATGGTGATAATTAACACATCAATAACTATCGGATTTGTGTGTCAATATATCTATGTGTTTTGATATACAGTTTATTAAATTTGACTAATATATTAATGATTATAGAAATATATTATTCATAATCGAAAATTATAGCTTTGTATATTATGATGTTTGACAATTTACATATCTTTTGTCAATTGTAATGTAAATATATAGACTGAAAGACATAGATCTGATTTCCAATATTATATATTTAATGTTTCTGTTATAGCAATCAGAACTTATATAATTTTACGACAATTTTATAAAAAAATAATGAAAGAAACCTTATTTGACAAATTCTATTTTTAATAATTGATGTTGAAAAATAACTAATTTATCTTACTTCTCCACAATATCTACTCCATTTTAGGATTTACACGTTAAAACCCGCCATTTTGATGTAACGTCACGCATAATGTCAAGTCTTCGGGATTCGCCGGAAAATTCAATCTTCTTACATATTATATACACATATAATAAATGAAATCAATTCTTTTCAAGTATGAATTGTTGAACCGTGCTTTATTACAGAAAGTATAGTGCAGTTTACATATCAAAAGGCAAATAACCTACCTCTTAGGAGTTAGAGAGACCGTCTGTTAAAGTTTTGATCACGTAGCGAAATCGTAATGCTATTATAACATGAATAGTTGGGCATTAGCAACTAATGCCGATATCGTGTCTGTGCAGAGCCGCCGCGAACTTCGCCCCAGCAGGACGGGGGGTTGGAGATACCCCGCTCCTCCGTGACGCCACCAGAACCATCCCCGACGTTTCCTACGGTAATTTTATTTACATTTGTGCTTGCTAAGTTATAAATTTTGAATATGATACTGTAAAACAAATCTATGCATTGTGTTATGCGCACGAGGTAGGGATTCCAACCCCGGGGAAACAATAGATTGTTTCGCTCGAGCTGGGCATAGCAGTCTGATCAACTATTTGCCTGTAATAAATCGATCAGTAAAACGAATACAAAAACATGCTCGCCTTATGCCCCATGCAGGGATTTAATTTTAAAACAAGGTAAGATATATTTAGAGATTTAAATAAATATTATTTATGATTTCTTGTATGCACTTTAGTAAACATGATGTTTTTTAATAGATTAAAAATTTAAGAATTGTAATATTGTATAGTCGTTGTATGTTATCTAGAGGTCAATCTAAAACAACAAGTTAACAAATCAAAGACTCTAGGATTTATAACGAAAATTCTTACGATTTTAACATGTCGTGAAAGAATACAAGAAGAAATCTATCTCTAAATGGTTAATATGTAGATACATAGATTGACTGTAGGCGTCTACTCAGACATATCTTGTTATATATTAATGAATGTTTCTGAGTTAACAGTTAGGAGTTTTCAAGTTACCTTTACTAAGCTTCATTTGAAATTCATAAAGCTAGTGAGAGTCTAAAACGTCCGTCAATATCTAATCGTGATTTATCATAAGATCGTACGTACGATTTAATTTATGTTTTTATACGCAGTTTCGAGTTTAATAAGTTTTTTAATGATAACCATAATAATAATTTGATAAACGTAATGTCTATAACTATTTATTCAGCTCTTATACAATTATCTATCTTTATACAAGGAATATTTGTGAAATGGTATTTGTGTGTCAGTTTTATTTATTTTTTGAGTGAGAAAATGTACAAATATTGTCAAGAATTGGTAGGAAAAAAAAACCCCATTGCATGAATAGTTAAGATCAATTTAGTGCACGAATTATCGTTGAATTGATGATTAAAAACGTGCTATCTGATTATTGCGACTCTCTCAGTAGTGTTATACTTAATCCTAACGTATTTCCTTATACATTTTTCTAAATTTAAAATCTATTAAAAATACTCGTTGATTCGGCATCCACCGCGATCCATATTGCTTCTCGAACCGATTGAACTCTCGTTTTATTACTAAATGTCTTCAACCCAGTGATACGTGGGGCATCACTGTAAATCGACTTTGTGTCTACTTCCAGGTACAACAAAAGCTGAGGGGTGGCCCTTCACGCACATACATCTATTATTATTTACGTTATTGTATTTTCTGTGTGTTATTTGTGTGTGTGGATTAAATGATTTAATAAATGCGCCTCTCGCGTAAATTTCAACTTTAACACTTACATATTTCTGTTCAGATAAGGGGAGTGGAGATTGGTTTGGTCGTCCTAGTCCTTATTATATGGATAGGCGCTATCACCTTATTCTTCAACCGTTGGGGCAAAATACGTATGTTACTGCCCTACCAACCGGACTACAAACAAGAACAGTTGAAAGTAAGTATCGGAAACATTCTCTTTTGAAATCTGAAATTGCAAAATTAACGAGAGTTTATGGTCTGGATTTGAGTTATAGAGATTCATTCATAACAAATTCCATACTCGTAACGTTTTGGCAGGTTCAAGAATGTTCTTCCAATTCTACGCCATAGGATAGAAATATGGTGTGTTGTTTTCAAAATTGCTTTGCCTACATCATTCCTAATAACAAATCCAGCGTAACGTTCAGTGTCTTCAATATTAACAAAACTTGTTAAATAAAACATTTTTAAAGGTTTATTATGCGAAATATATTGTTATGTGTTAGTTCAAATTAATAATATACTTTAGATTGGAAAAACGTAACAAGGGCGGGATTCAAAGTTAGGAACTTAAAGGTAATTTGATATGGGACGTGCGAGGCACAGCATTGGCCTTGAGTTTGAATCCCGCTTGTATACTCTCTATCAATAAGATTATAATTTGTATGTATCATAAACATGAGTTGATATATTTAGATTTTGTGGGAATATATTTCGCGTTTTAAACCGTTAAACGTGTTTTATTTAATGTGTACCATTCGCGTAAACTAACTAAACTATACCTATTCTAATAATGTAATGTATTCTATTTTATGTAACTGGCATAGTCCTATAGAGTAGTGAATAATCTAGTAATTTGTACATAATGTTTTCGGACCATACATAGCTAACCCCAATCTTATTAACTATTAAAGGATCATTTAGGCTCTAACTTCATCTAATTCTTATTCCCTAGATGTAGATGCTACTTTACATAGTGCATTAAGGCTGGTGTAATGATTGCTTTGTTAGTTTCATTAACACAAGCGATCATATTATGTGATAGTGTATCAAGAATTCCAAATAACGTTCCAAATTCAAATGTTAATAGTTTGCAATAGTGATGACTTTGACAGCTCATGAAAATGAAATATTTTTGTTTATCGATCCGAATTTTGACAAATTTTGAATATAGAGTTTATAAAGAGAATTCGAATTTAAAAAGTAACGAAAATTTCAAAAATCGAAGAACTGAGTATTTTTTATCGTTAAAAGAGTTATATGGGGTAAATATCAATATTTAGGTTTTATGATTACTAACCAAATTCTCTGTTTAAGAAAGTTTACCTATCTATATAAAGTTACACTGTATCATTTCTCCCTAATTTAGGTAGTGTGTTCTTTTAACCAGGAAGAAACAATAAAGTTTCTTGTAGTACACCACACTACGTACTAAGGTTGGCAATGACTGTCAAAGTCATCATTATCTAATATAGCATTAGACAAACTATAGTAATGACTAACGCATGTGAAAGAGATTGATGCAATATCTGAAGCAAATACAAGTTCGTTTCTTGGTGTTTATCTTGTCTGTAAGACTGTGTATATTATATGTTTTATGCTATTTAGGTACCAGGAAGCAGCGCGTTAGCGGCTGCCACAGCTGGTGGGACCTGTGGGGCACACTCGGCCACATCAGCTTGTTCGGTAAATTTCACCTTTACGTCTCTCTGACGTCTCCTTGTCATATCTTATAATAGGATGGGCCGAAAGAAATATATTCGGTGCAAGAGTTGCGTTTAATATCCAACAAAATTTTCTAATAATTGTAAAATAGATACTTATAGAAATAGATACCTAAAGTAAGTGTAATAGAGTCGTGACATTTATTCCATAGTGCACGCGTACTATTTGAATGTCAAGAAACTTCTCCTTTTTAAACTTTTCAAAACTTTTTTTAAAATTGTCAAGTGTTTCATATTGTGTCCAATTCATTTGAAAGAAATCAGTTGTAGACTATGAAATATTCGGACAAAATTCGGTTTCGAGATGTATTTTGGATTCCATTTGAATAAAATTCGGCCCATCCATAATAATAAGTAATATTTTTTTATATAATGATGCACAAAACTGACTGAATTCTGTTGTAATATTTAAGAAAATAATTGATATCGAATTTTCTCAGCTTGACTCATCTATTTATCCAATGCATTTCTATTTTAAATTTATCTTCTTAGATCACTAATCATTTCCTTTTTCTTGTGCGTTAGGATCTTAGGATTCATTCCGATGTAAGATATTTTTATCTTTATCACATAGATCTTAGCTCATAACACACCATATGCTTTATAGATTATGCGTCTTTACTAATCGCAAGCATTAATCAACGTCATTGTTTTCGTAATTAAACCAACATTTTAACAATAAAACCTTTATCCTAATTACATTATGACCTAACGCAGTGCGATAGCCGAATGCCGTTATGTTAGAAGTTCTAGGTCGTGTAGAATTCAATTAGTTAGGTTCTTATCAAACTACATTATAATATAACATACTACCATCGCCCTAAATCTAGTAAAACCGTATTTTTATGTCTTTATTACCCCGGTAATACCTTTTATTTCTGTTAAATCGCGAAAGACCGACGAAAATTCTCAAACTGTTGCGTTCATAATTTTATAAGGTTCTGATTAAAGCAATATCAACCATGTGTTATTGTGTTATCAACCATGTATAGACTTCAAACATAACTCTATATTCTAAAGCCGTGTCAGCGACTTATTTTGGGTACCAAATTTTTTTTTCTGCAAATATCTGCATCTTAATAATTTATAGCTGTTACCAACGATGTCGTCCGCGTCCTGTCGTTTTTGCAGGTTAATCTTAAGAGATAGACATATACTGTCACAGAAAACTTTCAGATGATTTAAATAGTAATCATTCTTTATTAAAATATTTTTTGGTTATCTTGAACCGTTTTGGCAAAAGATGAAAGAACTACAAAAGGAACATTTTTCCCCGGTTCTTCCACATAGTGTCTTTGCTATTAGCTGCATTTTGATCATTTATAGCCTTTCTCAATAAGTACTCTAACAGAAAAATATTTTTTTAAATTTAACCAGTATTTCCTGAGATTAGCGCGTTCAAACAAACAAACTCGTCGGTTTTATATATTAGTATAGATTTTTGGCTTTGCTCGTGTAGTATTAACACTTAGTCTGGAGAACTGTCTCAGTTTTACATACATAAAGCTGGTTGAACTTTTTGTATACACCAGGTTCAGTGACGTACCGAGCTTGGCAATGACTCTCAGATTGCAGTAAAGACAGAGTTAGCGTGAATTCTTGCTAACCGCATTGCAGCACTCCACGAAGGTCATAGAAATCCTGCAGCTTATTGTTATATATTTAGAACTGTTTCGCCATTAACCCAACAATGACCGGTATTGTTGAGATGTTTGCTTGCTTACTCGACCTTTGTTCGTGCAGTTGGATTATCAAATCTAACTGTCTGAACTTCGCTCAAATTTTTGTTTGGCGGTTCATTAGCGGCCGGTAGGTTCTGATGAGCAAAATGATGTAGTTTGTTTAATGAAAGCATAAATGGTTTTAAAATGTGAATACTGGTTGCCCTGCATGTATTTTTTTAACCAAAGATATAATGTGTTAATTTAAATAAAGCACTTTAACGGTTTAAAACGCGTTCATATTAGTTAAACTTTTAGAACTCCGGCTCGAAGTTTCAAATGCTTTGTAGCAGTGGTCACGGGGAGATTAGTAACTCCAAATAAGTTTAATTAATGTACATCGCGTTTTAAACCGATTTATTTAAATGTGTACTACTTGCGTATACTACAGTATTTATATTTTTTTTTCTCTAAGATTCGAACCCAGGAAGTCGGAGAATACATAATATACTTAAATCTATCATTGTAGATAAGTAAATGAATACCCCTTAAAACTAGGAAACAAACACTTTCTTTCCAATCATATTTGGATTATTCTGACGTTTGTCCTGAAAAATTACTTTGTTTATATATGGCGTTGTTAAAATAACATGTAAGTCATCAAGATCTGTCCAACAGGGAGTTCTAAAGTTTTATTTCGCCATAACGCACCACAAAGTTGTTCTTGTCCTATAAAACTGAAGTGTAGAGAGATATGACAGTTTTATTGTTCCCTTATATATTATCATTAAATTTAACGAGACCTCCTTGCTTTGTTTTTACACTATATTCTGCTGAATTATAGCGGTTTTATCTCCTATGAATAATTCATGGCTAGTTATAAATAAACACATACATACAGTGACTATAAATGCTTCAATAAATGATGTGATGAATTCAAATAAAATACAAGGAAAGTTCAAAAAAGTGTAAATTGTCATATTTGCAAACTCCTACAAGATACAATTTGTTTTGACAGCTCAGTAAGTAAAATGTTCAATTGTTTACAAAGTTTCAGGCTAAGTTAGACTATAAATGCTGTGAATAATCATTTTAAACTAAACGTACAAAATACAAGTCATTGGACCCGCTACGCTGGTCGAGTGTGAGCCGATGATCTTTTACGATAATAATCTAATGTAAAAACCCATCATTTATTTCCAACGTGATTTGAGCTTCTACCATGACAACTAAGCAAATAACTTAGTCTTCAACTCTTAATGACGTATAAGGTTCTCAAAATGGTTACGTTAATTGAAACTTTTAACGAAGGCATTTTCGAACATGTTGAATATAGGAGTAAGGCAAATCATTGTGAAGATATAAAATAACTTGCTAATGAGTTTCAGGTCGATAAGACTAATTATAATATGTTCGATGGAGTTTTCAATGTCAGATCATAAAAGGAAAATACAAAGTTTATGGAAATCTACTAGAGGTTGTTAGTGTGATTATTTACTAATGTGTTAATATCTTCTATCCCAGAACCATAACAGTAAACAGTAATGGAAAATATTAGTTTGATTAGAGAACACATATAAAAGGACAGAGTAAAGTAAGAAAAGGGTAAGCCAATCAATTTGTGCCACACATTACCATGATGTAAATGCGAAAGAGACGAATCACTGCCTCCGTGGATTCGAATCAGCAGAAACAACCAACCAAAATAAACATAACGCTTGATTAAGGCAATAAATAAATACAACAGAATCAGTTATCAAAATCATTAAGATTGTATTTTCCCCTATTAAACCATAAAATCATCCACGTATATACATTATTCAATTGGATATCCTATGAATCATATTACTTTTTAGAGTTGAATAATTAGTTTGGTGTGTAAGCTCAGAAAAAGGAACAAGAGGAATAACAATGTAAGAGACTTAAATCTTTTATATACGTAAAATAGTATTCTATTTCATTTGCCCTAAGACTTATTGACGTACTCATTGTATAGTCTAAATGAGTCCTCAAGATGATAAATAGTCCAGTAATATTAATGAAACTCTTAGCTTCAGTAGAGTAATACAGGTGTTGAAAGGGTGCGACTTTATAAGAGACCTACTCATCCGTTTTGAATAGGTATTATTTGAATAAGAATGGAAGCTGTAATTAAATATTTAATTTTCAAATTGTATTCTAACATTCATAATAATATTTTTTACATTTTTGATGTTTTTTTATTAGGAAGAAAATGAACTCGAATGTATTTTTCAAATAATGTATAAAGTCATCAAGATGTATGATATAGGTCAAGTGAGGTCAAGTGAATCAATAATAACTTAGCACTTACAATAAGCAATATGTGTGTAAAATTGTTTTTATTTATAAAAAGAACAGATATGTCTTCGCAACAAATTATATATGTCAATTCGTACCCACTCGCATATAATATGTACTGTAGGTATATTATTGTGTTTACGTTGAAGTTAAATTTCTTTATTGCGTAAATAAATTTCTTAAACCATAAAACAATTTATATTCCAAGTAAAGAACTAAAATAACATTTCTATTAGTTGATATCGTATTAAGCGAACGAAACTCAATTTGTTACGAGTACCATAAAGATTTTTGGTACGGATTTTATGTAAGTCGATTACTTATTTTTATGAAGTTTATGTCTAAATAAAACGAGTCGAACTGTTCATAAAAGGCATTGGATGTTAACCGGCTATATCAGACATAATGTTATGACGCACTAAACCAGAAACCGGAACTGTAAAAGGCAATCCCATTTTGACCGAATCCGACTCCCGATTACTATCGCAATGATTGTCTAAATATAAAATGCGCGTAAAATTCCGCAAGTCAGTGTTTCCTAAACTTGCGTGTTAAGCATGCAAAATGTAGACAACGATTTTTCCTGGTATCTAAGCTTTTACGTACTTAATAACTATATTAAATTTTAAGAAATAATTAAATCACAAAGCTTTCATGGTAGCTTAATGGTAGAGTAATAGGACGGTGTGTCATGTTGTAGACCCGGTCGTGTCTTTTTTAATATTAAATATGTTTACATACTTATTGTTTAATACAATAAAACATTGAAAGTATTTTATTTCATATATAGATCATTCATGAAGTTATTGTTTGCCGTCTGTATGTACAGACGTAAATCTCTCTTAAGTTCTACACGATTTACTTCCAAGGTTTTGAAATCAAAACTAAAACATTCCTTATCCACCAGACTAACTTCCAGTCGATATTTTTTTCTATATTTATCTATATAATAGATTGTTTTAATAAAATAAGTAGTTCACTAACAGTCGATTAGTTGATAATGCTATTCTAATTCTACCCTCAACGTTGGCGCTCGGAGTTCGCCTGTCGTATTGACATGTCTACCTTCACTAATGAATGCGTAGCTCCACCAAATTGATGTCATTAGAAGATTACAAATCTCGTTGAATATGTCAATTAAGCGCAATAGTGTTTTTATGGGGACATTACCCTACAAAGAGGCACCGCGGCAGTGCTGGTACACATACATAAAACACGGCCGCGCCTTTTGTGACGGTTATATTTTTAAATGATTATTTATGAAATTTAAATAAAACACTTATAATGGTTTAAAACGCAAACCTACGGCACAAAAACCCCTTTGCCCTCAAATTAAAAATAATTAATATATTTTGCGTTTTAAACTGTCAAAAGTGTTTTATTTAAATGTGTATCACTTGCGTAAACTACAGCCATTAATTATATATCAACTTTACGAAATACTCATTGCTTATCCATATGTTTTAAGATTTATTATTGAAATTAACGAAATATTATTGGTAAGTGTGAATTCTGTGTGAAAACAGTATAATATATATGCTGTTAACTAGAACAAATAGCTTCTATTTTATTATAGTCAACAGTTATACTTTCTTTGGTCTCAATTCGTCGTAGAATTTCCATCTTGAAAGTTGTAATTTATATTGTTTCCTAAAGGAGATTAGCATAGGTTTAAAAATACTTTGAGAACCTCTGAGTATCACAAGAGAGGAACCATTCAATTCATCCATCCTCCAATGTCAATCTCGACGATACTGAAAACGAAATTGGCGCAATTTCGTCCGCTGCGGGCCATTGATTGGACGAATAGCACGGCCGAACACTATTTATTACGCGTCTCTAGTTTTACTTACATATACATTTTAAATAATATGATAACGGTTTTGGAGGTCAATTCTATAGAAAGTGATAATTATCAAAAGTCATTTATTCATATAGGCAATTATGTACAAAAAATCACAAATCTAAAGAATCTAACTTTACATTTACTACCAGTTCTCAAATCAAGGGCGAAGAACGAACGAGAAGAACTGGCAAGAAACTCGCCGCCACTACTTTTATCGCTAAGTTTCATTTTACAGTCATCACGTACCTGTTTTTAATTTTTTTTATTTAGAGAAATCGACTCTTTACCGACGCCGCCGCCTGCCCCCATCCCGACGGTGGGTGGGCCACCCCAAGTGGCGGGTGGAGTGTGGGGGGGGCCCCCCCCTCCTCACGTCCAAAAGCCACGGGAGATGCGAGGGAGCGGATAGTTGCCCTTGACCCGCATCTCCGCTTCCTCTTTTTGCGAGAGGTGTCGGCCCAGAAGGCCTTAGATGGCCCGGTCTCATGGAACGGTCATAAGACCGAGGTCACACCAAGCTCTCCTCTGTCCGAGAGCGATGGTAGGGAGCTTCTCCCTGGCCCTGTCCGCTTATCTTTTGCGAGAGGACGCTCCGCGCAGAAGGCCTTAAAGTCCCGCCACGGAGCGTCACTCCCCAGACCGGGCATCCCTTCACGATGGAGAAGGGTAGGTCGCGCCGAATGCTCCTGCAAAGGCGCAGCCCTCTCCCGCAGGCCGGCATGCGTGACAGTGTGAGGCAGTTTTCTCCCGCCGGATCCTGTGCAGGTATTTGCCGAAGCATCCGTGCCCCGACAAAATCTGCACCGCGTGGTAGGACAGGAATCCCCATCGCTTCGTCCTCGGCCACTCGGGCAGGACGGTCGCGATCGCTTGTAGCGTATGAGCGCTTACTCGAGAGGTGGAGTCTTCACGTACTAAAACATTCTCGTTAGGGGTTCCTCGACACCCCAAGCATTTTTATCGTTTAAATATTTATTAACGTCATAATAACCCTTATTTAGTTTTAGTTTTGGGATCCCGCCTTTTCGCCGAAAATTGTTTGGCCGATTATCACTTTTCCCTTAAATTAAGGAATATTTAAGGTTTACGAATATCTAAAAAGCCAAAATAGGTCGATATTATCAAGATGTTGACATTTCACCTGCCAGCAACTAAAACTCTTGTCTGTCGTCCTCCTATCATAATAGAGTATCACCTTTTAGTAACGTAATAAAAGTACTAGAGTAACGTATAAATATAATTATACTTTAAGGATATAAAAAAAAACTTAAGTGGTGTGCATCGGCGTGTAACTGTAAAATAATACAACGTAAACTTTGCGCAGAGCTCTGCTTAAAGAAACACTAGTATATAGGTACCTTATAATTTCTCTTCGCGTTGTCCTAGAACAACAGAAATTACTTTTACATCCCTTTTAACGACAGGGGTTAATTAAGTGTAAGAGCGTTTGACCTAAAAATATCCTTCGGTGTTTTTTTTTATTTGTTTTCTGTTTGAACCTACTCACTGACAAGCGGTTTAAATTGTCCATCAGGTGTTTTAATAGAAATTATGTTGAATAATAGGTAAGGAAAATCAATGTGTACTCGTATTTTATTTTAGTATCAAGTAGATGTTATGTTTTTTACTAAATTTGTAAAATCAAATTCATAGAACGAAAGTAACTTTTACTCTACGCATAATTTCAATAAAACATTGCCTTTATCCTCCACTACTTTCGAAGATATGGTGGTATTTTAATAAAACACTAGCGGTTTAAAATGCGATATATACTGGTTTAACTTACTTGAAAATTATTTTAACTACGCCCCGATGTTTCGGATGCTTTGCAGAAAGCGTGGTCACGAGACGTTCGCGTCGCGTTTTAAACCGTTAGGCCTAATTCGCACGAGAGCTTTTTATCATCCGTTAAAAAAGCATTCAAATAGATCATATGCATACCCAAGTACGTGTTCACACGTCGGCGCTTTTAAAACGCGACGCTTTTATTGAGCAGTGTTGCATTTTTATTGCAATAGACCGCTTTGAGGACGTCACAAAAGCACCGACGCCGGGTTAAAACGCAACGCTTTTTAAACTTTTGTGCCAATTAATTGGCCTTAGTTGTTTTATCCCTAAACTACAGACAGTATTTAGTTATTTTTTGTTGGTATAAATACCATCTACTTTAATGAATTAACGAATAACTGATGTCATTATAAATTACAGACAATATTTCTATTAAGTATAGAAAATACATAACATAACCGTTTATATTTCGCTTGTCCCTTTACATCGTTTGGGACTAGATACAATCGGATTGTGGTTCTCCGATGACGTCAAGATAACAATATTGTGCTCCCAAGATAGGTCCAAGCTTGACCACTGAATGCTTTTGTTTCTATTAGCATAAAGCAATTTTCCTTGTATATAATATTCCTATTACACTTTTTTAGTTATGAAAAACAATTTAATTATGAAAATAATAATTTAGATATGCAAATATTTTACAACTGAAGTGAACATTTTTTTCTATCAAAGACTTCATAGTTTGAGTGGGATATTGTTTTTTTTCTATAGTAAACTTACTATAAAAACCCCCACAACAATATTATATTTCTATCGGGGACACACTTGGCAGGAAAGACCCAACCAACAATAGTATAGCATATAAAAGTAGGTTCAATAAGTTCCAGTTAGAGTCACATGGAAAAGAATAACTTGCTAATGCACATAAGACCTTTTAAAAACTAAAGTAAATTTACATTAAAATAAACATATAGTGGTACACTAAGGGCAGAAGGGATAGCACGAAAACAGTACTCACGTTGTTGGTCGTTGGTTCTACGTTGACCATTATTGATTTTATCAATGCAAATACCTGTAGGATACGATTTCTTATGCAATTTATTAGATTTTTTAAGATTTTAAAATTTAAATAAATTTAAGGGTAGGTGCTTCCTTACAAGGATACAAACTTCACATACTACCCAACATTGTGTTTAATGCTAGAATGATGATGAAACATAATAAATAGTTAGAAAAGTATACTTTATAAGTACACGTAGTAATAAACTTTAGGAAGACGAAATGGGATTTCACCAAAGTAAAAACTAATTAATGATTGATATGAAGTACGGAAAATTAATTCATAACGCCCCGTGCATTGCTCGTAGTGAGTTGGGGGAAACGTCATAATTAAACGAGTTAACTGGGCGAAAACATTTGTACTTTATAATTTAAACGGTAATGTTAAAATTTACTAATGAAGCTTTTAAGAACCTTTCTTTATAAATATCGTGACTTCGTCGTTCTTACTAGTCAATATTAAAAGATATACTATCGTAGGCTTTTTGGATCACCCAAGAGACATCATCCTTACATACATATTTTTTAAGTACCTACCGTTTTCGCAGGACACGCAACGGAAAGCATTAGAGATGGATATTTGCTCCGTTTTATTCCACTCTGCCTTCGCTCTTGGTCGCAGCGTGATGTTTTATAGCCTTTCTCGATAAATGCTTTAACCAACACAAAAGCAAATTTTCAAATCCAACCAATAGTTCCTGGGATTTGCGTATTTACACAAACATACTCTTCGGCTTTATAGTATTATATAGATATTTGAGGATCTATTATGAGACAGTAAAGCACTTCGTTACGTGACGCGTTACGGTAGACTGTCTAGTTTTCTACTCAATGTAGTTTAAGTTGTATCGGACGTCCCATTATTCATGCTTCACATTTGTGTCAGAGGTTTTTATTGTGGGGTTTTAGTCGGTTTAAGTCCGACATAACCCATTTGCTCCTTCTGATGCGGTGGGTATCCGAAAGGTTTTCCCCACGTAAAAAAAAGTCGTCCCATTAGATACGTACGTTTTTTCTCAAGCGTATGCCAATGTTGTACATTCGCCAATATTGTCGATACACTCTCAACTGTATACAGCCCAGTGGTTTCTACAAAGGCATTATCAAGATTGAATTCAAGGGATACAGTTGTTGTTACCCAATAGTAATCACTTAGTACCTACAAAATTGATTATCTACTTCGGCTTCTATTGTTAGTTTACATGCCTGTACATCGTCAAAAACGATTCCACACCTATTTTTTTTGATGGTTGGTGAAATACCCCGGCGTATATCATCTAAGCAAGATGTGCTGTCGAGCTATTTTAGCTTTGGATATTCGGAAATTCACACACTGAAACCGAAGCATGAACAAACTTCTTTTCCACCTGTAATGTCTGGAATATTGATATTCCTAACGCCCATTTAATATCCAGATTTCCAAACGAAGTCCAATATAATTCGAAAATTTTTAAAAATTAGAAACATGTTGGACCCCATGGGGATCAAACCAAGACCCGTAGTTTATTAGCCGTACAATGATAACATTACACCAACGAGCCCACCGAAGCCTGTCAATTACCATGAACACTCATATATCAATAACGTAATACATAACATCACTTTGATATTCTATTGCGCGAGAGATGAAAGTATTCAGAATTGGTACAAACATTTGCTCATTTACCATACCAACAACGGCGTAGTTCGCCAATGGCTGTGTTTGAGACAAATTTGTTTGAAAAATCGTTTGAGAAAAATAATAATCACATATGAAATCCCGTGCTTCGTTCATGGGTCGGACATAAAGTTAAGTTTCACTGAATAATTTTTATTTTTTTTATGATAGAGGAGGACAGAAAAGCATAGAGTTCACTTGTTGGTAGGTGAAATAGGCCGGCCTTAAAACATCTAAAAAAGATGCGCTGTCGGCCTACATTAACTTTGGTTAATCGGAAATCCATTGACTGAATCCAAAGCGCAATGAAATTTTACGGGTTTTTCACGGGACGGTGGTCCGCGAGCCACAGTCCAACATGTTTCAGATAAAATATAAATTGTTCACTACACAAGACCGTCAACAACAACAAGAAAGTTACAGACCATTAGATCTGCACCTGATCGAAAGTATACAATGAGTTTCCCCAGAATTTTTACCCGAGACCCTTTCGCGGAAGCCTAGACTTTGTTTAAACATGGGGCCATGAAGACGGCCTCAATTCAACGTCGTATTAATTCTTACCGACCAGCTCTCTGTTGAAAAAGTAATGTGAACAAAGGTTAAAAATAACAGGGTTACGTAATATTTACTGTATGTGCATCGCGACACGCCATCCTTTCATTATTATCAGTGTAATCAAACATAAATGTCACAATATTCATTGGTTTTGTACAATTTCAATCGAGCATTGACGAGAATTACTGATTAATATTAACTTGTTATGGCCCTGCAGTGTCATTATTGAAATGTCATTTATAATTTCTCTGAAACATGGTGGACTTCGTCTGGAAATCTGGATATTAAACGGGGTATATCACCAACCATAAAGTAAACCACATACTGGTCTCCTCGATCATAAAAAGCTACAGATATATGTTTTTTCGTATAGTACCCGACATGCTAAGCAAATTGAAAACAGTATGGCAAAATTTTTGCGTACATTCCGATACGTGAGATTAAGGAAAGTATATTGAGCAAGTGAAATTTCTCAAAGCATAAAATTCGACACGTGTCATCTACTAAGACGCATGTGACCAGGGTTCTGGATAAAGCCACTCGTAGTTTATCCATGCTTTAGAAACTGGAACATCGTAATGACATTTAATGTATTCTTATCTTGTATTTTTTTTATTATAGAGAAGAATAACAGGCACGGCATTCATTTGATGAAAGGTGACATATCATAATCATATACCATATAATATCTTGACAAGACCCGTTTTTGACCTTTATTCGAATTCTAATTGGGGTGGTACAGAGCGACATGTTTAGAGTTATACTGCAGTGAATATTAAGACGTCAGTTATAATAAACAGAACATTTTTTATTTGTAAATATTTACTGAGGCCTTTGAGGAATGTCTAATAAATCTCGGTAAGGATCTCTATACAACGTCGTTACCTTACGTTCTTTTGTACCTGACACACGTCAGGTGAAGATTACATTCTATTATACCTTGCATAGAACGTTGAATGAAATTTATAATGCTATATTGTATCGAAATGCTGCAGCCATTTTTGTGAAATAACAAATTATATGATTTCAGGATGTATTTAATTATATATATACACTTCACATAGTTATAGATTTACCTTAGAGGACAATATTCTTTATTATATTTATATGAGTTTTGAGGGTAGTTAGAAAAAGTAACTCTGCTTTATTTGTTGCCAGGATATGACGTTATCTAATATTTTGGTTAAAATAATTGTTAATTACTTCAATCATCTTGTAATTAAACAAGGCAATAACAACATGCAAATAAAGCTTCTGGTTCGTATAAAATACACGAAAACATGAATAAGAATTACTGAGTCCCACCGTTTATACATGTACGTTAAATTTTAATTAAGTCCTTTGGATAGTACATTTTTTGCACGTTGACAGTTAACAATATTTATTACGTTATTTTTACCTATATTAAAGAAAAAACATCATTCGCACGTTATCAGAAACACAATCAGGTCCATAAAGCACGTTATTTAAGTATTGTCTTAAACGTTTCTTAAGGACGCAGTGCAAACAACAGTTGTGTGATATCACTGTTTATACGAAATGCATCTACTTGCCGATTCTGATCAATATAAGAATTACCATAGTACCAGAATTCGCAATAAGTTACTATAATTCCAAAGAAATCATTACTTGGATTTTTGTCATCGTCCAGATATGCAGTTTTACCTTGTAGTTTTAAAATCAATAATTTGTACTGGCTTTTTGGACTTTTCCTGATCAAATTCTGATAATGTTGGATAAAGTTGACGTGTTTCGTAAAAACAATGAGCGTGGTACAAATTGGTGGCGAGGCTAAATTGCGTTGCTCAAGTAGTGTGGTACGCAGGACGTATGCTGCCTTCTGGACCGTTGCTTCCAATACCCTCGGCGGAGCGCGCGCGACTGCGGCTGTCAGTTTGCACTGCTGCATGCTGCGCCCGACGATAACCACGGCAGCTAGCGGAGCCCAGCCCGCGCTAGGACGCGGGCTTGCTCCCTCTGCAAATGCCGGTGCGGTTGCGATCACCAAGTAAGCGAAGCACGCTTACCAGTGTGTCGAATATTCGCAAACACGCACGCTGTTACACCAGAACATCCACTGGATGTGAAGTTTTTGTGGGTGGTTTTGTGCCGCACGATCAAGATAACCTATTAAAACTTATAGGTTCGCACGGCCGATAGATTTACTGAGACGGTGTCGCGTGTTTCTGGTCACGCACCTTCGGAGCCAGGATTGTAAATTGTACGCACCTTCGTGTTACTGAGATTGGATCTTGACGCACAGTATTTTCGCACTGATTTTTCTTATCTTACGTTCGGGCCAGCGGCACTTTCTCTTATACTTTGCTTCTTGACTACAGTGTTTTATTTCCAACTGCTATCATTTTTACAGAGCTTTTAATCATAGTAAGTCTTTAATATCAAAATTAATCCTTTGTATTGTTAGCAACGAAAGATCATTTAATATTTGCAGGGATGAGTTCATTTTATAAATGATGTTAAGAAGATTGAAATCCATTCACTCGGTAAAAAAGATAAGTAATTCTATCTTCATGAGATTGCTCTATTAACTGAAATGCTGGTGAATTCTCACAATAAAGGTCCCTACATAATACATAACGCTTGCCGTAACTCTTAAATTCAGGACGTGCAGTACTAAATTAGTTAATGAAGCTATGAGATCCACAACAAAGGTACTTTCAGAGATGTCCTTAATTAACTTTTAATGCGGTTAAAAGCAGGTCTAATCAAGGATCATAAGTGTTACAATTCACGTCAGAGAAATATTGCATTTTTATATAAGTAGTAAACAATATAGTATTATATCGACGAGAAAAAGATATTATAAAAATACGATTAGGAGATCATGATTAGACTTTGCTGAGTAACGCGTTACGGCTCTGTCTACCTTCAGTTTATCCTCCACATACGACAACAGCACATACCCTAAATATCAAACAGTTTTATATATATTCGTTTAAGTTTTCACTTCTGTTAGGCCTCCCAAGATGTACATACATTTATTACGAACGCCTATTCAAATATTTAGTTTTTTTTTGTTCATTTCAGATTTCATATTATATACTTGTAAAAATGTATTGTTTGTTCAAGACCAACAAACGATTACATACATACTGGCACATAATGACTATAAAATAAATTGTCAATTATCTGTTATCATCCTATATTAGACAAGTATAGATGCGGCCACAGAGATGGCGTGCAAAACGTAATTATGCATCGCAGTTAGCGTTAAGTGGAAAATGCATTTAGCGCTATGTATCACGCTTTTGTCGCACTAAATTAAATTTACTCACATGCGAGACCTTCGTTACTATAATCTTATTTTTACAGCAATTTAAAAATGGTTAGCGCTTTCTTGTTATATTATGTAGCTGATATACTTCTATGCGACATCTTGAAGGTTCTGGTTTACAAACTGACGCGGTCGAGTAGGTCGCTGAAATGTGATATACATAAGGAAAGGAAATTTAATTCAACAGTCGAATGGACATATAAATGTGCTGGCTTGTAAATGCTGGGTTAGTTTACCCGAGTAGTAAACATTTGAATGAAACACTTTAACAGTTTAAAACGAGAATGTTATACTTATTTGAAAATTATTTTAAGTCTCCTCGTGAGCATAGCTGCTGCAAAGCATCCGAAACTTGAGGCCGTATTTTAAATCATTTTCAAATAAGTTTAACTAATGAACATCGCGTTTTAAACCGTTAGAGTGATTTATTTTAATGAGTTGGCTTTTTCTCGTATAAAATTCAGCGACTTAAAAATTTTACTTATTTATAGTTAATATCTTCGTAAGTAGATAATTACAACTATTAAATAACTTACTATACTATACTTTTTCGCACGTTCTCTGTTATGATCATATTTTTGCAACAGAAGTAATATAATAATGTAATTAAACCATATCTGATCCATAAATGGAATTAATATAAAACTATGCGATGGTATGACGTCACACAGCAATTTGTAGACATGAAGCTGTTAGTGGATTATGTGAACTTAATGTGTTGTAGGTCGGCTGAGCCTCACCTAACATTCAAGGCTTACATTATTCTGACTCGTCGGACTGTTCATAAAATTATGCTCTGAAAATATGTTTTGTAAGAGCTTCATATAGTGAAATACGACGCAAACAATAAATCTTAGTATAGTGTGCGTTTTAAACCGTACATAAGTGTATAGTTTGTTTGTTAACCGTAGTAATGTACCACAGATATTTTTGTGTAT
The DNA here is from genome assembly GCA_963661955.1 of Leptosia nina. NCBI lineage: Eukaryota > Metazoa > Arthropoda > Insecta > Lepidoptera > Pieridae > Leptosia > Leptosia nina. The sequence continues at coordinate 3,347,069 of CAVLEF010000283.1, forward strand.
TTTTGAAAAAATACTTACCTAACCTTAATGTATATACTCTTGACGTTCAAGAGAAATTAAAGGAAGTTCACATCTCAATCTAAGGTCTGTTTTTAAAAAAGTACCAGACCAAATTTGTAGAAATTTAATGTATACTGTATATCTTTAAAATAAATTCATCTAAGTAATCCTTCTTACTAAACCAAATAATTTACGTATTAAACAGTTATAACATCAACGTAGGCCATTAAAATCAACAATAAAACATTTTGTATTGAAGTGGCATCTTCGTTATTACGAAATATAGCTTAAGGCGTCTTAACAAAAAACTCACTCGGAAATCGAAGAACATTAATGACATGGAGAAAGGAAATAGAAAAATCAGGGAAATGAGATTTCCACGGAACCTTTGCCGACCGGCCACCGGATCAAGCGTGTGAGTTAGGACTGTTCGCTTTTTGAATATAAATAAGTACAAGTTTATTTGAATTTTAAATGTCAGTTTGTAACTTAGCATTACTTGTTTTGTGAAGTTTGAAGTAAGTATTCTCTATGACATAGACTAGTACATATTAAAGAAAACACAATCAATCGTCTTGACTTATCGCTAGGTACTTTTGTATCATTAGTTACTATGAAATATGCTTGCCAAATCATACTTTATTTTCCTATGTACTTTTCACCGTTCTTTCCACACTTGACTTCTTCACTTCTCTGGTATTAGTCACAATGACCTAACTATAGCAGATTTTTTCAATTCGAACCAGTATTTTCTGTGATTAGCTCGTTTAAAGAAACAAAAAAACTCTCCAGATTTATTGCTTAGAATAGATTTCACCTTATCACAAATGCCTATTTCAAGCATGTTCATTTGTCACTAGTTGACTCAATATATTAAGCACGGAACGCAATCTTTATATATTAACAGCGTGCACGCACAGCGGAAAAACTTTTACTGATGTGTCATCTATATTTATGAGTCGCCTTGTAGAAGCAATTCTGTTGTGGTGCAAAGAGATTGACGTAAGCTTGCTAAGCGCTTGCTTCACATTTATAATATAAGTCTGTACTTAGGATAAGTGTTATAATTACAATTCTTATGTTAACAACCAACCGTTTGCCAATTACTTTTTCTTCGGTTAATATTTAAATTTACAAAACACATACAAAATACTTAGAACGTACATTATAGCGGTATTTTCAACCCGACATTGTATGGATTTGCGAACCATAAAACACTAGCTGAGATAAACAAGGCTGGGTAGCATTCGAAACGTCGGGTCATAGTTAAAATTAATTCACTTATACGTTTTTAACAGTTAAAACAAAACTATCTTTACGAATGTAGAATTTACTATAGTCGTTTAAAAGGATTACATTGGAAAATAATTATAATATGTTTATTTTAAACTTTACCGTGTATGTTTCCTATACTTGAGGTAAGGTTACAACAAGTCAATTATAACTTCAAATAGAAGTAAAAAAGAATGCCGGTATTGTGACCTACATACTCGGATGTGTCTTGGATGTCCCACTTATGACGACTACTTGTACCAGTTTCGCTTTTAAAAAGAGAATAGTTCGAAAACCAGCTTGCTCACACGTTTTGTTCACACAGCTCAACAATTTAAATTTTTGCCACTTTTAACACAACAGTAGTGGGATACACGGATTGTTAAACACGTTTGGTAGAATAGTATGCAAAATAGAAAATACACGTAAGAGGTAATGATTACCCTTTAAAAAACATTTTGTAATATTGGTACTATTTTTAAGAAGTAAGTTCCAATGCCAACATGCCAATTGTTACTAACCCAACTAACGCAATTAGATTAATTAATTATGTATTATTTTAAAATAATGTATGGATCTATGGTCTACAAATAAATTATTATTATTATTATAGGCAGACAGCCCATCTAGTATAGATGTTATATGGCTGGGGTATTTCACCTCCCATCAAGTGAAGCCTACGCTTCTCAGTCTTACGCTATGATAAAAAAAAGATTAAATCTTTATAAAAGTGGGTAAGAACTAATTTTGTACTTCTTTTAATAATGAATCCGTTGTGTTTCAGCACATGCGTTGGTCCCACACACACACACAGAGCCTGGAGTGTGAAGAGCACCTGCTCTCACGGTGTACTCGACCACGAGTAAACTCCGCCATATTTGTATCAGCCGAACCCACCGGCTTCGGGGCGTTTGATCCTGGGGAATTTCTACGGCGACACGGCTCGCAATCGAAGCTGTGTAGAAAAGCTAGGTAATCATTAAATTTGTATGTTGAAACCAGTTTAAAATCCGTAAGAGATAAGTTGATTTATTTTTAATTTATTTCAACTACGGCCCAAATATCTATAATATCTACGACAAAACAAATGACTCTCGCATACTAGATTTGACTGTAGTGACGAATATTTTCAGCCCCGCGTGACCATGCTGCAAAGCATTCGAAACGTAGGCCTGTAGTTAAAAAAAATTGAAAGTAATTTGACTAATATATTTGGTGTTCTATTTATTTCTGTTTAAATGTGTACCTACTTGCGTAAAGAACGGACAGTCCGCAAATGTTGCTTGTTCTAGTATTGCCCGTATGTACTATATCGAATTTGGGAATAATATGATGGCAAGTTTGTGGTAATTCCACAACTTTTAAACGCAATCTTTGAAGTGACCTCAATGTGTTGGCAAATATTATAAGGCTAATAATTTTCAGATCGGCAGATAACATACCTCTTACAAGCATGACAGATTCGTCAGAAAGACTGTGCAAAGGAAGAGCACCGCGAGAGGAAACAATAAGCGAAGAAGGGAAATCAGATGACAGCGGAAGTGTCGAGACGGTCAAACATTTCGGACTACCGATTCTCTCCGTATCTGGTCCTTCACCCCCCGACGAGGACTACGACCAGATAGATGAGTACCTGTAGCATTTCCACACCAGTTTCCAGCTCAAATATGTGCTGGAGAACATGGGGCCGTCTTGGCCTAGCCCCGCACAAAGTCCCATTCCTTTTGACTAGGGAACTTTACAGGACTATTGTCTATGGTTTGAACTGTTTCTGGAATGAATTTTCTCTATGGTGGTAACAGAAGTGTGTCTTGCGCAGGGACCATTTTGAGTGCGTGTTTTTCAATTCTGTATTTTTAACCTATCGACTACATTAGGTGGGTAAGAATGTAATCTATATCAAGTATCTATATCTATTAACATTTTGTAACACTTTTATCACTAAGTATTGCACAATTTATTATTCTCATGATTTTAATATACCAGTGCCACTTGTGCAGTGATAAATGTAATGAAAACGGTAAAGTACGTATTTTATACTATTAGATATAGTGAGATGAGTAGTTTAGGAAGTCAGTAGAATTACTTGAGGCAATAATGCTCTCGTCTTTAAGACTAAAATGTATCTCCTTTCTAGATTAAGTTTGATGATTTTGAAGGTTGAACTTTGGTCCAAAGTATTGTATTCTGCACACAAAGTGTTTTAGGTGTAAAGCAAATGCGTTAAGAATGTATGAAGTAAGTAACTTCTTCGCAAAGCCTAAACGTAAATAGAAAGTTAGATAACTAAATGTAAAGTCAATTAAATTCTTGTAGATATTCTTCGGAGGTCTATGGCACTAATATTAATGTATAAATGTAGTGATAACTTTAAATTACTTCGAACTAAGAGTATACATAAGGTATAGTACGGGTAATTTGAACTATTTGAAATTGCAAGGCATAATATGCAAACAATTCAATGTATGGTCAGTTAAGTTATCCCTTTAATAGTATCCCAAGCGATAGGGGATCGCAATAAATATTTCTGTGTATATTTCTGTAAATATAAAAGTAAACGTTCCTTAACAAATATCAGAATACCAAATAAAATTACTCGCTCTAACATCCAAAAATATAAGAAATTTACATATTTAAATAAAACATTTTAACGGTTGAAAACGCGATACATTAGTTAAACTTATTTGAAAATGATTTTTAACTTCGGCCCGACGTTTCGGATGCTTTGCAGCAGCCGTGGTCACGGCAAAGTGTTTTATTTAAATGTTTACTACTCGCGTAAACTATAGACAGTATTAAATTTACATATTATTATATTGTAGATATCAAACCTTTCGTTTTAGGCAGTTTTTAGCCGTTCACAGCTGAATATAGGTGAACAGCTAAATGTGTAATAATAAAATATAATGTTACCAAAAGTGATAACGTTCCTTTGTAAAGTTAATTTTGTTTGTTTAAAATATAATTAAAAAATAATTTATTTTATTGCTTCAATTCTTCATTTATTACCACGAGTATATTACTTCATATTAGGCCATAATTACGCTTCTTCATAGATTTAAAACTACCCGTATCGTACCTTATGTAAACTTTCAAGTTTCTGATCAAAGAATTGACACTGGTGTTTAGGGACCAGACGGATTGGATAGAAAAGGTAAGCGTTTACCAAAATGGAACGATATTTACCTTTTATTATAGTAATTAAAAACCACTTTTTGAATTTAAGACTTGTTATTCCCTCCACTACTCTAGGTGTAATCCGAACCTAAGCCTTAAAATGCACGTCGATCCAAACTCCTTGGTTTCAGTAAATTTTTCACTTACTAATAAGAATTTTCATTATTTCAAACCATAGCAAAATGTATTAATGTCTGTGTCACATACATTTTATTTTTCCGATTAAGAGCTTAATTTTGTTCATAGGTAAGTAAAGTGTGGTAAATTTTAATATTAGAATTTATTAATAAGATATTTAATTATATTTAAGACTATTTTAAGATGAACACCTACATAATATTGTTTGCATTATCATTAAATATTCATAACGAAAAATTCTAATAAAAATAGAATAGGTTAAAAATGTTGATTCTTGTTTATGATTGTAAATATGTTTCTCAGGTTAATTGTAGAATATTTCAATTATATTATTCTTTGTGCGAGATCTGTATAGTATCTATGGTCATAATTGACATGTCACTGTCAAGCCAAGAAGCGGGAACTTGCAAATTGTCACTGTCACTACTCTTCTGCGAAAATATGTCACTATCATTGCGGGTAAATGGCAAAAGGATCTCTATTCTCTATATCTGCGACATACGTTGTTTTTCTGAAATTTTGTATGCACTAGTGATAACTAGTTTCAAAATCAATTGAAGGTGAAATGAATTTCTTTAGCGGCGTTGTTATATCACTACGTTATAGACATAAATTACGTACGTATTATTTCTAACGATACCTATTACCAATAATTAGTTTCCTATGTACCTTAGATTTTATCTTGTGCCAATCTTTATCATTATCGACGCCATCTCATGTTTATTATAGAAAATAAACTATCGACTGGATTGGTATACTTTTATTTGAGAAATAGATATAGATATATGTAGAACGTTTTCACATTTCCCATTTCTAGCTGTAACTTCTTAGCATTTAGGTGTGTAGCTTTTACAATATAAATTGCGTATAATAATGAATTGGTGTACATATCTACATAATATGCTCATAGATCTAAAATATATCTAATGAATTCGAAATTATTTGTAAATTATTTACAAACAACGTCTATTTACTATCACGATGGAATAAACTATTCGAAAACACTGTGTTGTTATTATTGAATTGTAAAACTTGAATTTAGTTGATAATAATCGTATTTAAGATAATGCTACAAAAATTACCCTTACTCACTAAGTAATAATTATTCAAGCTAGTAAGATTTTTTTTTTATTTATAATTCCTGGAGACTCCTGACGTTTCTAGATCCAATAATGATGATGAAAAAAAATCATAGTGCTTTTATTATTATTCAGATAATACCACAATCTCTTAGTTACAAGCCATACACAGTTCAAATCACCTTCTATTCGTATAAAGTTACGAAATTTTATAATAATTGAAGTATGCGGTAAGTAAATATTAACAGGCTTCGGAAAAAGTAGGATTAAAAAACGTGTATAATTTTATGTCATTAATCTTGAAGTCTTAAAAGACAGGCGGTCCCGGAAACAGTACTAATAGGAATATAATGATTATACATAGATGTCAATGTATATACATACATTGTACGCTGTATAAAGGAAGCTTCGTTTGTATAATACGTGGAAATGTGAAAATAATACGGTTTTAAGAAACGTGCATTTAAAAAATAAATAGTGCAATAAGAACCACGTTTCCATTAGATCGTGGTTAATCATTCAAGTTTGGCCTTTTAACGTATTTGCTCGGACTATTTGTAGCCTATTCCGTACCGCGTATGTTTTATTACTGTGTTAATAGTTTATCGATATTGATTCTCCTCTAGCCTTCGCTTCGAAACGTTTTCCATTGTTCCTAAAGAGAGCGGACTCCTTTAAACATGAAATTGGGTCGTTCGATTTAATAGGTAGTATAGTTGTATGTAGTAGTAGAAATTTAGGCGAGTTTAAATCGAAATGGAATTACATTCGATTGTATAATGTCATATTATAGCTGTGCCCGCAACTTCGTCCGTGTGGAATAGTTATTTTTAGCATCATATTACTTAATTTGCAAAAAATCTACTCAGTTTTATAAATTATATCTGTTACCCATCACGTCCGCGATCCGTCGTTCTTGCGAGTTAATTTTGAAAGGTAGACACATATCGTGGTTTTAATCATTTAAAGAAGATTTCTCTTTGATGATACCGCTTTCGCCGCACACGCATCGAAATCGCTAAAAGGTTAATAGTTTTCCCTTCCACTTTTTCCTCTGATCATTCGCTCCTTTTAGTCGCCTGATGTTTTAAAGTCGACAAATGTTCTAACAAAGACAAAAATATTTGTACGAATCAAATCCAGTTTATTTCCAATAATAGAATAAATTAATGCAAATCTTCTAAATTTGGTACCAAGGGAATAAATCATGCATTCAATGCGCTCTGTTATCAACCTTAATACAACTACCACATTTGCGCTGCTTAAGTTGAAAATTAATCAGCACGTCCTGCGTCAGTTGTGGTAAAGGGCATTGTAGAAAACCCAGTAAGCTGCACCAAGAAATCGTATTAATCTTTTCTCACCACTTGGAAGATAATTTGATAAAATCCTTATCGGTTGTCTACGTCATAAGGAAAATAAGTCGCTGAAGTGTCAAGTCTACTAAATCAGCGGCCTAATAATCTGTCACTCAAGCAGTAAGTTATTTTTATATAATACTAGATGAACTGGCCAACGTTCTTTTGTCTTACAAGGTAAATCAACACAATTGATTACCGCAAAAATCGTTATTGTGAGTCAATTGCTTAAAAGTTAGACATATACCGTGGTCTTAATCATTAAAAGATTTTTTTTTTTATATTTGGTACCGCTTTCGCAGCACACGCAACTATTTTTGGGTATTGAATTTCCACAGCGCACGCAACAGAAAGCCTCAAAGATTTTCCTCGTTCCACATTTCTCACCGTTTCTTAGCTGCTATTGGTCGCGTTCTGATGATTTATATTATATAGCCTTGATGAATGCTCGAACGAACACAAAATTTGACAATTCGAGGTTTAGTTAATGCATACAGTTCAAATTGACTCTACATTGTAGTTAGGGATCGTCTTGTATGAAAAACTACTATTTTTTGAGTTTTCGCGGCAATTATTAGATTTTTTCTTAAAAGCAATTCTCCGGCTACTAGGAACATTTTAAAAAGTTAGATTAGTAAAATTGGTTCAGGCGTTGTTGAGTGATGCGCTTAGGAACACATTTTGCGATACATGTATATATAATAGATAGCTATAGATCATACGCAAACATTAAAATATAATGTTATATGTTATGGTTAATTGCATAGCATAAACACAAGAGTCCCTACCATTAATCTGCGCTCGCGGTTTATGGTAAGCCGTAAACGGAATTGTTATATCTTCTTGGCGTTGCTTCATAAATCACGACGCCACTAAGAGATGCCGCATTCTGGTACTTGATCAATTTTAAATTATTTTTGTGTTTAGCTTTAGTATCTGGCTTTTGATAAAACGTATTTTAAAGAAGAAATGGATGCTTCCATATAACGCTCTACTATACTCGTAAAACACGCGACCAACGTACCAGCCTTGGTTAATGTCGTCAAAATTATCAATTTAAGATTCAAAGATTTTTGTCATGCATAAGGCTAGACATTCTATTCATTAATGTTACGATAAAAATATATATTCTTTTATTATAAAGGAAGACAAATAAGCATGAGTTTAAATATCGGCAAAATATCGACTGTCGACCTTCTGACTTTGGATATCCACAGACTGATACCAAAATACGGTTAATCTTTTCAGCGAACGGTTCTTTCATTTCTGAATGGTGGTTCTTGACTCGTATGGAATTATTATTAATATTAGTCTGTTTTTTTTTTTGTGGCATCGAATTTACTTCTAGACCTTTATATAATTCATGAATGCATCGTACTGATAAAGACCATAATAGGCATAGCTTTTTTGTTTATATAATCACATGGTGCTTCGAAGTGAATTTTCAGCCAGTAACATTCGTCAAATATATACTGCCCTTATTAGCTTGGATAAGAAGCTCCTAAAGAAACAAGGAATAAAGTTTGAAAACTGTATTTTTTTCACATGTTATTGCACATTAAGGACCTATATAATTTAAGGTAGCTCAATTGGTAGAACAGCACGGCAAATAAAATATTCAGAACACGTCTAAAATTTTAAAATCTGTTATCTTTATGATATCAATTTGAGTTAATTGCTAATTGTATCAATATATTTTGTATCCGAATATAACCTAGTAACTAAATGTGTAAAATATAAATCTCAATAAAACAGCTCGTTAACAAAAATTAACATTTATTCTTGCTGGTCTGTTGTATAATATGAAATCAGATAACAGTTTCTGAAACAAGGCGCAAAACCTTGGCCTTTGATATTCCACTATCAAATGTTTGAAGTCACAATCGCTCATTAACATAACCGATGGTAGATATACATTTTGAAATAGCGTAAATGTTTTCGATAATCCTAAGAGCTTTAAACATCGTAAATATTATTTATATTGTATAATTATCATATCATGTATTGCTATGCACAAATTATTTTTGTAGTTCGCGAGTACACGTGGAAAACTTAGCGATATATAACTGGATGCATAAAGAATTAGGACTTTCGAGTCGTAACTAACTAATTCATTTCTATCTGACAATGAAGTCAAAACTGTCTTTAGAAAAAATATGATTTTATCTATGTACCATTACAATTTAATATTTTCAAACGTATGCGTACGATTGCATTATGTAAATTAAAATCTATTTATATTAAGAGAATAAAGCCGTGTAAGATACGGTACCTGAATTTGTAACGATAGAAACACGTAACCATGTAGATGCCGGTTCACGTGCCGCCTTGTCATTTTTTTATCCACCCTTAGCTGAATGGCTATATGTATATATGGAAGAACGCGTTACTCGCAGGTGATTCTAGGTTTGAAACTCGCGTAAAAATTAATAATTTCGGTTGGACAAGACTCGGAAGTCAACTTCTTGGAAACAACGTACACAGTTGCGTTATAAGCCCTGCATTCGTTAATTTGGACTGAATAGTATTTAAGTATGTATGCTACATTTCATCGCTTAAAACACTAAGCCGATGTTAATAAATTACTTGCGAAACGGCGTAAGCTCATTTGAATATTTCACCATTATATTAAAACTAACTGAATAATTCAAACACCGTTAGTTTAGTATAATTGCCAATTAATATCGCAATCGCATATTCGAGCTATATTTGAAGTAATGAATTGTTTTGGATTATTGCTTTTAAGCTGTAAGTAGGATTTAAGTAAAAAAAGTTTAAATAAATAACTTTAAGGCAACACGGAAGGGAGTCTTGTCTCCACGTGTAAAAGTTTGAAACGTCGGGCCGTAGTTGAAATATTTTTCAAATAAGTTACACTAATGTATATCGCGTTTTAAACCTTTTATTTAAATAAGTACTACTCGCATAAACACAGGCAGACTATTTTTTTTATAATGCTGAAAAATTGTTATTGCAGACATACTATAATTTTATTTTATTTACTACAATGCTCTACTTGAACGAATAAATGACTTGCGTTAAACGCTTATGTGTAAACTTGCTTAAATCTTGTGTTGTACCCGGTGAATAAATAGTTTCTTAAAGCAATAGATTTAAAAAGCCTTCCCCTTTATTTGCAATTGTTATCTTGTTAAAAGTCGCATAATTAACAATTGACTCTATTATGTTTCGTTCTTTCTTATTGATTTGTTATTTTATAGATTTAAAAAGCTATTTCTAATATTCGTACTTTGGAATGCCTTAAATAGCAGTAAAAGAATAAATCTGAATGAATGTTTTCTAAGTTTAGTCTTATTAAAACGGTATAAGCTTAATTAGGATTGGGAAAAACATTAGTATAAATATTTAAAGCCCCCACACAGCGGTATACGTCACGTATCACTCCAGCTTAAGGTTAGATAATGGTAACATTAGGGATACGTGCATTCGAATTCAATTCACTGAAACACCTAAGAAAGCCCTCTTTGTCTGATAGATCGAGATTAATATAGGAATTACGATTAAATTGCTTTTCGAGAAATATCGGGCAATATTGAGTCTTTAGAATTGAACAGTTCGTTCTTATTCGAAATAGATTCGGCTGATTTTAATAAAAGGCATTATGGATTACGATTTTCTCGAAAGAGTATTATTTATATATTTCGGAGATGGATTTTATAAGTATCATACGTATGTGTGTTTTTTTGTTTATAAAGAAATTGTTTAAAACGCAAAGTATTCATTTAATTACGGCCCGATATTTTGGATGCTCTGCTGTAGCCGTTGTCACTGGGGACTTTATTTATCTTAGAAACATAATTATTAAAATAATATAAAAAAATAGCGTATTGACACGTAAGAGAATGATATGGAATAAAATGAATTGAATGAAAAAGCATGTATTACGAATACTACTCTTTAAAATTTACAATAAACAATGTTTCTTACTTAATTTACAATGTTTATTTTCTACCAATCACTATCATATTTTAAATAAGCCTAGATCCGTGTCCATCGGCAAGGGCCTCCCCTCCAACCTTTTCGATTCCTCCCATTTACTCTATTCCACGACTCGGCCACTTTCCTAATGTCATGAGAGAACAATATTATTATTTTTTAAATCTCCATGATAAGTTTACCTGTATTAAAATATAACGAAATTATTGAAAAAAAAAACATAGTGCTGCGTACCCCACATAGTCCCTGTTATTGATAGCTTTTTAAAAAACATAGATTCTACTAAATGAAATAAGTAAAAATGAATTTATAAAACGTTTCTTAAAAATGTGAGAAAAAATTTTTAAACGACTCTTTTAAAGTAAAGGTAAACGACTCTTCGTTAACGTAGATAGGTCAGCGATATGTATCGTATCCGCGTAGCATCCGTACGTCTACGGCATCGTAAACAATGCTACGAACCAGCTACGCCGTAGTCTCGTAGAGAAGGCGTTCACGGTTAGTTTTATTTATTTTGTAAGTGTATTGGAATATTGTTTCGGAAGTTTGCATTTTCTTAAGTATGACTTCAGTTTGTGGTCATAAATTTCAAACACTTATGATATAAGGCACAATAAGTTCACATGTGCCGATTAAAAAAAACTTTCAGCCGTTTAAATTCTGAAATATATTTTGCGTTTTAAACAGTTAAAGATTTTGGCAGGTATTTTTTAATACCGTTTATTATTAACACTCAGATTTCTACTGTTCCTGTAATACATAGATGAAGTTACAGTCGCAGATCTTATTTTAGTACAATACCCAAGAAAAAGATGATTTACTTACATTTACGTCTAACGAAGCTCTGGTAAAAATTAAATTCAAATATGTTTTATTCACACTTAAGAACATACCGTGTATATACGGAAATTATAATATAAGAAAACTCAGATGGATTATAATTATCACACACACTAAATTAACAACAGATAAGTTGCAGCTCCGATTTTCGGCTAATGCCCCTGAATAAAAACAGAAATATACATTGAAAATAAACTATTTTAATTATTTATTTGACCGCCTCTGTCCAAATAAATGTATTGCCTATCATTGCGTTAAGTGTGAGAAGTCCTGGGTTTCGAATCCCAGGGAAACAAAAAATTGTTTTGGTCAGGCAGGGCACAGAAGTCTGATCTTGCCTGTTAAAGAATGGACACTGAAGTAAAAATTGATTTTGTATTTTAATTTAAAGTGTAGCTGTGTCGGAGAGAGGAGGTGGTGAAATTGACGCATATGTCGTGTGCCTGATCTTTGAGGTACATGTAATTTTTATTTGTTAATGAAAATACTTAACTCTTAATCAGTCATAGCGTCGTGATGAATTTGGTGCAGACACTCAAACACACAGCATCCGGATTCCAGTCACGTCACTCGATCACTGGACTGGAACATCTGAATTATTCATGATAGCTGGTATCTAAGTCGTTCAGGGTTGGCGTGTGTGACATTATGATTAATACTTTTATTTCAGCGGATAAGTCTTCGCCCCTGTTTTATTCAGTTATTGTCGTTTCTAGTTTTTACTTTTATTGTCTGGGATAACCGTTTTTATGTGGGTAATATGATGTAGGTAGTTCAGAATATTTAGCGTATTTATTATGATTGTTTGTACCAAAATACTCACAGCCTTTTGGTGTTTTGATATTAATCCATACTAATATTATAAAGCTGAAGAGTCTGTTTGAAGTCACTAATTACAGTAAATACTGGTTTCATTTTAAAAAAAGATATTGTTTTGGTTAGAACATTTATCGAGGAAAGCTGTAATCTAAAGCTTATATAAATTGCGACATACTACGCAATAAAACAGTAGAAAATGTGGAAAAACGGGGAAAAATATTAATTTTGATTCGAGTATGTACGAAGGAATGATTTCCCTTTAAATGATCTAAAAAATGTCAGCGACGGTACTCATAATCTCTACCTTTTAAGATTAACTTTCAAGAACGACGTGTCACGACCTACGTCGTGGGTAACGGGTATAATTTAAAAGTCGCTGGCACTGATAGTTAATTAATTTGTATAAGTTTTATTTTTACCCATTTTAGCCTTTTTATTGAAACATTATTAAATACCTAAAATTCGTCAATTAAATTGGACACTCGTTTCTAATGTATGTTTTAGCATTTATTCACGAAAGTTTCATCTCATCATCAAGAAATTCTATTGAACAATTGTATCAGATATTCATCAAATATTTATTATTAAAGAATTTGTAATAAAAATATAATTATCCAGAAGGGCTGTGGCAATATGCAAATCACTGAATCAATTTATATATATATATATATTTTAAAGAGCATTTTAATTAGTTGTTCCACGCTTTCTGCCCGTATATAGGACAAGTTAGTAGTTCTTCTCCAAAGTCTAATTTTAAATGTACTAAATCACTTTGCAGTATGCACCCCTAGGTTTGACATTTGATCTCAATGCGCAAGCAAACACGTAATACTCGTACAGACAAACAATGTTCGAACCAATTGCCCAGTCTATATGACCTTACATATTCGCTATGAGTTATTGTCCATGGCATAACATTTTAAAAAATACACATGGCACGTGTGTTGTTCACAATGTAGTTAAATAGTTTTTTAAATACAAGGTGAAATATTCCAACTACATAAACTTTCATATCTATTTTTTTTTTGTTATGGAACTTGGTTTACACTGCATTAAGTGAGCTTGTCTTGTTGAAAATACCGTTTTCTTGATTTTTCTGTTACTATTTGATAAAAGTGAAATTCAGTATTTAGTATAAACAAGAAATTTATACAACCTCCGCGTTTCAAGCTAGCATTGCGATCATCACGAAAGATTAATTCTGAATCTGGGTTTGAATTTTAGTAAATCCCGTCTTGGTCACGAACTACCGTCAACAGATGTCAAAGACGTCAAGCATATCGCGGTTCGTTTTCAGATCGACCGCGCATGAATTGTAGATTTTATATGGCTTGGGTTCTCCTATCGTGTGAAATGCATACTTGTCTGTCCTCATCTATCATATAATAACACCATTTTATTTACATCCATTCGCTTAGTAATTACACTTAGATCCATCAAAAAGTTAATCGCAGTCAATATTGTTCTATGTCAAATAAAGTAATTTTAAAGCAATGCATAACAAATAGTGTTTGCTTTGATGTTGAATGATTCTTAGAAGTGTAATAATGGTTTATAGGAAATGGGATATTTTTGGGCTAAATATGTTTGCGTATTTTGTTCATTTTTAAAATAAGTTAAATTGTATGTCTCCAAAATGCCTCCCCCATCTTTTCCAACTCTCTCCTGTTTCTTGTTTTTCTCCACCACGTTTTTGTAACTTGCTGGATGTCATCTAACCATTCCTTTTGGACCTGCCGATTTTCGTTAGTAGTCGTTAGGCCACCATTCCGTCACAATTTTTGACATCCTAGCAACGTGTCCTACCCAGTTCTATTTGAGCCTCCTTGCCATTTTTGGAGCGTCATTTACTTTAGTTAAGGATCGAAGTTCGAAGATCAACTCCCAACATTAACCTGAATATTTATTTACTAACGCATTTCTTTTATTTAAACAGTCTAGTAAATGGCATTGTGGCTCAAGAAAATTCTATAAAAATACCGTCACTTTGAGTTTTAGCAAAAAGCTAGCACAAAAAGCACACATTTGGAATATCAAAGCCGCTGAACAAGAGAGAAGGCATTGTCTATGCTTACAATGGAATATTTTGAAAGCTAAACATTATCCCAACCCGTGCGATCGACATTACAGCGGAGCTAGAATATTGTCGTTGGAAAATTCGGAATATGCCCATTTTCTCTTTAAAAATGCATATCGATATTTTGAAATTTCTTAACGTGATTTACTTGATGGAAAGAAAACCCTTAGAAATATAGTATATATATAAGATGAAGATGATAAGATAAGATAAGATGCTCTATTTTTACTTTTGGGCCTTGTCAAATAAAATACAATAATAATAAAAAAAAAATTAAACTACAGATCGACCGCCGACATATCTCTGATGAGTTTTAGTCTATCTGAAACATGTTGGATTTCTACTGGAAATCTGGATATTAAATGAGTGGTAGGAATTCCGAAACTCCGTCCGGACACGAACCACCGTCTACAGATGAAAAATCCGTGAAGGTTAACCGCGTTTCGATTTCAATCTGTGAATTTCCGAATATCCGGGTTTTTTATCTACCATCAAATGAACCCTATGCTTGTTTGTCATAAAAAAATATTTTAGTTACAGAAATGTTTGTTAATAGGTCCAGATTATTGTTACATTTGACACAAGTTTTGAGAGCGAAGTGCAACAATTACAAGTAATGAAGAATCACTATGTGAATAAAAAAATGTTTTTAGATAAAAAAAATAATTACGACACGGACGTGACTTGAAGCGGCATCCAAAGGGTTCTGTGCTATTGCTATAACCAATTGAACTACCGTGTCCTTGGTTAGAAGATCCGGATGCCGGTTCAAATCCTGCCCGTGTCGAAAATTGTTTTTATTCTAAAATCGATATTTAAACTATGTAGTGCCATCACGTGAAATAACACGTGAAAAATATTTAAGTTTTCAAGGAAGAAGCAATTACAAACTAACTTACTAATTGTTTAATTAGTTATATCATGTCACTAACACAGAATTTGTGAACTACACTCGGTTGTTGCAAACCATAGCGAGGCTTAAGTTGTCCTACTTTTTTGTTATACTCTGCCCTCGAGGATGCTTTAGTTTTAATTAACGTTTTAGATTCACACTAATAAAGTAGTAAAACATCCATGCTGAGTACTTGTTGTAGTGAGAGGTGTGTAATTAAAAAGATTTTCCCGTTATTTTTATTAGATACTTTGCTTTCCTAATTATGTGAAACTAATTATGTATATATTCATTACTGTTTTTACTTCATGCTTAAGTAACTTAAGAACGTTATATTACTCGTTAGCGGTTAGGGTTCGAATCCTTGAAAAGCAATATCTTATCTTACTAATATATAAAGCTGAAGAGTTTTTTGTACGTTTAAACGCGCTAATCTCAAGAACTATTGTTTCGAATTGAAAAAATATTCTTGTGTTGGGTAGAACATTTATCGAGGAAGGCTAAAGGCAAATTGCGATGCGACTAATAAAAGCGAAGAAACAGCGGGTAGTTCGAAAAAAAAACGGGGAAAATTATTCATCATTATGGGTTTCTAAGGCGTACGCTGCATAACGGTTCAAGGTACCCAAAAATATGTACGAACGGCGACCGACGTCGTGGGTAACAGCTTAAGTTTATAATGGTGAAGAGGTTTGCAAAAACGAATTTGAATGCCGAAAATAACGATTCTCGCGGACAAAATCTATAACTAGCTGATACAGCTATTCACAGATGAAAATCTTGATCAGGTCAACTTTTTACCTGTCAATAAAATCAATAAATGAAACACACACAGACACAGAAATGTCTGCTCCATGCCTAGTTCCGAAATATGGGACTTTAGACTTTTATAAAAGGTGTACTATTTAATCGAAAAAATGTTTTATTAGACTGATTGTAATTTGTAAAGCTTTTATTTAGCTCGACCTGTACGGAATTTATTCATTTGGGTCGAAATTAGAAATTGAAATTTAAGCACCTTCCCGTTTTCAGATTGATCTGAAATTTGGTACACAAATTTAATTTACAATATAATAATATCAATAACATTATTAATCCAAAATGGCCGCCGATACATAATGGCGGATTACATATGTTTCCTTAACCCCTTTAACATGGGTATCAAATGAGAGAACTACACTAGTAAAGACGATGATTATGTCAAAATTAAAAAAAAAAGTTTTCAGTGCACGAAAAATAAAACCGTTAACGTAAAAAAAACCGTAAAAAAAACGGTAAAAACTTTAAAGTTATTTAGCGATTTTTATTCTAATGACGTCAACTATATTTGTCTTCCCTTCGCGCTAATTTCTCTTGATTTTGGCATACAGCCTTGTTAAAATAAAACAAAACAAAAGAAATGCAATTCCCTTGGTACTTGATATATATGGTGAGATATTCGCGTTTTTACACAAAATGTCGTTGGATGTATCGTTGTTTACCCTCAGGGCATTATTTCAGATACTTCTATATTTACTTTTCCTTTTTAATTCAATACAATACAAGCATTATCATCATAAACTACGCAATATTTTTTTAGGATACAGGAGGACTCCATGAAGTTAACTGCCAACTTAATGGAAGGTTATATACCTCAGTCAAATAACACATAAATAAGATGCTTCCTGCTTCTTCGTGGACGGTGGTTCGTGACCCAGGCGGAATATTGATATTCCTACCACTCATTTAACAACCAGACGAAGTCAACCATGTTTCAGAAAAACTATATACATTGATAAGAATATGTTGGACTCGACAGTCATAGCCTAGTCGTAGATTACTGCCGTTACATCAAAAATATCCACGTTATATCATTTCTTGTTCAAGTATCGACTCACATAACATTAAATACTGCCTATAGTTTACGCGAGTAGTACACATTTAAATAAAACACTTTAACGGTTTAAAACGCGATATATTAGTTAAACTTATTTGAAAATGATTTTTAACTTCGGCCCGACGTTTCGGATGCTTTGCAGCATTGTGGTCACAGGGAGACTAAAGATGGAGGATGTCTCTGACGTCAAAGTAAAAAGTTGCTACGCTAGCGCCATCTGTTCCGTCGAAGTTGGTATTTGGAGGAAAATGGCCGGGTCCTTACAGAATTGACTAACGGTGTCTTCGCGTTTGCCGGTATGCTGTTTATTGGGATTCAGAGTTTTTCTCTGACTCTGAATCCCGATATCTATATATATATTTAAACCGTTAAAGTGTTTTATTCACATAACATTTAAAAATGAAAGCTAGATTATAAAGTGATTTAAATAAAAATAAAGATGACGCAGTGGGGACATAAACTCGCGCTCTATCTAGTCTAATTTAATCGGTTGTCACGTCAATTTCCCATTGAACAATAGTTCATCGTAAGTAGATCCTAAATATTTTTTATCAATATAAGCACTTATTTGTCACCTTAATATAAATAGTACTCAAACCAGTGCATGTAATCTATGTTATGTGTAGAGCTTTCATCTGTCTAGCGTAGTGATAAAGAGGAGTGCTTCGCAGCTAAACGTTCAAACTCCACTCCTTCTGTGAGGCACTAAACGGTTGAAATATTTCTTAATATAAGGGAAAAAGAGAATGAAGATAGGGAGCAGATTTTTCAACATACGGCGACTGATTTAAAGAAGTATGTTTAATAGACTCCATTTTATTTACTTCTTGTTCTTTTTTTATGACAACGGAGGTGGAAAGCATGGAATTGTAAAACTCCAGCTATATAATATTTTGAAATGATACAAAAACGACCAAATTAGGCTTAAATGTTGAAATTGAACGTCTATGGACGGTGGTTCGTGACTCGGACGGAATGGAATTTCAAAACCACCCATTCAGAATATTCAGAAAATTTTTAAACACGTTTGACCCGGTTAGCAATGCTACCGTTGGACTAACGGACCCGTCAAAACCGTCTTGTTGTGTGATTTTATTTTAGTACTTTAGTCTTAACTATAAAAATTAAAATCTTATTTATAGTTCACCAACGAATTTAAAAAAATACAGTAAGTATTATTTATATATATGGGGAAGGATGAATTTAGCTTTTGTGGTACCCAGAACTCCCCACAATGCCTATTTCCTGTGGTGCCCCACACTTCATATTTTAAATTGAAGAGAACTTATAATTTGAAATATCAAGATTTACTGGTTTGAATTTGAAAATTATTTTTGTGTTCGTTAGAGCATTTGTCGAGGTAGGTAGGAAATGTGAAAAAACTATTCAAGATACCAAAAAAATATGTGTGAAAGAATGATTCCGCTTCAAATGATTTGAAAAAAGTCTACGACAGTATATGTCTATATTTTAAGATGCAAGAACGACGCGATGGGGACGACGTCGTGGGGGACAGCTTAAATTTTGTAGAATTGAACAGGAGGTTTGCAAAAACAAATGGACGAAGTCGCTGAGACAAGTTGTTATATATAGTGTAGACATTTATATATTTGGAAAATTTCGATATTTTCACCAAAATTCAATTTCTATTTAAATTGTATTTAATACAATAATTCTCAAAACGAAGGCCACATCTCAAGTATCGCTTTCGTCTTGCTAAAAGCAGCTTGACCTTTGCTTGTTTCATATTAAATGATTATCTGACTTTGCAAGTGTTAAGAAACCTTGCGGGTCTAATAGATATTCTTATCAAAAGTAAATATTTCCAAACTATTTTGGATGGTTGGATATTATACTGAAATTATATAAGTATATCGTATTTTAGGTTGATTGAGTATGAACATTATATGTTATTTTCAAAATGCATTATGTAGCTAAAATCGCGTTTCCCCGTATTAACCAATGAGCTACGGAGGCAGTCAACAGCATAATAAAATCTAAAATCGCAATGAAATATGTTTCTTTGTAAATAAATAAGAGCATTACCCGGGAAAGACAAGACATTTAAATAAAACACTTTAACGGTTTAAAACGCGATATATTAGTTAAACTCTTTAATGTCTCCCCATGACCGCGGCTGCTGCAAAGCATCCGAAACGTCGGGCCGAAGTTAAAAATCATTTTCAAATAAGTTTAACTAATATATCGCGTTTTAAACCGTTAAAGTGTTTTATTTAAATGTGTACTACTCGCGTAAACTATAGATAGTATTTAAAGACTAGACACTTTAGGGTATAACATGTGCTGGAACAAATATCAATATAAAAATAAAAACAATTAATAATTGTGATAATTTGCGAAGGGCATTTAAGAATTTTTTCTCTGGCCTTGTTTGAGTTGTAGAAAAAGATATAGATATTTTTCGACTGAATAGACTAAATGTGTTACTCAAGTACTATACTTTAACAACTAAGTATACGCGAGTAGTACACGTTTAAATAAAACAGTTTTACGGTTTAAAACGCGATAGATTCGGTCTCCCCGTGACCACGGCTGCTGCAAAATGTCCGAAACGTCGGGCCATAGTTAAAAATAATTTTAAGATATGTTTAACTAATATATATCGCGTTTTAAACCGTTAAAGGGTTTTATAACTAAGTATACTTATTATGTTAATTTACTTCACTTAATTGATTGTAACTATTATTATTATTACATATTCCCTTTTACAATTTCAGAGTATTAAAGATGGATGCGATAAATGTTACGAAGCGACATAGTTAGTAGTTCATAGATCCAACTCATAAGGGCGTTGAACGCTAACAAAAGCGTTAGTTAGCCATCCTAAAAAATGCTATCTTCAGAAATATAATTAAGCTTGGAAAAAATTGAGCCCGCATTTTTCAACAGCACCACAATCCAATTTGTCACGGTGAAAACTTTCCGCTTTTTGTGGTGGTAGTGCAAAAATTTAATTTAATCAGCTCCAGTTTGTGACTTACTGTACACAGGAAAGTATTTGCGAAGTAATAACTGGAGGAATAAAGCGAACTTTTCATTATTTCCTCTTTGAAACGGAAGTCGACGATATTAATTGTATCTTGTTTTGCGACTTTATTAGAGAAGCATAGAAATTAAACAATATTTAAATTCAAAGTCTAAACATTTATTTCAAACATGCACATATTATACTATTGTGATATTGTTTATGGTCCGAGACTTTTAAAGAGAACTCAGCAATCTATACAACGAGTTCAAAACGCGTGCGCACGATTCTGCTATGACGTTCCTAGACGTGGACATATTACTCCCTTTCTAAACAAGCATAATAAACTGAAGATGGTAAACCGGAGGGATCTACATTTTGCATCGATGCTGCATAAACTTATCTCTTCTGGAAGACCTCTGTATTTGGTAAAAAAGTTAGCGTGGTTTTCGTCAGACCGTAAGCCGCGAGATTGCGCGCGCAACTGGATGCTTGTGCAAAAGCACTATAATTCGGGAACTACGGGGGCGTTTTCTATAAAAGCGAGCAAAATTTGGAATAGTCTACCTCCTCCACTAAGGAAATGCACGATTGAAAGTACTTAAAAAAAAAAGTACCGCGACATATTAATGAAATTCCAAATTAGCTCGACTAAGTACATATGACCTTAACAACAAACCATTGAAAATATCTTTTATTCTTTTTAGTATTCTTTTACTTACGCAATAGTTTTGCATTCGCGCTGCCACTAATGTAAGTCATAATTATAGTTTTTTAAGTTCTTTACAACTTTTCCACAATATTTATATGTTTTGGTACTACTTGTTATCTGATAGGGACAGACTGAAAATCAGCGCTTAGCAAGCCTTGCTGAGCACATGCTGAGTCTTGATGCCTTTTAGCACAAAGTTAACATTGTACTTTTTTTTGTATTCTTTTAATTGTAAGGTTACTCTTTTTTACTTATCTTAATTGTAAATTATGTACTTTGTGATAATAAACGGATTATTTATTTATTTTATTTATAATATATAAAGCTCAAGTTTGAATTGAAATATTCTTCCTTGTTCTGTTGGTTAGGCCCATTATCGAGGTAGACTAATAGGAGCGAATCATCAGCAGGAAATGTGAAAAAAAAATGGGAAAAATTATTCATCATTGTGGGTTTCCGATGCGTACGCTTGCAGCGTAACGTAAACGGTTCAAGATACCCAAAAGATGAAGGATTCCTCTTTAAATAATCTAAAAAAGTCTGAGACAGTATATTTCTATCTTTTAAAATTAACGCGCAAGGGCAACTGTTACCCAGCTTGGCTGATTGTCGTAATCAGACAACGTGGGTTACAATTGGCTTAAATTTATAAAGATAAAGAGGAAGTTAGCAAAATCAAATTTGGTTGCCCAAAATAAGTATTATTCGCGAATGACACACTACACACAACAATACTTATAAATTTGGCCTAATAATTGTTACAATGTGTGCTTGTGAATTTTAGTTATTTTAATACATGCGCTACCTTCTAAAAGATTTTGTGAAAGTATATATTCTTAAGTTTTTTTACTTTTTTTACTGATGAATTACAAAATTTCACCTTCGCATTACTTAGATAGGACATAGCTAGCTAGGATTTTTAGCGTAAGTCTATTTATTTATTTATAAGTTCACCAACATTTATTACATTACCCACACCGCAGTTTTTTATACTAATAAAATAAAAAGTTAAATGTAATAAACAATTATAGGTAAACATAACACACGATTTTCCAAGGACAGCAAATGAAATCGACAGAGACGCGCGTTATATGAAGGAAGTAGTTTTTTTGATAAACCGGCCGAGAAAATGAGATGCCAAAGAAAAATTGTTTTTGTATTAGTTCCAAATATAGATTGTGCGTTTGCATAGAGATTAGTTGAAGTTGATCTATTTACAATAAATCCATGTTGTGCGTCATGAATGATCTGTTTAAAGTCTAGACGTTCAACTCCTCAAGATAAATGGCATGTTTAAATAAAACACTATAACGGCTTAAAACTTATATTATATATTAATTAAACTTATTTGAAAAGAATAAACGTCAAGTCGTAGTTAAAATAATTTACAAATAAGTTTAAGTAATGTATTTCGCGTTTTAAACCGTTAAAGTTTTTTATTTAACGCGCGTAAACTACAAACAGTATGTATGGGATGACTAGCTGTACGGACGTCAAAACGAAAAGCGTACGTCCAAACGATCCAAAGCATAAAGCGAAATTCAAGATGTATTTTTATTATAATACTTACTTTTCTAGGTATGTTTTATAAAATTATCAAAAAATACGCTACTCTTTACTCCATTAATACTGATCATATTAGAGAATATATTAGCAAAAAATATTGCACTATTCTTGGAGAACGGCCAAGAAAACTACACCGTTATGCAAACCACAGCAATGATGTATATAAGTTTACAATATGAATCGTTTTATGGCTGGCTTACATGAATACAATGTAAATAACATGAAACAAATATCAGACCCTAAATGAGCATTTGCGAGATAAGAGAAAATTTGTATTGCGGTATCTTCAAAAGAAATGTCGAATAGTTCTATAAAAATTAATGTGCTCATAGTTGCAAGCAATGAACTAAATACTCTCTGTAGTTTACGCAAGTAGTATATAGTTAAATAAAACACTTACCGGTTTAAAATGTGATTTATATTAATTAAACTTATTTGACAGTTATTCTAACTACGGTCCGACATTTCGGATGCTTTGCAGCAGTTGTGGTCACGGGGAGATAAAGCATCGAAACGTCGTCGGACTGGAGTTAAAATATTTTTCAAATAAGTTTAACTAAATACTGTCTAATTTAAAAATCGAAAATAAATTGAAAAAATTTTCGACTCGTGCAGGACTTGAACCGGCATCGTCAGCTTTCCGTGCTGTTGCTCTGAATACTGTCTGTAGTTTACGCGAGTAGTACACATTTGAATAAAACAGTTTAACAGTTTAAAACGCTTATATTTTAGTTAAATCTGTTTGAAAATATTTTTTTAACTACGGCCCGACGTTTTGAATGCTTTGCAGCAGCCATGTTTACGGGGTCACTCCGAGTTCAAGTTTACCTAAAATATATCGCGTTTTAAAACCGTTAAAGGGCAAAAAATGAAATTAATAAGCACATTAATGTATAGTAAAAAAACATAAGAATGCACCGAAAACGTGTCCTTTTTTAATGATAGAGGATGACAGACATGGCATGGGGTCCACTAGATGGTAGGTGATATACCTCACCCTGTAGCATTTAAACAAGATCCGCTGTCGATCTATTTTGGCTTTGGATAATCGGAAATCCACAGACTGAAACCAAAACGCGATTAAGCTTCATGGCTTTTTCATCTGTGAACGGTGATTTGTGATCCGGACTCAATTTGTATATTCCGACCACCCAATGAATATCCAGGTTTCCAGACGAAGTCCAGAATGTCATAACAAACATGTTGGACCTGGTGGGGATCAACTCACGACATATATCGCTACCATTAGACCATCGAGCCGTTTTTTCTCTTTATAACCGGTGCAAAGAGGTAAAATAACTTCTTAGCACAATATTTGTACGTACTGTTTGTATTTTAATGAGGTATTCGTTCCGATACGTCACGAAGGAATTCTTCGCAGGGAAAATATGGAACTGTTGTAAGTCGGTGAAGGTTAAAATGACACGCAGAGTAATAAAAGTTGAGAGATTTCCTGTGTTGAGACGTTTTTATAGTCTCCGCTTTTAGTCAGCTTAAATGCATCTTTATTGAGAGCATGTCTCTTTTAAGAACGACTAGTTTTCTTGCAATTTTATTTTAAAAAAGATCGGTATGGCCTCGTCTTTTGTATGTATACTGTCTATAGTTTACGCGAGTAGTACAAATTTAAATAAAACACTTTAACGGTTTAAAACGCGATATATTAGTTAAACTTATTTGAAAATTACTTTTAACATCGGCTGTCTGCCCGTGACCACGGCTGCTGAAAAGCCGAAACGTCGGGCCGAAGTTAAAAGTCATTTCGCGTTTTAAACCGTTAAAGTGTTTTACTTAAAAGTAATATGTACTCCAGTTATTAATTGATTCCTTTTTTTAATCTATATCGATAGAAAACTTTTTTTATGATAGAGTTCTCCTCTACTCCAAGAATGAGGTTTAGTGATGGAAGCTGAACTACATCGAATATTCGTGAATTGAATTGCAACGCGATTGTTCTTTACGCCTTTTTCGTCTGTGGACGGTGGTTAGTTACCCTGAAAGAATTTCGATACGCAGCAATATTAAATGGGTATTTTATATCCAGATTTTCAAATACCAACATGTATCAGAGAAATTAAAAAAATAATTAGAAAAATACCTTACTACCATAGGTTATATCCAAATAATTGTGAATCAAATCATAGACCTCTGCCGCCATTAATCTACATCATTATGAAAATACACGGGAGTCGATTACACAAATGTTTCGTTCCGCGATGTTTGCGAGTAGAGGTATTCCCATAACGCAACTAATGTGGGTAGAAATATGTAATTACGTTGAGATAAGGGTGTGCCCTTTGACGGAATTTGAGGATTTATGTTCGATGTACTTACCGTAATGCTAGTTATTGCTATGATTGCGATTTGAGGATTTCTTGAAACCTAAAGAACTTGTATAAGTTTAGATAAGTAATTATTATTGAAAATATGTAAATAGAAAAAGTGAACGTCAAAATGTCCCCGTTGAAGAATTTTTAAAGATAGAAATTTGTGCGTCCTTTTGACCGAGCTACTCATTTAAAAGTAACTTGAGTTGTCATTCTCCTTTTACCCATCAAAAATTCACAGGATTATCCCAGGACTTTTCGCGTTGAATGCAGCGCGCTTATACTAAGTGATAAAATTGTTTATATAGTTCACGCGAGAAGTATAGATTTAATTAACACTTTTAACAATTTAAGACGCGAAATATATTACTTGACTTGATAACTACGGTGGTTTAATAAAATTAAAAAGTTAAAGGAGCTTTGTTGATATATAATTATTGTTATTGCTTTTTCTAAAACTTTTACCACAAATTTAATGGATACTTGAATTTTTCTAGTGTCCATTAGTGTAATGAATTTTCCAGTTAGCTCCATAGAGTGATAGAGACAGAAAGAGGCAGCAACACATCGGTATTTGATTCAGATAATTTTAACGAGAAGGATAATTGAATTGGAAAATTCGTCATTTATAAATCAATAGCCATATAATGATTTAATTAAGTCATATTATAAGTAATTAAGTTCTGTAGCTCAGTAGTATACGCTTTACGTAAAAGACTAAGAGATACACACTATTTTTTTGCGCAAAAGGTGCATCTGTTAAGGGATAAATTATATTCGACCGGGCGGAACGTTGTAGATGCCAGTTCAAGTGCCGCCGTATTATTTTTTATCTAAATAGATTTTTATATTACACCTTGATTAGTATCTATATATTTAACAATACAATAAACCAAAGTTTTTCTTGACCAAGACTATGTCAATTCCAACGATACTGGGCCACTAATATTGTGGGGACTCTAACGACATCAAGGTATTTTTTTATTTTATCACTGTCAAACGAAAATCGGCACTTTTCACATCGCAAAGTGCTTTCACACAAGCCTAGTGGTTTATCCTTTTCTTAGTATATTTTCATACGTACGTACTATAGTTTTTGTTATTTTGCTATTGTTATTTTATTTATTACTGGGAATAAATGATATTTATTTTAATTATTCATTTAGATTGACCAACGTGTCAGCAGTAACTTAGTTCACTGCGCTTCACTAAACTTAATAAAACCGCCAAAAAAAGTTTAAACATTAATCTTTAAAAAAGTATAACGTAATTGAAAATCATACTAAAAGCACGTAACTTTCCTTAAAAGAATTCCCGTAATAAAATTGTGTGTAAACTAATTAACGGAAAAGCCTTGTACTCCTACTTCGAGTTACCCACTTCAAATTAGCAAACCAATATACTTTTCTCCGAGAAGCAAAACAAAGCTGTTTTATCTGAAGCCGCGAAGAATTCAATTAGGAAGGAAATAAGTGAAAAAAGTGCGGTACTTCACGCCTTGAATTAAACAAGCCGAGAGAGAGAATCTTAATGAACCTTGATTTAGATTATGACCCGACGTTTCCTTACTAATCGTATTCAAAATTTTCCACATTGATTTATAATTGGGTTTCATTAGTAAATTAGTTATTTATAATACGATGATAAAAACAATATTAATCCCGTTTTTTCTGTGGTGTAAACACATTATTATTATTTTACATCAATGATCATCAAAAATCGATCAATCATCATGAAAAGAAATATATCAATACTGTCTATAGTTTACGCGAGTAGTACACATTTAAATAAAACACTTTAACGGGGAGAATCCCCGTGACCACGCTTGCTGCAAAGTATCCGAAACGTCGGGTCGAAGTTAAAAATCATTTTCAAATAAGTTTAACTAATATATCGCGTTTTAAGCCGTTAAAGTGTTTTATTTAAATCAATGTGTCTGTTTTAGTAATCGATTTTACAAGAAGCCAGACCACTGTGCCCTGCCCGATGAAAACCATTTAAGTTTCCCCGGAACATTTTAAGCCTAACACAATGCTGGGCAAGGCGTATATCCTTTAAGTTACCTATGGCTGAGCTCATAAATTTGACTCTTGAAGAGCTAGACTTATGATGAAATTCTCAAAAAAAAAACAGTAGCCGTATTTTAACCAATTTTGTGCGTATACTTGCATCTTTCCGCAAGGTTTTCTTACATTTCATTAACAGTATTATTTTATCAGTAAAACAAGTTTTTCTATTTTATTAATATTTTTTTTTTTTTATTTGAATCCTTTTTATATGCGTTTGTAAGTGTTGTTTATAAATATTTTTAGGCAATGTTTTATCTTCCGAAAAATATTGTTCTTAATAAACAAGTAAAAAAAGAATTAGTGAAATCTATTTGATTGTAATTTATTTGTATACTTTGTTTTGTTTACCAATATAACGTTTAATAATCTTTACCCAGTTATTTGTAAGAATGAAGTTTTAAATACAACAATGAAGTATTAAAAGCGAGGCATTCTTATTACTGTAATAAATAGAAGGCAACAGGATGTATTAAAAGCAAACCTTACAATAACGTTATCAATTTATAAACGCCATTAAAACCTTTATGGAGAACTTTCCGTTTTTGGGTTAATGTTCCCAAATGCAAAACGAGGTTAATATTTACTGTCTGTTTGTCCGTAAATAAATGGTCAGGTGGTAAAGGAAATTGTCACATAAAATGAGCCGCGGGTGTATAAACAAAACGCTTAATTTCTCAGAGGTATTTTAGGAATGTAACGGCTCGTTGTTATAATGGTAGCAATGTATTGCTAATAAACCACGGGTCGTGGGTTCGATCCCCACCGGGTTCAAGATTTCCAGACGATGTCTAACGTCTAGAAATGTATATAAGCTGTCGACCTATTTTGACCTTGGAGTAGACACAGGGCCGTTAACTTACGAACATACCTACAAGAGAAATTTATTTTTTCTTGCCGGTGACACGATAGCTGCTAATACTTTAGATTATTGTTATATTTACTTTAGGTGATAGGAAATAAAATATAATTATTGTCTCAATTAATAAGGCGATAAATTTTCTAATGTAGTATCATAAAGAAGGGATTCCAATCAAATCACAGCACCCAATAACTTTTATAACTAGTCCTTATGGCGTTAGCAATAAATTTGTCTAGAACAAGCCATCCCCAATGTGTTTTACACACTGTACGAACCGATATCACTTTTAGGTTTTTTTTTTTGACGTATTCATCATATGCTTTTTGCAACATGCTTGGAAATTTGAGCATTATTTTGATGACCTTTTTCGAGGTAAATCGAACTTGTTAGATGACAATCCACATCTGTCGTGTTTAGCGGCCAAAGAAATTACTAAGTAAAATCATATTTGTCGTGTAATTTAAAAATGGAACGAGCAAACCGGCGACCAAAGGGGTAACTTATCAAAGGTTTAATTTAAATTCGAACTGGCTGGCACATAGAAAGAATACTAAAAACCCGCGTAAAAACTCTTTTTAACAGCCTAAAGCAAGAAATATATTAGTTAACTTATTTACATTTTTTTTTAGTTTTAATGGTGGCTCGACGTTTCAACTGCCCTCTTTTACCACGCTTGCTGCCGAATAATATATTTCGCGTTTCAAACCGTCAATAGTGTTTTATCTAAATTTGCACTTTTCGCTGAAGGTACGAATAACCGTGTGATAATTTAATGATGAAGAATTCTTAAACATATTTTCTATTGAAAACTTTATTATTTTTTACATATTATTGCACATGAAGGCACTATTGAATTTTAAAAATCGAATGACTCGGTAGCTTAATTAGTAAAGCAACAGCATGGAACGCTGATGATGCCGGTTCCAGTCCTGCTCGAGCCGAAAAAAAATTTTTTTTTTTTTTAAATTATGTTTTATTTTCGCATAGTTAGTAAAGGTCCTAAATAAAATAGGGAGCAATTCATACCACTTTATTAGTCATATAATATTTTATATTAGTGAGTATTTACGCTCACGAGGGAAGATTTTATTGCGTATTTTCTCACATTTTTAATACATTTTGATACGTGACAAAAACAGTGAAATTCGTGCCTGTAAATATCGATATATGGTACGAATGCGGATATTTGCCCCACACCCCATATAAAAACAATATGTTCACATATCATAAAATATAGTATGTGCAATTTTTTATCTTTAATCTATTTAGATCTAAAACTTCTCTTTAAGTTGTTTTTTTTTAATCTTAAATTTGTCTAATTTTATTGTATTAGCTAGTATTATGTACTATATAAATAACGGCTTTAATACCAAAATATTAAATAAATATTATTTATATCAACTACAAACCGACGTTTCGGATGCTTTGCAGCAGCGACAGTTTCGGGGGGCTGAAGAGCTTGCGCCACCTGTTACGTTGTAGTTGTCGTCTGATGTCGTCTAGTTACGGTACGCCGTTTTTTGTTCTTTTTAAACCGTTAAAAATATTTTATTCTAATGAATAAACTACTAACAATACTGGATTTTTATTGAATATTCGTATGTAGTTAGTGTAGTAAGAAATAAATCAATAAACTTCACTATCATTCATTGATAAACTGTCAAACCCTTTAGACTACTTTTGTATCATATTTCTTTTTTATATCCCGCGATAAAGGAAGTAACCTGTTTCAGAGTAGAAAATGATGTAGTTTCTATAAAGTTATTGCTCAGTACGAGTTTTACGACCATAAAATGCATCTTTGCATGCACCCCCGGATGAATTTTATATGAATATCGAGTGAAATTGATATGTTTTATTCAATCCTTTAACGACACATTTAGTACATTAAAAGGGTGCATATACAAAACTATGAAAATGTATTATCTATTAGGTTGAATACTGTCTTTAGCTTACGCGAGAGGTACACATTTAAATAAAACACTTTAACGGTTTAAAACATGATATATTAGTTAAACTTTTGAAATCTTGGACACCGTTCGATTAATAAATACCTACATATTAACTAAATAGGTCTAAAAATTCGGGGATTCCGCGCACGCGCACGCGCGCCCCCCCGCTCTTCTAGATTAATAGATAGTCTTAACTGTCAACGCGGTCAGTGCGTGCGCAACCCTCTCGCGTTGATTACGTAACAACTTTCTTCCGAATTGCATACAAGCGATTGCGCATCCCACGGGCGTCTCGTCGTTTCGCTGTGTTTTTTTAAGTGTGTTAATTACAAACATGTCTTACAATTATACCAATGTACATTATGTGGAATGGTGCGAACATTTGCTTTGTGTGGTGATAATGTTGCCGAATCTGTGAGACGTTATCATGAACAATTTGGCATCTTAGTACCATGGAACACAATGCTGGGCGCTATGCAGCGCTTACGATACCCTGGCCAGTTCAGACCAGTCGCAGTAAACAGAGGCGTGGCTCACATCCCCGTTGACGTCCAGCAACAAATTTTGAATTACGTGGCTGATAACCCCGAGAGTAGTACAACGCAAGTAGGGAGATTATTTAACGTGAGTCAGTCTTACGTGTGGCGGACTTTAAGGAATGACCACCACAAGAGCTGCTTGAAAATGATAAAGCCCAAAGAGTCCAATTTAGCGAGTGGTTGCTTAATTAAGACAGAAATATTATTTTTACCGACGAATGCACTTTTACACGTCGTGGGCTCTTTAATTTTCACAACAGTCATCACTGGGCTCATGAAAACCCGCGCTTAGCTAGGCCTGACTCATTCCAACACCGTTTTTCTAAAAGGTGATTCGATAAATTAGTGTAAATAATGGTGATTAACATGTTCAAACACGCTGGAATAGTTTTTGTCTCAATAATGAACGCTAAACTTACATGCCGTTTAACCATTCTGACAGTCCAAAGCCTGTAAGTGTGATGGGAAATGTTATTGCCAAAAATGTCTTAATACCTTCAGTGAGCAGACGAAAGGTACATAAAAGTAGTGAATCGTGTAGTGTAGTAAGGTGCAGGACGGGGAGCGGAGAGCGAGGGTGCCAGTGACCACATAATGCTGGACAAACAATAACATGAAAAAATTTAATAACTTCGTGAGTTTTCATTTTTTTTAATTTTGATTTTTTATCCTGATAGAATGCGAATAAAGAAACGTTTGGCATGTTTCAGCTTTAGTAACAAAGAATAACCTTGTATAATTAGATTTGTATATATTTCTATCCTATATACTTAAATTACGATGACAATTTTGAAGGCTATATGCGAAATAAAACTTCTGTTCCTTTTTTATGTATGCTGACTGCTTTTTAAAAGACCCCACTTCTAGGACACCTTGTAAACGGTAAGCTTTAAGCTATGGTGTAATGTAATGCACGACCAGGCCTCAAACTACCGACTACCCTTAACTGTATTTATTTATCGTTACCATTTAACAAGGTGTCCCAGATGTGGGGTGTTTTATGAGACTGAGGCTGATTTAGTGAAAAAGTTTTTTTTTCGAATATCCAAAGCCAAAATAGGCCAACAGCGCATCTAATGTAGACGTTTTATGGCTGGGGTATTTCACCTCCCATCAAGTGTACCCATGCTTGTCTGTCTTCCTCTATCATTAGAAAAACATAATTCCTGAAACACTGCAACCAAGGAGGTGTTTTACCAGCAGTGGGACGTATTTCTTTTAAGTATAGAGCATATTAAAGTCCGAGTCATCTTATAAACTACACTTCAGAATTTAAATCAGAATCGCTTTCAATTTGTCTGAGATGGTATCAGTCAGTCTCAGACACATTTATAACTTTAAGATAATCTCACGAACACTGTCCTTTGTCGTCTGAGTTATTGTCGGGTAAACTGGATGTAATTAACCTTACAATATTGTTCTAGTTTAGTGGGAACGAATATATGCTATTTCTAACCCTCTGAAGACAATGGAAGACAGTTTAGGATACATTGGAATCTAAAGTACTTCTCAGACAATCCGGTAGCTTAGCGTTATTGTTTTAAATGTTTTGAGATAACCCTATTTAAAGTGTGAAAGCAATTTCTAAGTTTTGTTTTGCGTATTCTCTTTGAAAGTTTTCTTTTAAAGAATAACATTCAACTATAATTGTCGTAAAATGTATTTAACCAAACGTGCAATAAAAAATCTCTTGAACTATTCATTAAGCTATTCAGTTAAGAAGATATTTTTTGTTGTGTATTGTTTAGTTGATTATTACTATTGCAAAGTAAGAGGCTGTTTACACGTACTTACATCAACGTTAAGTGTTTTAAACATAATGTAATTATAAAATGTTAATCAAATTGCGAAAAAGTTGCCATCTGTTTTCTGATATTTAGACGTTAAGTGTTTTCTATGCCAAAGAAGTTAACTTTATACTTTCAAGAAATAAATCAATTTATAGGCTACTTTTAAAAGTTGTTATAAAACTGTACTTTGATGTAAAATGTTGACATTGTATAGAAGCTTTTAAGACTTACGTTAATAGCGCCCCCAGGCTAAATACGAAATGTACGACACGAAACAGTTTGAACGCTATTTTACTTTTATCTGAAAATTTTAACGACTGTTAGATCTAACAGTATATGCACAAAAAAGTAACATATTTGAAGTAACTGTATTTTTTTTTAATAATTAAAAATGTACACTTGTAATTAAACACATTTTTTTAGATTTCCATCACATTTTATTTACACAATATATTTATAAAACACTTACGCTTAAATAAATATCAAAATGATACCAGTCAACATCCATAAATACAGATAACATCAAGACATCGATATTAAATAATACAACTCATTGAGCTTATATATCACTTCCAATGACATAGAGTAAAAGCTTAATAGCTAGAAATTATTCTTGCGTAAGATGCGTAAGTTCTTAACACAATGTTTAATTAAATACTGTCTGTAGTTTACGCGAGTAATACACATTTAAATAAAACACTTTAACAGTTTAAAACGCGATATATATTAGTTAAACTTATTTGAAATTTATTTTAACGACTGCACGACGTTTCGGATACTTTGCAGCAGCCATGGTCACGGGGAGACTAATCATAGATAAGTTTAAAGAATGTCGCGTTCGAAATTGTTAAAATGTTTTATTTTAACAATGTTTAATTGCTTAAAAAGTTTTACATGACATTAAGATTCAAATACCCTTCCTTCGGTCGTAAAGCTAGTGCATACAATATCATTTTTATTAAGAAATACTTACTATCGTGAGAAAAGCGACTTTAAAATACAAAGGAACAAATTGTTTTGGAATGGAGACTATCTGATTATCTAACACGAAGGTAAGTAACAAGGTTGTATTTGCGGGATACAATTACTTAACAGATAGAAAGATAGAAAAGGTATTGTTTTGCAGTAAGTCTACTGCAAAACACTGTCAACTAGTCAGTTGAGATGAAAGTAATAATAACAAATTCTAATAATTAAATACAACGACTAAAGATGAAAGGTTATAAACATCGACCTTACATATAACACTTCTTGTATAAGTTTAGTTAATAATAGATTTTCTTTTGGAATAGTTTTAGACAAGAATTAAAGGTACAGAATTAACACCCAACCTGATAGACTAGCAAAACATAGTACATATTCCCCGAATAGCATAGGTCATTATGAATTATGTTAACTGAAAATTGTTGATTCTGTTCGACGAAAATATTAAAGGTACTAACTACGTATTTTAAATGGACCATTTCTGAAATGTCTGCTTTAAAATACTAGACTTTATTTTCTTATAAATAAATAACATTTTGCTGTGTAAATCACTTTGATTTGGGAACATTGGTAGTTGAAACAGTTTACTTACACAATATTAAAAATAATATTATTTAATCTGACTTCTATAAACATGCCTGAAGTCATCAAACAAACATTCGTATATTAATAGTTAAAACGAATCCTCCGTGCCGTTGATACGTGATACGTCTATAAAATAATTTAAAAAGTCTGTACATTTATAATGAATTATTGAATTACAAAAATTTAAATAAAATACAGCGAAGTTGAATATAAACCGCACGTCAACCCTATTCAATTTTATAAAAATACTTTAATACTATTAAATTGTATAACATCGAAAATACGAGACAATATTTCTCACGACAAAAACCAAAATTATTTACACCTCGACACTAGATGACGTTTAGACAAAGAAGGCAGTTACTGTTTACGATTTATTCGATTTTGTCAGTGAAATAGATGAGAACCTATCTACTTGTTATATATTTGAACTTACGCTAAACGTTAGAGATGAAAGAATTTCAACCAATGTACGGATAATAAAATAACAATTACTTTCATTAAACAAAGACAACCTTGATCTTAATAAAATAAATAAATGGAATTTATCAAATATATACGCATTGGTTCTTAAAAAGGCCAACACCCAAGATCCCATTTCCTCTGACAATACAATTCAAATATAGAAATCATCAATCAAAAGAACAATGTTGTCTCATAACAGATATAATCTCAGAACTGTTTATTCTATTCTATGCTAGCTGTTTCTATAACGGAGAAAAGCGCGTCAGAACCTCGAGTACCCCACCGCCGATCAGCGGCCGCGCTTAGAGGAGGTACTCTCATTGTTCCGGCTTATCAAACGAAGTGTTCGGCGTACTTTCCACCTTTTTTAGCACTATCTTAAACGCAAATGTATGTTTGGGAGACACTGATGCTGGTCGCGGTGTATCTGGCGACCGTGGGGGGCGGTCTGGGGGCATTTCTGATCGCGTGCGGGAACGTCGCGGTGGATTTATGAGAGGAGCTGTAAGCGGTTCTTTCAATCGTTGTGGTGATAAGCGATTTGGGGATAAGTGGCCTGGCGATAGATCTGGAACAGCTGGCGGTAGCATGAGGGGAGGTAGATTAGCACAAGGAGATCCACGGGAACCGCGGCGCTCTTTCAAGCCCATCGGGGGAGGAGAAGCTGGCGGTTCATCTTCAGCGGCCGCAACTACTACTACTGGTTCTGTCCGTAACAATGGCGCTCTTGGTTCTGTTACGTCTGACGTTATTGATCTTCGGAAGTAATTTAGCCCATTTTCTATTTCCGCTAGCGCACGACGCACGAAAGGAAAACTCTCAGAGATTTCAGACGTTGATTTCCGTACGGGAAATTCAGTTTCACTATCGCGCTTTCTTGGTTTGCATCGCTCGAATGTTGGATCTCCTGAGGCCGCGACAGTCTCTGATACTTGTCTTGTGAGAGCTGCATGCTTAATGGAATCTGATTTGGATCGCGGTTCCCTTGTTTTGGGGGTTGGAGAGCGCCTTTCGCCGAACTTCTTGCTGGCAGCGCGCTTGATGGAAGAAAACAAGCCAAGTTTTTCTGGTTTCTCTTGGTGAGTGGAAGTGGAAGGTCCGGAGTTGGGTTCGGGCGCGGGACGGGGGACGTTCCCCTCGCGTTAGTTGTGCCGCGAGTCAGACGACGGCACGTCGCTGGAGCCAGTCGAGGAGAGGGTTGTGTTGGAGCCGTAGGGGTCAAGGGAGGACTGTACAGACATGGAGCGGCCGGCGCGCCTGACACGCGCAGGAGATAGCTTCCCGGGATCTACGCTGGCCGGGTCTGCCTGCAACATTAGTGTTTTCAACATACTACGATACAACTGTTTACCTAAAGGACCCCTCTGTCACCGTTTTTCTTGAACACTGTGACAAAATTCTCAAGAGCATATAACCAAATTACGACGACCATATCACCATTATTCAATAAACTAACGCTAAACTAAAATATGACTCAAACCTAAAATCGAATTCATTGTAATTTATAATAGAAATTGTAAATTTATTTATATTTGAAATATAAATACGTTTTAACATGTACTTGAAATATACGCACCTGATAAGCCAAAGCGTTCATGATGATGGAGTAAGGAACCAAGCCAAGAGGATGTACCTCCCTCATCAGAACATTAGCAGGAATCTTATGGAACTGGATGTACTCCAAGAAATTACCAATCACATCTTTCAGCACCATGTTCGGGTTTGTGTCGAAATATTTCTTACTCCACATGAGAGCAGCCTGGAATATCGATAGAATCATTGCAAAAAGGCTGATATCGAGATTTGATTTTAATTTAAATGTCTACGTTTTAATTATATTCAAAATAATAGTTGTAAAAATTGTACTCACTTGAAACTTGGTAAATTCATCAGCTTTCAGTTCATCCCTAGCTAGTATCAGTCGCACGACGTGTTGAGGCAAAAGAGTGAAGGAACCCAAATTAAGAACTTCGTTCCCATGTTCATCTACGAATTCTAGAACCTGAAATACAGAACAGAAATATCATTTTAGACTTATGAATATATAATTAACCTGCTGTGTTCCCCTTTTTTAAATAATTTTCATTATATATTATTTTTTTCCATTTCTAGAATTTTCAGACTACCCTTTTTACTAAGTGGAAATGATCAGGTTTTCTTTGTTAATATAGATAAAGTTTTAGTACTACTTTTAACAAACCAACAGCAAAAGTCAACTGAAAAACATATCAAATGTATATATTTTATAGAACTTAACATTTTGTACTATAATCAATTGAGAACATTAGTATACATGAGTATGTGTACCTTTTGCACCAAAGACTTGGTACATTTATACTGAATGTATCTTTCAGCAGACGCCAGTAGAGCGCATACAGTATCTACAGTGATGCAGCACTGGACAAAACCTGCGCATGCGCGGCGTAGCTCATCCAGTCCGTAATAATCCGCTGCGTTCATTACACCTATAAAGATTAAATTTATAAAGATTAAAGTGTTAATTATTATTAAATAGCACTGCGTAATCATAACATGACTGAAATATTGTTATTTCTTAAATTTATCTTTCCAATTTGCGTCAGCTACATTTACTTAAAATTTCATTTAAATTTGTTGTTTCGGACAGTCTCCCCGTGACCACAACTGCTGTAAAGTGTCAGAAACGTTGGACTGAAGTTAAAAGTTTAACTAATATGTATCGCGTTTTACACCGTTAAAGTGGGTTTTTTTAAGAGTTCAAAATAATATTTCTTTCTCATTATATGTTAGGACCATTTTTATATAACGTTACGATGTTATACAGTAACGTTTATTTTAACATCGTAACTTAATTAGCTTCTTTTTTCTCTATTCCTGTAACCCTAGACAAAAGACCACCGCGATGCCTTGAAATAAAGATCAAAGCGCTTTTATTTTTAAATTAACTACAGCTGTAAGAAAAACTCAATAAAAAGCAATAAAGAACTCCTAGGAACATAATTAAGTTAGCGACGGAGCGGTTACCTGAAAGTGCATAAGGAAATATAACCTAACTTAATTCTGACTCTCGGAAGTAATGCAATTAGGACTTGCTCTCATTGATGGTTATGTTCGAGGCATAAAATAGCGCTACATGAAGTAAAAGTAAAAAGCTTTGCGACACGGGAAGGACTTATACAGCGTTCCGTGCTCTAAACAATTGAGATACCGTGTGAATTGTGTAACAACTACCCGTGTCGAAAAATGTTTCCAATCTTAATAATTTTTTACACATAAAATCTGGTAATTTGAACTAGTAATTTATTGAATTCAAACATAAGAACATAGACACTTAGAATTATATTTACAAAATAAAACATGTTTGTGCAAAGGCGGCCCGTATCGTCTATGGCGATTTCTTCCAGGCAAGCTTTGCAAGTAGAAATAAACAAAAGAAAATTACAGTAAAGAAGTTAATGTCGGGAAGGTGTCGATGTGCGGAAGCATTAGAAGGTCTAAGACTGGATAAAGAAGACATTTGATTTTAAACAACTTTGCAATGTGTTATAATTCCTATTATTATACAAAGAGAATAGTTAAATAAATTGATCTGTCCCATTCCCCACGCTGTGACAACAGGACTTCGCATACTAATTTAATGTACACATTTAATTAATGACCTATAAATACTTCTCAAGCATATCTAAACTCCTTTAAAATACAGAAAACGTGCTACAAAACTTTTCTCGCACAAAATCTTAATCAAAAAGTTCCTGAATATTTTATCGCGAGACAAGATGAGTAAAAGGAGAAAAATTCAATTTCGACGCTGATCGAACCAATTTCCTTCGCTAATCTATTTATAGGTTGGAACTCGGAATTATATCTTATAATTCAATACGTAGTGGTGCACTAAGTTAGCGAGTTGGCGTTTTAATTCAATTAAAAAGCGACTAAGTACGTAAGATTCAATTGAAATACTGTCTATAGTTTACGCGAGTAGTACACATTTAAATAAAACACTTTAACGGTTTAAAACGCGATAAATTAGTTAAACTTATTTGAAAATGATTTTTAACTTCGGCCCGTTACCACGTGACAACGGCTGCTGCAAAGCATCCGAAACGTCGGGCCGAAGTTAAAAATCATTTTCAAATAAGTTTAACTAATATATCGCGTTTTAAACCGTTAAAGTGTTTTATTTAAATGAAATACTGTCTGTAGTTTACGCGAGTAGTACACATTGAAATAAAACACTAACGGTTTGAACAAATAAGTTTAACTAATATTTATCGCGTTTTAAACCGTTAAAGTGTTTTATTAGAAAGATTCAATTTGTCTTTGGTTTCGTAAATAGGGAAAATACATGTTTTTTATTACCAATAAAAACCCGTATTTCAATGGCACGGCGCAAATCTACCCTATCTGACTTAAACTATTTATTGTATTTTCCCAGAAATTGAACCTAGTAACTACGGTCCGGTCCATAAACTATTTACTATCCCCATTTTTGGTTTTTATGCAACTTTAACTAACACTATACAATAGTTAGTAAAGAAAAAATTGTAAATAAGCATAATACATTTTTAAATAAACTTAACGGTTTAAAACGCGATACATATTAGTTAAACTTGTGTTTTATTTAAATGTGAACTACATACACTATATTTTAATACAAAGTTATAATTGCTAAATATCTAAGATTTTTTTATTTAGTTTTACATTATATGTACTATATATTACTATTTAGCACTATTATAAAAGATCCTACATCTCATTACTTATTTTGTCAATTACGTATTAATTTTGAAACGAATTAAGCTTTAACACAACAATTCTAACACACTCAAGCACACGCCGATCTCGAAAACTTCATAACAAATTAATTAAAATGATGTTCGAGAATTTTAATTAATTCTGATTATATCTCGATAATAACTCACTTGAAACTCGATATCAAAAAGGAATATATTAAAATTGTGTATTGTTAATCTTTTATGTTCTTAGTCACAATAAATATGTGTTTAAACACTGTAGTTTACGCGAGTTATACAAATTTAAATAAAACATTTTAAAAGTTTAAAACGCGATACATATTAATTAAACTTATTTGACAATTAGTTTCGGAAGCTACCAAAACGCTGTAGTTAAAATAATTTTCAAATAAGTTAAAAAAAAACACTTATCGCATTTTAAACCGTTAAAGTGTTTTTTTTTAATGTATATGGGAATTCGGAGTAAGCATAAAACAAACACGAATGAATAGTCGATTATAACTTGATAATAATTATGGCTTGCAGGACTTCCGGCATCCACAGCGTTCCCTGCTGTTGCTCTATCAAATTGAGCTACGGAGTCCTAAAAGACGTGATGAATTTTATAAAACTCTTTGCGAGTTTTACCGATAGGAATACTTTTCAATTTTAATTTTTATTCACGTCCGATGTCCGAGTATTAAATACGTTCGACTGACTTATGTAAATTTATTGAAATAGCTTTGCTGCGTCGCTTTTATATAAATATTTTATTTGTATCTAGTGATTTGATTGGATATCCGGCTAACCTGAAAATTGAAAATCATTATTTCGTAGGTTTAATACGCAATTTATACCTTACCAGCTACGCCAGCGACTTCATCCGCGTAAAATAGTCATTTTGGGCCTTAAAAATTGATTTTGCAAATGGAGGAGGTTTTATCTTTATAAATTTAAGTCAATCTTAAATGATAGACACATATTGTCGCGGACAGATTTTAGATAATTTAAACATTCATTAATACATATTTTTTATGTTTTTTCAACTGTTTTCCCAGAGCACGCAACAGGAACGCTAAAAGATGTATAATTTTTCCCGTTTTTTTTTTCACATACCCTACTGTTTCTTCGCTCCTATCAGTTGCGGCGTGATATTTTACAGCTTTCCTCGACAAAGTTCTAACCAACACAAAAATAATTTTTCAATTCGATTCAGTATTTTCTGAGATAAGCGCGTTCAAGCAAACAAATAAATAGACAAACATACATACACAAATCAGCTTTTTAATATTAGCATAGTTTTTTTAACTCGGGTTTCTCGGGAAATATTACTACGGATGCTGTAAATCGTGGGGTTGAAAATAACAATACATTACCCATTATACTTCGCGTTTTAAACCGTGAAAACAATGTATTAATAGCTGTATTATGCGAGAGGTTATTTCGAAACACATTCGTTACAAGCTTTATGGATCGAGGCAGTAACATTTCGCATAATTTTCG
Organism: Leptosia nina; assembly: GCA_963661955.1. Taxonomy (NCBI): domain Eukaryota; kingdom Metazoa; phylum Arthropoda; class Insecta; order Lepidoptera; family Pieridae; genus Leptosia; species Leptosia nina. The sequence goes on from CAVLEF010000283.1 coordinate 3,387,603, forward strand.
TATTAAGTTATAAAATCTTAACATCGCAATGAATGTTTATCATCTGTGAGATAAACTTCGGATGAAACGAGCAACGAACGCCATTAACTTTTCCTTCATTCTTCTAGATAGATGTAATGATCAATAAAATGTCCCGCCATTTGTCTTCTCTTAAAAAGGAAATTGAATTTCTTAGATATTTTATTCAGACTAGCGAAATTTATACGTTTTTCGAAAATATATTTTTATCCACTATTCGAAAGAGTTTCAAAAATATGTACATATTTTCTAGACGCCTTTTTCATCTGTGAACGGTGGTTCGCAACGTGGGAAATATTTCTACCCCTTTCACGACCCCTGCGTGCTTTAACATAAATAAGGGCATAACTTCAAACCTTTTACCAAAGTTTACATTACGTATACGTTGACAACGAGAACGAACATGTTTATTCAAGTAAATTGATACATAACGTTGGGATAAACTTCATTTTCAATACAACTCATGGGTAAGTTGTATTAAATGTCAATAACTTCGATTCATAATGTGGATTCGGGTTTCTTGTATGAGGCAAATTGATTCTCAGAGTATTACGTATTTGGGTGCAGATGTTCTAAATAGCGATCATATATTGGTTTCTGTTGAATTCTATATAATATCAAATGACAACGTTTAATAGAAACGTAAACTGTATAATTTAAAAATCGAAAATAAATTGAAAAAGTTTTCGACTCGGGCAGGACTTGAACCGGCATCGTCAGCTTTCCGTGCTGTTGCTCTACCAATTGACTCGGTAGCTCAATTTATTTTCGATTTTTAAATTATATAGTGCCTTCATGTGCAATAACATGTGAAAAATATTAATGTTTTCAAACGTAAACTGTTTTATTTAAACCTCCCGATCAACGTTCTCTGTAGCGTAGAACTTTGTTTGTAATTGAGATTATTAAGAAAACAAAAAGAAATCCATTAAATAAAATTAATTATGTTTTATTATGTAACACGAAAACTTTTATTGGACTTTGTTAAGATAATAAAAAGTTAACATTTCTCAAATTCCCTCCGTTCTTTTGATATTTTGACATATTTTTTATTTTGATGTTTAATGAATGAATCGTTCGTATAAATCATAATAATATTATTTCAATAGCTTTTCCTCTTTGAATTTGTAATTGATACAACTATCACGTATATGGGAATACAAATTTTATATTATAATCTTAAGGTAAAAAACATGTATAAATGTAACTCACCAAGCAATGTCCTCGGTTGTAGAGTGACGCAGCCGGTGTGAATGTATTCAATCAATTGCCGAAACACATCTGGTTCGAACTCTTCAATAATCAGGGTTTGGTGCTGTTGCGAAGAAGGCTGTAGAAAGATTATAAAAAAGTACTGGCAGTCAACACGTTTATAACCTGTGCGTGTATATAAAGTCTGTGATAAAAGCATCGTAAAGAAGAAATTAAAAAAAAAACAATGGCAGCTGTTAGTAATAATAATAATAGTAGTTAAGATTTTGCGATTTACTGAAGCAGAGAAGTGCGTTCAACTGCTTAAAGTACGGCGTTCGAAAGCGAAAAATATAGCTGTGTGTTTCAACTGAAACATTAATTACTTGACGATTCAAAATAAAAGTGAGTATCATGCATAGTTTAGCTAAACTTCGAAGACTAGCGAATAACATGAAAATTTTCGCAAATCAACCCAAAGAGTTCGCAGTCGAGAATACTAATAATGAAATCAAATTTTGAATTGCTTCTCATTTCTTGTTATGAATTACGTATAATGTATTTTAAATTATTGTTTAACTCCGACGAAACTCGAACACCAAACGACAGCTACTCAGTCAAACAGATATTCCGTTCTTTTGTTGTAGGGAATTGAGCTTCAGTGTCAACTACCTTTGTTTGCTACTGACTATTATAATAGAAATTTTATTAACTCATCGTTAAAACATATTCTTTATATTTTGGGGATACGACATTTCGACTGCAATGCCTTTGCGTTGTTTTATGCTCAAATGACATTAAATTGCTATAATCACCTAACTACAAACGTGTGTAACATGAAAAACTGTACAAAACACCGAAAATCGATTGAAATTCACCTAAAACATCGTCAATTTTGTTTTTACCTCTTGTATTGGTGCCAATTGTTGCGCGAAACTTGATCTCTGTGGTAACATATACATTTATGAACGATATATAATTGTATACATCTACTGTAAATAATATTAGGCTAGAAAAAAAATAGCTTTTGTATGAACATACTAACTGAAAACAGATGTATGAATGCTTTACCAGTCAATGCTTCACAGAGTGGTGTTTTAGTGAGTGAGACCTAATAAGTATCGCAAAGTTATCTGTTTTTTACGCCACTATTAAACAATATTAACGGTCTAAAACAATATAACCCATAAAGCATGTTTAATAACTAAATCGCGTTTTATACCGTTAAAGTCGCTTCATTTTAACGATTCTACTGATTACTATTTAATAATTATATCTAGGATGTTAAATGTATCATATTTAAACAAGCAGTGAGCCGAAATTTATTTAATTGGGCAGCAATTGATTATACGGTTTGGATAGTATTCAAATACAATAAACCTATGGAATATAGGGGTCGCAGGCTTTTATCAATAGATTTACCTGTTGAGCAGCATTCTGGAGGTTTAGCAGGGGCTCAGATGACCTCTTTAAGAAGAGTCGTAACTTGTTCTCGCGTGGCGCAGACTCTTTCTTTCGTTGGGGACTCGGTGCTTGGTAGAGCATTTTTTGGAATACTCTGTTTTAAAATTTATACTCGTTGTTAGTACAATGATACAATATTGCCGTGGGCTTCACCCACGTTCATCCAGTTAAAGTATTCAATCAAAAGTGAATTTAACAAATAAAAATAGTTACGAAATTGTACCTACTTTCAGGTGCAATAAAAGATGAGTTCTGTCCTTCGTACATCTATTTTATTATTGATTTTTCACACTTTTGTGTTTTTTTTAAATTTTTATATGTAGAATAAATTGTTTTATTTGATTTGAAGAGGTTAGTTTAATTCATATCCAAATGACGATTTACGATTAATAAACAAATGAGATCACGATCACAACGTTGACAGCCAACATTCCGAATTATAAATTTATTATGCACAATGTAAATCTTAAAGATTTGGATATGTATGTACATATACGATAAGCCAGTCTTACCAATCTTAAGAGCATCATTTTCACTTGATTTAAATTGGATAAAAGCAAATCAAAGTAATCCCCGTCCGTATTTAATCCTTTGAAGATGTTATCAAAGCCGCATATATAAGAGAAGTGGGTACTTCGAAAGAATCGTATGTTATCGTGAAAGCTTTTGAGTGTGACGTGAAATACTTGAAAGTGTGGCTTAAAAGTTTTCCCTTGTTACGATAAAATGTATGGAATTTTTTCATTCAAGTTTTTGATGGAAGACCGTCAGCATCTAAGCTTAATCTAATCAAGATGCGATCTAGCTATTTCGACTTTGACATATGGAAATCCACAGACTGAAACTCATTTAATTCATTTTGTGAGTTTCGGACCTCATCTAGGATATATATCTTCAGATATGAATTAAATTTTATTTGGTTGGATGAACTCGTTGGTCAAATGGTAATGTATGGCTTATAATCATGTTCTCGATCCCCACGGATTCCAATACGCTTTTACAAAAATTTTCAATTTTTCCTGAAACATTTTGGAATTCGTTTGAACAACTGGTTATTAAAAGGGTGGAAGGAATATCGAATCAATCAATCGATATCAGAAAAAGCTGTGAAGTTTAATCGAGTTTCGGTCAATCTGTGGATTTCCGAATATCCAAAGCTAAAATAGATTAACAGCGCATCTTGCTTAGATGTTATATGGCTGGGGTATGTCACTTTCGATTAAGTGAAACTTACGTAAAGAAGGTTTAAAATAGTTTTCAAGATATTAAAATAAATAACTTAAATAGAAAAAGTCTACATCGATATGATTGGGATCTAAATATACCTGCTTCTGGCAGCCAGCACAGCCTTGACAGCGCAGACTGGCTCTCTAGTGTCGCCGACGAGGAACGTGACGTCACACAGTTCAGGCATTGACGCCAAGAACTTCATGTCCTCTGCTAGGCCGCTCTTGTTCTCGAATGTGCTGAGGTCTGGCTCCGCCTCCATGGCTGCTAACGCTCCGCTTCTCATTGATGCCTAGTACATGATCATCAGTAATAATTTTCTACGAAGAACTTTGATATCTTTTAGTAACGACTAAATACAATTTTTACCTGAAATTACTAGCCGACCTGGCTATAGTTCGTTTAGCCAAATGAAGTATTTCCACAAAAAATGAAATGTTTTTTGTCGGTTAATCTAGGATAGATAAGGATAGACATATACTATCGTAGCAATTTTATTTTTGAATATTTAAAGAAGAATTATTCTTTGCAGCGCACGTAACTAAAGCACTCAAAAGTAAAGGTTTCCCCATTTTTTGTTTTTTTTTACGTTTTCCTTTGTTGCGTCACTACTATTGATCGGAGCGTGATGTTGTGTGAAAAAAGAAACAAACTCTTCAGCTTTATAATGTCAGTATAGATAAGAGATAAGTAGATTCTTAACTCCGAATGCATAATGTGAAAATTCTACCCCGCGAGTTTATACACTATTTTGCGTTTTTGAACACCAGTTAAAATATTAATATATAGGACTATATACGGAGTTATCATGTGTCAAAGGACAACAATAAGTACCTACAGTTTTTTAAACCTTTTTTGAGAAGTAATTAATATTTTAATTACAAATAACGTTTCTGCATTTGAAAAGCTTAAGCAATGAGGGTTTGACATTGGATTCTAATGGAAATTCAAATTTAATTAACGGCCTTTTATAAGGTGAAGAAACTTATTTAGAAATCAGTTTTGTTCGTATATTGGAGTGTAAAATTTCACTATAAGTTTTAATTGTTAGTCTTCATTAAAATATGCATTATAATTTAACATATTAATAACTAGAAAGGCTTTGTATCGATTGGAGAATTTGTTGACGCGTGTAATAAAAACATTGTATAAGTATGTTATTGTTTATCACAATACAAAATATTATAACGTTAATTTTGAAAATCTAGAAACGTCTGCATCCAATCCTTTCGTGGCAACCATTGGAAACATTATCACGCAGAAAGTGGGAAACGGAAATGAAAAAGGAAATTGTGAAAAGACAGATTAAAGGGGTAAAAGTTCTTTACCATATTTTTCGAAACCACTTACTACTAAAGACTAAATGACTTGTATATTTTTACATGTATGTTACGCTTTGTTAAAATGTATGTTACACTAATAATATTATGGTGACTATTTGGTTATTTTCAAACAATTTTAATGTTTACTTAAAAATATTTAATTTTATAACTAGTACATTAAAAATTAAATTTAAAACGATTTCGAAATAATTATTTAAATAGTAAATAAATTTCAATTTAATAAATAAACTGACTTACTTCATCTAAGCTATAGTGTCTTGTTTTCATTAAATCCATGTTTAACTCAGTAATTTTATGACAATTGACGTCTTAACTACACGACAGCGGAGCACAGACTGACATCAGAGAAAAACGAAACGGACGCGCTAAACAGAATCACGAAATAGGAAAAATTCGCTTCAGAGAGTTATTGCTTAGTGGAGTGAAAAGTGCCAATTGTTACTGTAGTAGAGTTATATTGAAGCCTTTTACCTTATTACAGTTAAATTTCATTGCCACGGTAGTATTTTAATTAGGTACTATCAATTCTTAGTACAATCATAAGTAAACCTCTGAAGTGTTTAATTGAAAAAATGATTAAATTAAAACACACAAACGCCAAATACTTATTTTTAGTACTTAACTACAGTCTGATGTTTCGGACGTTTTGCATAACAGCGGTTTTGAAGCGACCGTTAAAAGTGATTTATTTAAATGTGTAATACACGCGTAAATAAAAGATATTACTTAAAAATAAGGTTGGATTACTTGGATTGTCAAAGCAATGGACGGAACTCGAATCCCCAGATTCTTATTCTCATACAAACAGAGCTAGTAGGTCGAACATCCATTTAGCCATTTCTTTTTATTTACATTAAAAGATGTTTAGTAAATATTAAACTATAAATGCACAAATAGTCATAAATTATCTTATAGCATCTGTTAAAAGTGTTATTTTTCATAATACGAGTGAAATATGTAAGGCTTAACGCAAAAAAAGTGGCCACATATTAATTTGAAGAAATTAAGTGCGTATAGGTATCGCTTGGTTTATATACATAATAGTAAATACAATTATTTATAGATAGCATAAGCAAGCTATTACTACCTTATATTTGAATTTAATGGCATCATTTTTTATTTGAAACTGATTTAAATATTGTCTGTACTTACGCGATACACTTTTGAATAAAACACTTTTAACGGATTAAGACGTGAAATATATTGTTTGCATCAGCATATTATAGCAGCAGTTAACTAATATATCTCGCGTATTAAACCGGTAAAAGTATTTTATATAATAATTTGAGGATTTGTTAAAATACGAAAAGTAAATTAAATTTTTTATGATTATAAGTAAGATACTCAAAAATGTTCACTATTCAAATATTGTGAGCTACTAAATTACATTCATTTTATTACAGATCTTCAAATTTTGATGACGATTAGAATTCTTTAAAGGCTCTCTTCGCTGAGTCGGTTTGCTCTTCGGTGTTGTTGAAGTGAGATTGAGGCAGATTAAACTTCAATCATTATTTATATATTATACTAGCTGTGCCAGCGACTTCGTCCGCTAAGAATATTTATTTTGGGTATCCAAATTCGTTTTTGCAAACTCGAAAAGAAGAAGTCTTTATAAACTTAAGCTATTGACCCACGACGTCGGTCGCGTCCTTTCCCCGTCGTCCTTGCAAGGTAATCTTAAAATCGCGTCGCGGACTTTTTTTTAGATCATTTAAAGAAAAATCTTTCTCTTATACATATATTTTTTGGGTATCTTAAACTTTTTTTGCAGCGTACGCCTCGAAAGCCTATAACTTTCCTCGATAAATATTCTAACCAATACAAAAAGATTTTTTTATATTCGAACTCGTAGTTCCTGAGAATAGCGCGTTCAAATAGCGCGTTCGTAAATTAAAGTTACTCTAGCACTTCTATTTATAAATAAAATTAACGTACATTATTATTTTTACATTATTATTATTTTATATCTACAATACCTCGTGTTTAACGATATTTTTTTCAAAATTAGATTTTTTGTCCCCTCTGTGTTTACAATTACAATACGAGAGCCCGTAGTTGCTACGCGCCTCTACATTGCCACGTAGAGCCACGAACGTTATTCTATAGTACCGTAGTATCTACTACTAGCATAGCATACGCGTATCATTAAAATTGTATTGTTTTTTTTTTTATAATAGAGGAGGGATGATAAGCATCACTTGATTCATGGGTTATGTTGATGCTGGTTCAAATGGATTGAAATCTGATTCCGTACCACCCATTCAATATCCAGATTTCCAGATAAAGTCCAACATAATTCATAAAATTAATTGATTTGATCTATGTTTTATGCGGCGGGGTAGCGAACACACGATTCGTTAATTATAGCCATACTTGCTATTATTAGACCGTCCAACATATTTTAACTAATGTAACTCATTGGAAGTGCAAGAATAGTCTTTAGTATTAATATTATTCCGTTATACTGCTCCATTGTAAGATTTTCGATGACTACGAGGTGAGCTGATGTCTTAATAACCAGTGTAAACTTGAGTCCGTAGTAAGTAATATCGGGTCGTGGGTTCGATACACACCGGGTCCAAAATTTTTCTAATATATTCATTTAATATAATTATTCTAAAATATGTTGGTCTTCGTCTGAAAATCTGGATATTAGAGGGGTGTAGGGAATATCGAAATTCCATCCGAGTCACGAATCATCATCCACAGACGAAAATGGCGTGAAGTTTAATCATGTTTTTTATCGCATCTTGTTTACTTCGCCTAATATCAAGCGAATCCCATGCTTGTCTGTCTACATCTATCCCAAAAAAGATATGATTTGTAGCTATAAGGAACTTGTATTCTATGAACAAAAACAGTCCTATTAATTTATTACAACTGTCGTACTTTTTAGCTAAGACAAACAAGGACATGGGTGGTGTAAAAATTGCGATGGGTAGATCTCACGCCATTATTATTCTCTTCGTGTGCGTATATAGGACGAGAGTAGCGACCCGAAAACACAATATTCAATAAGCCAATATCGATTTTATGCAAACACACGACATATTGTACTTACATGTATTAGCGGTTGCTATAATTATAATCTATGTATGATTAATATTTATTTTTGTCGTTTATCAACTATTATGGTAGCTTTTGGAAAATTTACTTTTTAAATTTCGAAAATAGAATTTATTAACTGACCAGTTGGCGTAATGTGTATATATTATTGCAACTGGCCAGTAAACTTTATTTTTTTTTAAGTTAAGAGCGGTTTACTAACTGGCCGATAACCAAAAAAATAACAGCGTAAAAGAGTATTTACTGATACTTCGTCTGGGAGTGACCGCCCACGCAACGTCTGGGGGCTCGCCTACATGCAATGCCCGCAAATATAATAACAACTATAAGTAAACAAAAAACCTACCTGTTGATAGAAGCCAAGTGAAACTCCTTAGTGAATTTTATGTATCTCAACCACAGGCAAGACACTAACTACTCAGTCACTTGCAATCAATACATAGTCTATTAAAATTTCCAAGAATGTACACTGTATTATGAAAATTTATAGCAGTCACTACTCAGTATTAAAATGATTGAAGTTTTAAATCCATAATATTGAAGCTTGACAAGTTCTTTAAGAAAAAACTATTCGTTGTATACAACGAGCAAGTGTGATTTACGCATGCGTTGCTCGTTCTGCGCATGCGTTAGGCTATCATCAATATGATAAAGATGAAAGGAGGTCGAAGTAACCGGTTCAATGGATGAAGGTGAAATTTATGAATGATTGCATCCGATTCACTGTTTTGCCATCAATACTTGATTGTCATATATATGTTTAAATTTATATTATCTACTTGAATAATTATATTCTCTGCTCCCGCGAGTAGGACACATTAAAGTAAAACATTAATAACGGTATAAAACGCGAATTATATTATTTCACTTCTTTTTACTGCATTTTAACTACGGCCTAACATTTGACCACTGCTACTGGAAAGCATTCGAAAAGTGTCTTTTTTAATTGTATTTTATCTTATTACTTGAGTTGATATATGATAAAATATTGTACTGTTTCGACGTCCTTCCACGTGTTATAATAAATATATATATAATAATATTATAATAATGCACTATATATTAGTATTATTTTTAATGTTCTTTGTTCTTGGTTATTTGGTATTTGGAAATGTAGATAGTGTAAAAGAAGAATAATTAGGTTTTCAAATTTAAAAATAGATTGTAATATAGAGACATCTGTCCAAAACATTTTAAACTTTGCGAAAGCTTCTTCTAGAACACATTGCCTAGCAGTAAGAGTTGATTTATATATGAAAGGATGGCGCTAAAATTAACAATTATTAATATTCTAATATTAAGAAGCTTTAGTAAAATTAAATACTTTAAAATGTTTAGTTTGTATTGAAAATGTTTAGTTAGTAAGTTGTACTACTTAATATTATCAACCAATAATATGTCTTCACAATTAAGTTTATTTTAAGAGACACACACTCTACTACGAAACACATTCAATACAAATTTTATAATCTGTAGAAAGATTGTATCTATGTTCAAAACTCGCATAAGAGATGGCGCTCAAATCAGTTGTCAACTTTATTGTTTAATTTTTATAGTTACATCATATTTGAATAATAAATTAGTTTACTATTGCCACTAGATACTGCTTAATATTAAAAATATCTTTACTTTTTAAATACTTTGCCCATACATACATACATCATTAGATAAAACTGGCATAATCTTCATTTTAATACCATCCCAGACTTACAAGGGTACACGTAAGCCATTAATTAGAGGCATCAGTGCGGAATCCTATGCGATTAGTGGTGTAATGGGGAGTAAGACGTTGATGTACGAACGTGTATGTAGGGCTTAGACAAGTATTTTAATGGAATAGCATACAAGTTTCTAGGACATCCATGTACAGGCTGCCGTCAAACTTATCACATTAATTTTAACTGTGCGTACTAATTATATCAAAACTGTGTCCAAAAACAAAGTTATTTTTTCATACAAGTAAATAGCGCGTCGTTGAATTTTAACACACCCTTTATGTTTGAAAATGACAACACTCATTTCTCTATTATCAATCAATTGTTGATTAGCAAAAGAGTTATTGTGCCAAAACTACTTAACCGATAAAAAAATACTACCAAATTTAAATAAAACACTTTAACGGTTTAAAACGCGATATATTAGTTAAACTTATTTGAAAATGATTTTTAACTTCGGCCCGACGTTTCGGATGCTTTGCAGCAGCCGTGGTCACGGGGAGACCGAAGTTAAAAATCATTTTCAAATAAGTTTAACTAATATATCGCGTTTTAAACCGTTAAAGTGTTTTATTTAAATGTGTACTACTCGCGTAAACTATAGACAGTATTTAAATACTACCAAAACTATTATTTTATATCTAGATATCCCGACCGACCGTAGATTCTATTGCTAAACTTTTGTCTTTTAACTTAAAATGAGCTTGATTTTAGTAGGTTCGACGCGTAGGGAACTCGGTTTCTTGCTTTGGATGTTTCAAGCAGATCTATCAGCGAGACGGTTACAGAATTATGTCTGCCCCATTCTTCGCTACCTTTACAAATATAAAATGAACATTTCTTGCAATACTAACATTAAAAAATAAAATGGTTGTAATATCATGTACATACTCTTTTTGTTTTCATTTTTTACAAGTAATTTTAGGATTACAATAAAATGCAGCATAATATATAAAAAAAAAACAGTCCTATTAACAAAAAACATATTCCAAACTTCTGACTTATTTATTGAATGGTAAAACGTAAATCCATGTTTAGATTGTCTGACGAGCTGTTTGCGTTGTAAACGAGCTCCTTTTTATGGGAGAGAATAAATATGTTGAAAAAATGTCTTTTGTTCAACAATCGTACGAATATTGATTGTGTTTTTGACTTTTGCAATAGTTGCTAAAACTTTGTGTAAATGAATCTACACTGTTGTAAGTTTTTTTAATTTTTTATTGAGTAAATAACTTAATAGAAAATAAAAAAATCCGAGTATAATATTGCCCTATTAAACTCGGATTTTTTATCTGTTGTTCTGCCGATCATGCACTTAATCTGTGTTATAATGTTGTATCTCTACGGTAATTTGACAATTGACTTAATTATGTCTAAATCATATTGTAACACCTCAATACGTTAAAAGTCAAAAGTTCTATTAATACAAAATTCTAGTAAGAATATTTATTAAAATAACGCTTTATCTCAACAATTTTAAAAATCTTTTATGTTCAAGCTTAAACATTGTCCAAAGTTATAACAATATATAACGCATACAAAAGTGATAGATATTCTATTTTTTTAATGACTGAGGAGGATAGACAGCATGCGGTTCACTCGCCGGAACGCGAAATACCTTAGCCATATAACAACAAAACAAGATGTGCTATCGACCTATTTTGGCTTTGGATATTCGGAAATACACAGAACTGAATACGAAACGCGATGATGTCACGGTTTTTTCATCCGTGGACGGTGTTTCGTGACCCGGAATTTCAATATTCCTACCACCCATTCAATATTCAGATTTCCAGACGAAGTCCAACATGGTTCAAAATTATAAACAAGTTGAACCCGCTGGGGACCGAAGCCACGACCGATCGATTATTAGACATACATTGCTACCGTTAGACCAACGAGAGGGTCAAAACAATAGCTTTTATGCAGTTATAATCACTTGGAGTGACTCGCCGAGAGACTAGCTCGCGGTTATTTATCTAGAGTACCTTTAAAAACCTCTTATCACTATTCAGAAATATAAACACACTTTTCTCAGCCCGCCACTTCATATATCGTTCTAGATCAAGGCAAACAATTAAGCTAGCAAAGAAATTGTAGGTTTCGATTTGGCATAGGTGTGTGCTTCTTAAGGCAGTTAAGGTTAGCAATGAAATAACAAGAAATAAAAATAGCTGAGGTTTAAATTTTAAATATAACTTAGAGTATAAAAAATATATATTTCAAAGACATGAGCAAAAGTTACAACGATAAACCTATTGTTTAAAATATTTAACATTGTTTTATTGAAATTAGTAAAGATATTGTTAAATGAATATATTTAAGACCGCCTAAGAGATATCCTGGATTTAATTCTGAGGGACGACCTGGCCTGGGAACACTGCGATGCAAGGGGCGTCTCGTAACTAAAACAAATTAACATCAATCTAGAATTATAATTATAAAGCTGAAGAGTTAGTTTGTTTGAACGCGCTAATCTTACGAATCACTGGATCATATTTGAAAAAAAAATGTGTCGTGGCATTTTTCGAGAAGGGCTCGAATAAAAGCAAAAAAACGATGGGAAATGTGTAGAAAAAGCGAAAAATTATTAATCTGTGAGGCTTGCGCTGCGAAAACGCTTCAAGAAACCAACAATTATGTATAAAAGAATGACTCCTCTTTACATGATCTCAAAAATGACCGGGACAGTATACAGTATATATATATATATATATATATATATATATATATGTTTTAAGATTAACTTAAATTAACGCCGGAACGCAGACGACGTTGTGGAAAACAGCTAGTATACTGTTACTAATAAACCGACCGGCCTCGCCGTTTGTTGACATGAGTTGCTAGATGTTTCTTAAACCTGATATCTATTTGTCGGCAATGTCCTGTGAAACAAAATTTTACATACGGACCTAATGAATCGTTTTGAGTTGCATAATCATTCGCGGTATTTAACTTTAGCAAGTATCAGCTCTAATATCATAATAAATCGAAAATAGATGTAGATCGCGACGACTTTGCCCCTACCGCGAGCGTTCAATAGATGGATTATCGCTGGATCGACCAAACCAAGATTAATTACACCGAATGCAGATGGATACTTTAGTTTTTGCAATAAGAAATATTAAGTGGAACTCCATATATTGACTTGGAGACAAATGATGATCGAATCTTGAATATTACTAAGACCACTGCTCAATAAATCCAAATTTATTTAAGGGTTAGTTAATAACTTAATACTGTCTGTAGTTTACGTACTTTCATTTAAACAAAACACTTTAACGGTTTAAAACGCGGTTAAATATTAGTTAAAATCATTTTAATATTTTCGCCAAATACCAACTTCGACCAGGTCTTATAGCGTAGCAGTTTTTTTACTTTGGCGTCAGAGACACCCTCCATCTTTAGTCTCCTCGTGACCACGGCTACTGAAAGGATCCGAAATGTCAAGCCGTAGTTAAATACATTTTCAAATAAGTTTAACAAATATAAATCTCGTTTTAAACCGTTACAGTGTTTAGTTTAAACTAATATTTAATAAAAAATACTTATTATGCTTTATTATTTTGTATTCGCATACACTTACTAGATAAGTTTATATTATATATTTTAGCAAATTGAAAAAACTTATTGTATATCATGCTACATTAAACTTAATATTGAACAATTATAAACTTAATTATATCAAAAGTACCAAAGAAATATACCTACGCTCAGCGCCAGAAATTTACCGACGCTGTAAAACCAAACTGCCTACGTACACTATAATTAATTACGTCCAGACCTCGCAGTGCAGGCTAGGAGTGAAATTATTCCACAGATAATGCCATGCATTTAGAACTACAGCGACACCTATTGTTCCCGCCATCTCTATGTTGTAGAGCTGTTTGAAATCTGACTTAATGCGTATAATCTGTTACTTTGAGCGCTCTTTGCCATTTTCAGTGGAATATTATGCTTTTTTAAAGATAACAATCAATTTGTTAACCTTTTTACTGCATATACCTACTGATGAATAATCCTCCGATTCCGATTTATCGAAAACGACGCAACACTAGGCCGACGCGATTAACGCGCGCGCCCCCGCACTAGCTCGGCAACTGTCAAAAGATGGCGCGCAATTTGTCGGCAAAGCCTAACTTTGGATAATAAATGAATATTTTCGAATTTAACATAATATTTCCGTCTTAGTACTGCATAGCAAGATCAGGTTTTAAAACAATTCGTTATTAATATCTGTTTATGTGGAGGAAGCCATAGATAGTCAAGTAGTTTGGGCAAAGTAGAGGGTGTATGGACATACTCTGTAATACTTTTTTATTATAGAAGAAGACAGACAGCAGGACTCCCTTGATGGAAGTTAAATTACACCAGACATATATTATTAAACAAGATCTGCTGTCGACCTTTTTTGGCTATACATATTTGAAAATCCACAACCTGAAACCGAGGCCCCCTCAAACTTCACGATTTTTTTATCTGTAGACGATGATATGTGTTCCAGGCGGAATTTCTATATTTCTAACATCTATTTAATATCCAGATTTACAAACGAAGTCCAACATGTTTCAGAATAATTATAAATATATTTCAGAACATGTTTCAGAAAAAAAAATGAATTCAAACATGTTGAATCCAGTGGGGATAGAATCACATAATGTTGATTATAGCATAATATAAATTGATACTATTAGATCAACGAGCATATAAATTTAGTTCTTTTTAAAAATACGAATTTTAATTATAACTGCAACATCCCATTATGATTCTGAGTGTGCCGCAGCCACCTCATACGTACGCATTCATTATTTGTTTATTTACTACTTAGAAGATAGTGTGCACAAAATAGCGAATCATTTTGTTTTAGTCTAGGTCTTTTTTATTGTATCTTACTGCAATTTTACAATTACTAATAATAATTTATTTATCAGACCATTGATCAATTTGCTAAATCTAATTTAATCGAATAAATGTTAGTTCAGTTAATAACAATTAGATTTTTTTTTAACTGAAAATTATTGACGTTAATTTCATTATCATAGTCTTACGGTAAAAAAAAAATTTAAACGCCAGTTAAAGATAGTGTAACTTGAACTACTTACCAAGGATAGCTATCCGTCTTTAACTGACAGTAAGTTATAGGGACCGGCCTTTAGTTGTGCAACGTTTAATTTTGAGGTATCTATGGATATTTAATATGGAGTGTCATGGGAATCAAGGCTGTACAAATTCTATACAACCGATAAAAAAAAATATATGTGGTTTACATATGCTTCATTTTATAATACATTGAGTAATACACCTATCAGCTATTAATTCCACCCAATACTAAATCGGCAAAAATCAAAACAACGAGATTTTACTACAAAATTATCCTTCAATTTACTTAGAAACGCATCCACATTTTGAAACGAATTAAAAAGGAATACGTCAGCTAAATAAAAACTTATTGAAACATCTCATTCGTGCTTAATTCGTAGTTTAATTAAAATAATTTCTCTTCGCTAGTGGACATCGTCGACACGAATAAAATTACTCAACAAAGACCTTGATTCCTGGATGTGCCAGTTCCATGTTTGCTCCATTTTTAGTACAATAGTAAGGATTAGTAAAATATACAAATTATATTTTACAAATAAAATATCAAGTGTAACCCTTAACGCCGCTGCAAAGGCCCTAGTTTCTCAAATTTTTTAACACAACGTTTAAAAAGGGAACATTTTTCTTGTGAGGTCTTTTCCAGTACATCAAGGTGTAAATTGTGAGCCTTCTCTTTCTCCTCTCTTTTCTATAATTTCCTTTTTTAAAGTACTATCTCACGCGAGTCACATTTAACTAAACTTCTTTTAACGGTTTAAATGCGAAATGCTTTAGTTAAACTTATTTAAAATTTCCTTCTACACTACTAGTAGTAGTAGAACTACACATAATTTGTTGTTAAAAATTTTATGTATACATATATAACTTTAGTTTGTGTGATATATAAAGATATTTAAAATTTTATTAAAACTTTCCACTTTTATACATCTGTGGAAGCCGTAATTAATGTTTCGTGATTACTAAGTATCCATTTCAATGTAACTAGTGGTTTTAATTCACTCTAGATGCCTTGGGATTGAACTAATGAATAAAAATGGCTTCAGCTCCGAGCAAATGGCGGGTTAGGTTTTAGATCATGTGAAAATTTTACATCTAGTGATTTACTTATAGACATAGGTTTTAGATTATGGATATTGCCTAAGTGCAATGAATGTACTACATTTAAATATTGTACGTTACTTGCATTACTAGCGAGAAGATAAAATATTTTCGATTTATCTTACATCTTTTATCTAAGCGTAACGTTGTTTTATAAAATACAACACGTTTTAACGGCCTCTAATTAGAATTATACTATTTTGACCACGTCTCGACGTTTTAGATGCCTTACAGCCGAGGTCACGGAAAAAATACGATGGGCGTCCCTAATGTTTAGAAATCTGCTAAGTAGCGCCATCTGTTTTCGCACAATAGGTATTAGCTACTTTCATATATACGTGGCGTTCATAATCACTGATTAAGACTATAATTTTCTTAGACTACAGAATATTTAAGTCGGTTTAAAAACTATTAGTTTTCACGTGTTATTCCATATTATGGCAGTATATAAATGAAAAATGTATATAGATTGATCTCTTTTTTCCCCGTGTCGTATTTTTTTATATTTGTATACGAGTAGATATTAATTTATCTGAAGTGGTTTTTATGGTAATTACCCCCAAATACAAAGATTTCGAATCGAATCGAAGTCTTTGTCTTTTATACAGGGGGCGCTCTTTTATCGTTGTGTTTAATTGTTATTATTTTGACTTACTTTTATACATTTCTGCATCTATTTCACTATGTGTAAAATGTTTTTAGGACGCAATAAAATTGTATTCTTATGATATTTTCGTTTCTAAAATAAATAGACGTAGTCTTATGAGAACGTAATAACAATTTACAATATTATTTTTCTTCCCCAATTTATTTAAACTTCGAACCAATTCACTCAAACTTTTCCCGTGTTATTTGCGTAACAAATTGACTTCAAAGTGGGGCCCTTTCGTACTAAGCGGAAAGACAATTCATTTTTCTTATTTTATTCGTATAATATATGTGTCACGTCCGTTTTATCTGCCTCAGTTACGTGGGTGACAGTAATGGGGGCGAGCCGTCTGAATTTTAAGTAATTCCTCATATAACGGTTGAATAAGAGATGTAAGAGTTTCAATTTTCTAAAGTAATATGTTACTTGACGGCACTGAACATTAGTGTAATAAATTGTCTTGAGTTTCAACGTGCTTTTCTTTGTATATACGATACCCGATATCAAGCCTATTTATATTAACGACTGCCAGTGACTAATTTAAATTCTCTCAAATATGTCTTCTTAAAGTTATTCCCTTTTTTTTATAACTAACTAATTGTATTTTTTTGTTTTTTTGTTATAAAATTACAATAAAGAGATTATGTTTTTTAGGGATTGAGAAATTTTATAAACATAAAGACGGCAGCCTGATTAGTCGCGTATGGTATGCGAGTGGTTTTGAGTTCGATTTTTAAAATACTTCTTCAAATAACCTCTTTTCTCGGTATCTGAACACAAGATGTTTCTTTCTCATCGCTAAACAATGCCTTTAACTGTTGAACGACAAAATAATTATAATTAAGCAATAACTGATCAAGTATTGACGGTACGCAAGTAATATCTACACATTTAAATGAAATTACGGCCTGACGTTTTACGGATGTTTCGGTCACTTAGTGATAACGTAACACAAACATGTTTTTATATTTGATTCAAACACTTTTATTAGCCTATAGTTACTATTATTATCACGGACCGCCTCTATAGCTAAATGGTTAAACGTGTTGTCTAACATTGTGTTAAGCGCAAGTCCTGTCTTCCAATCCCGAAAGAACAGATCGCCCCGATTGGGTGGGGCACAGAAGTCTGATCGCGTAAACTATAGACAGGCTAGTAGTTGACTAGCCTGTCTAAGTTTACGCGAGTAGTACACATTAAAATAAAACATTTCGACGGTTTAAAACGCGATATATTCGTTAAACGGCTGCTGCAAAGCATCCGAAACGTCGGGCCGAAGTGAAAAATAATTGTCAAATAAGTTTAACTAATATATCGAGTTTTAAACCGTTAAAGTGTTTTATTTAAATTACTAGCCTGTTAAAATAAAGGATCAGTGAAACGGACGCAGAATAGTGTCCGCCCCATGACCCACGGGAGGAAACAGGGTCACATATTAATATCGCAGCGGAACACAAGTTTCAGGATATACAAATTAAAGCATCCATTATTTATTGCAGCCCAATGAATCGTTATGTTTTATATGATAAATGGTCTAGAGTGACTGCTTACGTCTGATCCCACCCTGCCACGTCATTTGTAATGATAAATTGTATGGAAAGTCGAGAGAATAATGTTATATCAAGGTTATTTACCGTTATATCTCCAAGGGTTAAGATAATAAATGGTCGTAGTGTAGTTGCGAGCTTTGTTTGTTGTACAGTTTTGTTTTGCTTCTCCCTTGACATAGTGTTCTCTTCGAAAACTTGCATGTTTGAGTAGTGATGATACGAAAATATTCGCTGGAAGTAATAAATATTCTAACCTACCTAACAATAATCCATACTAATATTAGAAGGCTAAAGAGTTTGTATGTTTGAACGCGCAAATTTCAGAAACAACTAGTTCAAATTGTCAAATAATTCTTGTGATGATTGGACCATTTATTGAGGAAACATTTAGGCAATGGAAGGCTGCGACCGATATGAGGGAAGAAACAGAGGGGAAGATCTTCTTAGAAGGAAGAAGGCGAAAACGATTAAAGAAATCAAAATGCTATGTATCAAAGAACGAATTTCTTTTATTTATTAAAAAAAATCTTTGTGACAGTATATTCCTACCTTATAAGATTATCTCGCAAGAACGCCGGGGCGCGGACGACGACATCGAGCTATTATTTATAAAACGAAGAAGGTAGTTACCAAATAATAGATAGAGCTGCAGGCACAAAAAGTTATTAATATACACCTAGGGACCCCATATTAAAAACACTAGATCCACACCAAAACTGTAAAGTAGAGGACGTCTGGAGTCAGTTGTAAGGACCAAACCAGTTCCACCAAATAGCAAACACGAGCAAACAGATGGCGCTGGCATAGCACATTTCACTTTGACATCAAGGACACACTCCTTTATCATCTGCCTATGACCACGGCTGTTCTAAAGCATGTAAAATGTCGGACTTGCCGTTGAAAGTGTTTAATTTAGAATGAAATGCTTGTTAATACTATTTGTAGTATTGACAGCCTACATGCACCATAATTTTATGCTTTGACACGTTTTAAGATTTTCAAGTAAACTATTATATATTTAATATTATTATCGGAGATTAAATATACATAACAGGTATGATTTCCTTACCAATCGTCACCTAGTCGTATGTATACCCAATAAATATTTTAACAGTTGAAAGCCTTAAAGCCGAAAATTTGTAGATATTACAACTTTTCACACACCCATGACTCCACATTTCCTACGTTGTCACGTGTATAAATAATGTGTCTGCTCAAATCCATACACAATCCTACACACAACACACACACTTTTGAATTTCGAATTTGTAATATAAAAACACACTTCAAAAAAGGAAGCACATCTATAACCCTTGGAAAAAAAGCTAATCTCCAAGCCAACTCAGCAACCACGCAAACTTCCGTGCATTAGCCACCCAACTCTACGAAGTCGAACTTTTTAAAAGTCGCTAAGGTCAATTCTCATCGGTCGTAAGCCGTAACGCGCCTACAAAAACTTTTCCATTTAACTTTCCGAGCGAACACTCGTCAAACCTCGGTTAGGTGGAGTTGGCGAAATTGTGCGATGTGAGTACTGTCTAATGACTATCGTTTTGCTAATTTACGAGGGAAAGGGTTTTTATTGGCTTCGAGGTTTATTTTACGCTTCAGGATAACGAATGGGCTAAGTTGTTAGGTAAATGTCGGTGCTGTGTTGGTTCAGGGTGCCCTTTTATTTTTCCAGTGCGAATTGGATATCAATCATGATTAATTATTTATTGAAAATCAAAGTTAGTTTTATGATAGAGAAGAACTGGATTGGGTTCACAAAATGTGCTGTCGACCTTTTTTGTCTTTGGATATTCGGACTGACTGAAACCGAAACGCTAATTAACTTGACGCTTTCACGACATTCCTACTACACTTTGAATACCCAGACTACAGCCAATCTGCCTATGTCAGAAAAATTATAAATGGATAAGAAAAATGTGTAGCCCTAACCCGCCAATTATTAGCCGTGAATTGCTACCATTACACCAATGAGCCCCCCGTGGGATATGGGACAAACACATATCTGTATCCGTTTCATTGGCCGGTTTTATTGATAAGCAAGTTGATGAAACTTCTGTGTTGTGCGTCACCGAAAAAAAATATTCTTTCCTGGATTCGAACACTGAGCCTCTCACACTTAACGCGATCCTAGGCAACACGTTTAACTATTGATATATAGATGAAAGTATAAGAACCATTATAGTGAATCATTTGTTTATTGACAGCAGACTTAAAAGTATTACTGTTTCTATTTACTAAAGCTCTAAAAGAAAATCTCGAACATAATTACCACAGAGTAAAGCAGTTATAATATATCCTATACTACATTTAGATAATTATTGTTCGTGTTGTAACCTATATAATTTACAAAACATTGTAACCACAGACTGCATCAATATCTACAGTCAACACGGAAACAAAAGCTTACAAATTCAACTTTGTATGGATAAAAATTTCATAGTAGTCGCATTGTGCTCGGTTTGTTGGCCATAATAAATCTTTCTAGGACATTATTAGGATGTGGATCACGTATAAATCTAAGATCGACCAAAAAGCAATGTGACAGAGAAAGATATATTGTAACCCACGCTTTTCGTAATTTTTACGTGGTAAAGTTCCTTATTCTTGAAGACCAAGATTGTTCTTACTAAGGTTTAAAAATTGTGACGTGGAGTATGGGGCCAACATATTTCTGTATGTATAATTATCGAATTCTTTGCAGACCGTAGTTGATAAGATTCCTGTGCACTGCCTAACCGAAATAATTATTGTTTCCCCAGGATTTATAAAATTTTTGTTTGTATAGACCGGTACGATTCAGAAATCACCTGATGCCAATTAAATTGGTTAAAAAAATATTCAATCTGTTTTCAGATATTTTATTATTTTCAGTTAATTATTGGTCATTTTACGTATTTAGATTTATAATTAAGAGTGTATTAGTATGTATTTTAAGGTGCTGTAAATTAATATAATACATCCGTAGGGTGAGCTGATAAGACGAAAGTTGGAGTTAAAAATATTCAATAAATTGTGTACGGCTTTTACGGCCATCGTTCAGCATATCATTGTCTTTTGGGCTGTTCGGCAGACGTGAGCTAGAACAGGTTCTCTTCTCTTTGAAAACCAGGATATGCTGAACGATGGCCGTGAAAGCCTGAAAATATATTAAAAATATTCAATCTGCTTTCAAATATTTTATTGCTAATATTTGTTATTCACGTTGGTAGGTTGATTAACTAATTAGAATGTAGTCGTATATATTTTATGGTGCTGAAAATGCATGTAACAAGGTCACGTAGTGTGTGATAAGGCAAACGCAAAGACACATTTGGAACAGAAACATTGACTACACGTATATATGTTTGTATCTACTCCAAGGCATGGCAGAAGAGCCATACGATATTTATAAAAGCTACAGAAAATGGTATTGAGATACCACAAGGAAATAAAATAAGTCCATAAATTAAAATAATACCGGCATATTATATTACTTTGAACTAAGTGAGCAGAAAACACGAAATGAACTCGGCGGGACATTTTATAATTGAAATAATTTCATCGTCGAGCAGAAATGGAGCATAGATGGAAATAAATTATACGCTATTAATTTATTCAAAGCTTCAGAGATCTGGAAATAAATACCAAGTTGACATTATCTAGTTCCTTTTACTCCGTCATCCACTTAGATCTGCTTTCGTTTCTTGAGATTATAAGTTGAATACAAGCATTTTGCATCAACGATTTGATCTTGTTATAGATCTAATTACTACGATTATTTCACGTGGTAAATTGAATAAGGTAGTGACAGTTTTTTTTAAGTAAATGTTTCAAACATCGCAGTGGCTCAATCTATACTATCTATACTTGTTTACTAATATATACAGCTGAAGAGTTTGTTTGTTTGGTTTGAACGCGCTATACTCAGAAACTACTGATTCGAACTGAAAAATTCTCTTTGCGTTAATTAGAGCATTTATCAAGGAACGTTATAGGTTATAAAACATTGTGCTGGAACGAAAAAACATCGGAAAATGCGGGAAAAATTATTCATCTTTGTAGGTTTCCGATGCGTACGCTGCGAAAACTATTCAAGATATACAAAAAATACGTTGGAGACAATGATTTTTCTTGTAATGTTAAAAAAATGTCCGCGGCAGTAAGCAAGAGATGGCAAGACTTTGAATGTCGGGAAAATACGAACAAGTCGGAATCTTACGGAGGTTTGATGAACTAAGCACTCGATATATCGGTAGCTACAGATTCAGATAAATTGCACAAACGGTCACCAAAAAATATGCAATTTATAATAATAGTGCTAAATAACACTAGGGATCTTAAAATACTTATAGCTTACGCGAGTATACATTTAAATAAAACAGGTTAACGGTTTAAAACGCGATGTATATAAGTTAAATTATTTTAACTACGGCTCGACGTTTCGGATGTTTTGCAGCAACTGTGGGGAGACTGCACCCACAAGTTTTGCTAATATATATTGCGCTTTAAACTGTTAAGTTTATTAAAAAAGTAATAATCTTTAATATGTATTTCGTAAATAATATAATTTTTATATTTATAAAATACATATACACACAAAACGTTGTAACGCAAATGTAACGCTGAAAATACTTTACAAAGATTATTTCAGTGAATTTAAGTCACGCTCGCTTTTTGTTTTTGTGTCGTTTTAATATCAACGAGTGGCTGTCACCAATCACGGCTCATTTGCACAGAATGGTGCATTGCGGTAGAACACGTCCCGATGTAATCAGTTCGGTTCTGCATACTGCCATCCACTGTCTCATTTTAACATTAATTTATAGTAGTCAATTTAAATTGTCGATCGCTATTTGGATAATATAAAGCACTTTGGATAGTTGCAGTCAACAGTTAATTGGTTATTGCGCGCTAACATTGACTCGAGTCGATAAAATATATTATGGCTATTTGGACGAATTTTCCAATTTAAATACAGTATTAATATTATTGGTATAATATTTAGGTAACGTTATTTCGTTATAAAGCTATTTTAGTAATAAATCGTTGACATTTTAGGAACCACAATTTTGGATTTAATTTATTTATTGTATTTTTTATGAAATTAATATTTATAGACCGTATTTGATATTTCATCAAAAGTCCACATCCACAAATGTCTTTAAATAAATAAGTTTAAAATCACAAGAAGATGTTTGATTAAAGTTTTATAATTCTTAAATTCAATATAGACTCTCTGGGAGTTTTTTGTACGGATCGTAAATTATATAAAAAAATATATACATTTCAATAATTACATCATAATAATAAATAAATTATTAACTGACAAAAGTAGATATTGATTTGATTTTAAAATGACAAAAAAGTTTTTATTTACTTTGAATCTTACGTCAAATACATTCTTCTTGTAACTAGCACTGAGATTAATACAATGTTATGATAATTTTTTGTAACATTGAGTAAGTTACAAAAAATAAATTTTGTGTATCTTAGATTAATAAAAAAAATATTTTTTTTCTTAAATTTGATAAACTAACTATTATTATTTTTTAACTAAATCTGTGTTTGCGAGATGATGTAAATAAACTCGCACATATTTTGCGTATGCTACTAATAAATATGTCTATTTACGAACAACGCCGTTCCATAAATAAACACGCAAAATCCAAAATTCATATTCGTAATACAAATCAAAACAATAAAAGCCGAAATCCCGAAAACAAAAAGTTAGAAACGCAAATAAACCGTGTTTTCGCTCCACAATCAGATTATGCTGGGCAATTTTATTTTATCAGACGAATCCACGAAATGTACTTCGCACCTCGGGCTGCTTTGACGAATTACATTTGTTCCAACACGAAGTGAATTGCCATCTTGTAACTTATCTTCAAGTAGTTCCATTTGAATATCTCCAACGGGATTCGCGGAAGTTCTACTTAAACGTGATAAAGATGTGGAATTTTAATGGCTAATTACGAATTTAGTCGGAATATTTAACTATGCATTCGCGTTTTGAATGTTACGTGAATATATACATTAAACATAATATGTATGGTTGTAATTTCTTTGAGATTATGGCAATTTTAATACGACTTAAATAACATAACATCTCCATAACGTTTGTTGTAGAACAGGGAGTGAACAATGTCCATTTTGTAAACAGACTCCTACAATCATGGATATCTGCAGAGGCAAAGGCGCTGTGGATGTGCCTTACCTTTACTTAGTTTAAACATTTATTTAGTTTAAATATTTATCATTACACCCTATTATATTAATAATACGAGAGCTACAGATAGTTCTCGTATTATTAATATAATAGGGTATATTGATATGGCTAACATATTTTACTAGATTGAGAGAATAAATTATATGTTTTAAACATAGGAAAAGAACACATTTCTATGTAACAATTAGTTAATATAAAGATGCCAGTCTGTACATTATAATTAAATAATACAATAAATATGCTCGCATTAAACTCAATTGCATTTCCGTAAATTGCTACGAACAGAAACAAATTGTTACATGTAAGGTACAATTAAAAGTATATAATATATTTACACCCATAAAACTATAATAAAAACGTAAGAAAGAGCTTGAAATCTGAAACATATAGAATTCTTTAGA
Organism: Leptosia nina; assembly: GCA_963661955.1. Lineage (NCBI taxonomy): Eukaryota > Metazoa > Arthropoda > Insecta > Lepidoptera > Pieridae > Leptosia > Leptosia nina. Next base: position 3,412,648 of record CAVLEF010000283.1, read on the forward strand.
GCATCGCAAATTTATTATAAATACACCCAACTGAATATTTGTAAGACGTGGAACAGAGTGGATCAAGTCGTTTAATATGTCTGGTCTCCCCAGATAGGTTTTTAGTACAAATATAAAACACGTTTTAGCATTCGCGTAAACTTTTACGATCATCCGAAATACACATTTTTATACCATTTCGTGGTATGAAAATGATATTCCATATTTACTCCGAAGTGGTCTATTTTACAAGCAAAAGTCTTGACTTCGTTTATAATTATTTAGAGCTAGTATAATTATATACATTATTTCGATCAGACAGAACACAATCTCGGGTCAACTAGTTGTTTGTAAATAAAATACATCGGTTGGTGTAATGGTAGTAAATAACCAACGGGTTAGGGTTCGATTCCCATCGGGTCCAACATTTAGCTAATTTGTCTTCCTCTATTATAAAAAGAGACATAGATTTGTGAAAGACAACATTTGACTAAGTCAATTTTAACCACATTTATATATACACGTACAATTTACAAGCAATTGTTTGACGCGGACGGAATTTGAACAGACGATCGCGGCGTTCTTTAATGTTGTTTTATCAATTGAGCTTACGGTTCTGCAGTAATGATCTATCCAACACAAAAAATAATTCAAGTAGTTCCTGAGATTAGGGCTGTTTAATCAAACAAAAAAAGCCTTTAGCTTTAAAAATTATTATTGTTACAACTTAAACATATAAAACTTGTGACGACTTAATTCATTTATTTATTTATATTCAATCAGTTAATATCTCCGGAACATCTAAATTATTATTTAAAATTCGGGAAAAAATCGCACACAAAGGAATAAAAAAATAAGCAAGATATAAATTTTCGTTACGAAGCCCCTATAACAAACAAAGCAATATTTTCAGATTGCCTCACCTGCTAAATTTTAAAAAGATTAGAGTGCGATAGTGAAATATAAGCGAAATTTCGTCGTATATCAGAGCGATTCCCGTAAAATAGTCCCCCGTCCGAAAAATATATTTATTCGAGTTACGTTGTATTTCGACGCACAAAACCTGTAAATCAAAGTAACGAAGCTATTTGTACCTCGACATTTGGGTATTTTTCCTCTTATCAGTCCTATTTCTTTTCACGGAATAAATGATGATGCGTGTTTTTGTACTCGCGACACATTAATCCGTGAATCAAAAAGGGAGCGTAATAAAATACGCGAAACGATCTATTTATTCTCGTATTGTAGGTGTTTTATTTTTTTTTATTTGTCAATGTTTTTTATGACACAGGATAGTCTGTGACTAGCATAAGATTCACTTGACGGAAAGTTAAATACCAGTATAGTAATCCATCAGTGAAAGTAAGTTTAATCATATAACATATAAACGAGACACGATGTCCATCTATTTCGGACATTCCTACTGGAACCACAGACTTAAATCAAAATGCGATTAAACATCTTTTCTTCTCATCTGTGGACGGTGTATCGTGATCTAGACGAAAATTTGATATAAGAACAACTATTTTAACAGGCAAACGAACTCCAACAGGTTTTTTCAAATTGATCAATAACTTGTTGGGCCCGGAATGGATGAACCTAGGATCCGTCGATTATTATGGCTTATTATTATGGTACCGCGAATTCTATTATAAAAGATTAGAATCCCATACGACGACATCTGGTTAAAAATTGATTATTATCGAATTAAACTACAAGAATGATGTATACCCAACGTTAGTACATGTAGATTAAAAAAGCTCTCCAATACTTAATATCATTATAAAAGGATTTAAGTAAACATACTTAAATATGTATTTTATTACTTTAAAGTTTTACTTACTTGTAAGTCTAAGTAATTTATAATTTAAGCGAATGTCGAAGAAAAACGATGCCGCCATCGTGTTAAATTATTCTAAATACTTCCGCCATTTTTCACTACTGCAGTCCAGTGTTGCCAGTTGTTACATGATAAATTAATCACGTCAGGGTATCGATAGGTCCCCTGTGAAATACGGCCAACTGACGTGTGACTGCGTACAACAGGACAACACTCGTTTTTAGATTAAAATAGAATTTTCACTGTTGCCACCAGAAGTTTTACATGTATTTTTTCGTTGGACGTATCGATGGGCAGTGTTTTCGCGTTATATTTGCGATGGGAATAGTGGAGGAAAATAAAAATTAAATATTATTGTTGTTCTGTATTCGGTAGGAACGCTAAGTTTTTTTGTAGCGCGGCGTAGCAATGTTTTAAGCGATTGATTGTGATTTTTGTTTTTCATATGTTGTGCAATGCATTTGCAAAAATTACAGAATAGAAGCTAGCTAGGTGCTAGGTTTGAAATATTTTCTAGCTAAGTAAAGTACATGTAGAGTTTATAAAAGATTAACATTTAATCTGCTAAATGCATATTTGTATGCATTTCGTACTGTTTAAATGCTTCATTCGGTAATCTAGCTGATGACAATATGACAATATGACACGGCGATTTGAAATGCGTCACGTCAGTGTGTCAGCGATAGCGATAGACACCTGTGTATTTGAACTGGTTTGCGCTACTGTTTACCTTTGTAATAATTTTTTGTTTCTTCTATGTGGGGTTTACATACCTCCAAGTAGTAGTGAAAAGGATTATTTATTATTATTTAAAATTCTTGAAGATTTAAGCTTAAAATATAAAAAAATTGTAATTATAGGTGACCTAAATTTGTATTCTTCTTCTATAAATGTGTTAAATTATTATGATTATTTTATAGCTTTTTGTGAGTTCACCCAAAGTAATAATATACCTAATTGCTTAGGGCGTCAATTAGATGTAGTTCTTAGCTCAGGTGTGGCGGGGGAGGTGAGCGTGTCGGCGGCGGACGAAGCGCTCGTGCCGGAGGATGCATACCACCCGCCATTAGCGGTGACGGTTCCGACGAGCGGCAACACGGGAAGGGCGAGTGTCGCGCCCTCTGCGTGCAATCTCGACAGTTGCATGCAGCGCAAGTGGAACTTTGCTAGGGCAAACTTCAGTCTGTTATATTCGCGCTTAACTACGGTGGACTGGGGAACGTTGTATTCTATCTCGGAGGTTGACGAAGTCATAACTTATTTCTATAGCGTATTAGATGATGTGTTAAGCGAATGTGTACCGCAGAAAAGACGAATTGTTAATCATAAATTTACCTATCCTAAATGGTACACTAGAGACATTATTAATAATATTAAAATTAAGCACTCTTTGCATAAACAATTTAAAAAAACTAAAATGGAAACATATTATGAAGAATTTGTTTCGTATAGGACTTTAGTTAAAAAGCAAATAAAAATAGCATACGAAATGTACGTAGACAAACTTCAACATAAATTTTTTCATAATCCAAAATCATTCTGGCAATTTATTAGGGCTCAACGGAGGAATTTACACGATTGTAAAATTATTCAGGATGGAAAATTACTTACTGATAGCGAGTGTGCAGTACATTTTGCACGGTACTTTGAAAGTGTCTATGGAAAGGATTGTCCAAACTTAGATTGGAATGAGGCATCTAGATGGGGGAACAGCGGTGCAAGAGTTGAGGTAAAAGAGCTAACTCTGAAAGATGTCAAGAAGGCGCTGTCGCGGCTCAAGCCAAAGACATCTGCGGGGCCAGATGGGTTACCGGCCTTTCTTTTTAGAGATTGTGGCAGAGTACTGGCTGAACCATTGCAGCACATATTTAATACCTGTCTTAAAGCAGATACTTTTCCTAGTCAATGGAAAACCACTAAGGTTGTACCTGTGCCCAAGGGTAAACCTGGATCGGAGATGGCAGGCTATAGACCAGTGGCAATTCTTTCTACACCAGCAAAAGTGTTCGAGTCGACGATACATGCCGCTGTTTTTCCTCAGATAGCTGCGAGAATCTGTGAAGCTCAGCATGGTTTTAGGCCCGCTAGGAGTACTGCGACAAACTTGCTCAGGTTAATGAATTACGTTATTCCTAATGTTGACTCCGGGGGAGAAGTCGACGTGGTGTACCTGGATATGCAGAGGGCTTTTGATACCGTGAACCAGGACATCCTTTTAAGGAAGATGGCGGTTATGGGATACACTCCGCGACTGCTGCGCTTTTGGTCTTCATACATGAGGGACAGAAAGCAATATGTTGAGTATAAGGGCTGGTGTTCTGAGCCATATTTTACACGTTCGGGAATAAGCCAGGGCAGCAACCTTGGACCCTTGGGGTTCAGCATAATGGTCAACGATCTCCCTCAAGTCATTCAGCACAGCCAATGTCTAATGTTTGCAGATGACCTGAAAATATTTCTGAAGTGTCAAAGCAAGTCAGATTGTGAAATACTGCAAAATGATGTCACAAATGTGTTGAACTGGAGTATCCAGAATAAGCTGAGCTTCAATACCAAGAAGTGCGCTGTCCTGCAATTTACTCGATCAAGGACGGCCCAGACATATAATTATAAGGTGGGAGAAGTCTTTTTGGAACGAGTTATGGAAGTGAGGGATCTTGGCGTTCTCTTTAGTGCAGATCTTAGATTTAGGAATCATATTGTTAGAGTATGCAAAGCAGCCTACCGGAGTCTGGGATTTGTGCTGAGACAGGCGAGGGACTTCACTAGCATGCCAACCGTGAGAGTGCTGTATGATGCACTAGTTAGAAGCCATTTGGAACATAATGCTACAATATGGGCACCTCACGAAGAAAAATACTGTGCTATGTTGGAAAAAATCCAAAACAAATTTGTAAGACATTTGTATTTTAAAATGTACGGAATTTATCCATATTATCCTCTTATGTACCCGACACTCTTTGTGCTGGGAATGGTGGGCTATAATAAGTTGAGAGTAAGAAGGGATTTTGCTCTAGCTACTTATATCATTAAATTATTAAGAGGGAAAGTATGCAACATCGGCGTCCTAAGCAGGTTAAGCATAAACGTGCCTGACTGCTATAGGGACAAAAGACACGCGCCACCTCTTCTCGTGGTGCCTTTTGCTAGAACGAACTTAATGGCAAAGGCACAATGGACGAGGACGGTCGAGGTCCTAAATGTTTTGCACAAAAAAGCAGATATTTTTTACAGTCCTTGGGGTGAACTCACAAATACATTAAAGTTTATTTTGAGTTATGAACGATAGTTTGGTTTAAGTTCATATATATTTGTTCTATCATATATAATTATATTGTTTAGTTTTTAGATCTCTGTCGCATTGGGATCCAACCTGTTATGACAGTGCATATATGTAAATAAATAAATAAATAAATAAATGATCTTGGTTCTTAAACGTGTCGATCAAGGCAGTAAGAAGCAAATTAAATTCCTTCATTTGAACAATATACAGTAAGTATTGTCGGTAGCGTGCACGAGTAGTATCCATACATTTATTCAAAACTCTTATTTAAAACATTTCGCGTTTTAAATATTAGTTACCTTATCCCGCGTCCTCCCGTTTCGATCGGGCCAAAATAAAATAAGTTTACTAATATATATCACGTTTTCAACCGTTAAAAGTGTTATTTGAACTATTTGCGTAAGCTGCAGACAATAGTTATATTAAGCACATAATTTCGATTTAAAATTAACTTTTGTGGACCAGTTTTTGCGCTATTATATATGTCGTATTTTTCAGCATGAAGACTAAAATATTATCTTTAGTAGGTACATATCCACTCGAATACATCAAAGACTTTTCCTACATTGAATATTCAAAAGAAAGTCATTTTTCGTAATATCACCTAATTTGTAAGGCAAATAATTAAATAGGAACCATTTTCGATAAAGATTTGATCCATTAGGCTGCTTATAATTAGAAGAGGTTCAAAGGACTTTTTTATGTAAGTAGGCTTTTGGAAATTAGGAAAAGGCACTAATTACGACTCTGATTTTGATTTTTCTTTACTACGACTCGACATTTCGGACTTACTTAGATTCAAATACCAATAATAAGGAAACAGTGACGCTAGCGTAGCAGATTGACTTTGACATTAGGGAGGACATCCTCCATCTGTAACCCCCCGCGACCACGGCTGCTGCAAAGTATCTGAAACGTCGGATCGGAGTCAAAATAAATCAAGTACAAGTTTAACAATTATATTTCGAGCTTTAAACTATTAAAACTGTTTTATTTACACATCAATATTTCTCTATTTTGATTTAAACTGCATTGTATCAAAAGATTGGAATATCGACAAAAGTAAATATTAACATATATATGCTTTAAATAAACGGGTTATAAATTAAATAACTTATTTTGAAACACGCAGTGTAGAAAGCTTTGAATCTAGTTTCAATTTCAGAGGTAATTAATCCGAGTTGAGTGTTAAAAGCGCTTAGTTATAGAATTAACAACTACGTATAAATTAATAATACTGAAAACGTATTTAGTTCCTTCTATATTGATCCGCAAAGCTGCGCTGGCGTTAATAATTTTAGCATATAACGCTTAGTGAAATCAGTTAAGTTACAAGGTATTTGTATTTTGAAATACTATTTATATTGTATGACAATATATTACGTTAAAAAAGTACTTTTACTAAAATATAATGTGTAATTCCGTCACACTAAAAGGCCGTCGAGCAAACGCATTTTTGTGTCCGTAATCCTGTTTTATTTAGAGCCAAGAAAAAAAATCAATTTATTGTTAAGCCGGGATGTGAAGATATGACCTCTTTGCTTAAAGCCACGCAGACCACCAATTTCTCCAAATATTATCTACGTCAACAGATGGCGCTAGCGTAGAATACTTGAGTTTGACATTAGAGTCGCTTTTCAACTATAGCAAACCCAAGATCGTATAGCTGCTGCAAAGCCTCCGAAATGTCAGGCCGTAGTTAAAAACAAACAAATTAAGTTAACAAAAACATTTCGCGTTTTAAATCGTTAAAAATGTTTTGATTAAATGTCTAATACTAGCGTAAACTACAGACACTACTTACTGTATGGATATTTAAGAAAATCTACTAGCTTAGTAAATTAAAATATGACCATCGTGTTTAAACTTATTGAATTGAAATTATGAATGTGCTTCTCGTAAGCGTCGCATTTTCATCGCAAAAATATACAAAGTGATTTGGGTGGTTAGGACACATAAGTATAACGATAGTATATAATAGTAAATAAAATCAATAAATAGGGGAATTGTAATAATTTTATAGGTAATATATTTACCGTTTTTTAAAACACTAATTAGATTGGAAAATTTATCAAGCTATATACGAAGTATTTAAGGAAACAATTTCGCTTCGTTAGTCCGAACATTTTCATTTAAGTTTTACCTTGTTAGCTCTGCTTGTTTATTTTTCCGAAAACAAGAAAATTCTGCCACGTTCTATGGAGATTTTCATAATCCGAATTTATTGTTTGAGATTGTCCCTAATAAATTTCATTAATTTTTGAATTATAGAATAAATAAAACACCTTTAGAGAGGAAATCATTGTGAAATATAATATTTGGAATTGAATACATCACGTTTAACGGTTTTTAACGCGAATGTTTAAGTAAACATATTTTTAACTACAATCAGACATTCGGATGCTTTGCGTGGTCTATGTGTACACTAATGATTAAAATAAAAGACTACATAGATTGTCTATTTAGTCTTTTTATGAAAAAAAATGACGATATGGGAAGGACTTGAACCGGCGTCAATTGCGTTACCGTGTGTTAGCTTTACTTAAATAAACAAACTGTATATCGTATGTTTAATCAAATTTAAGTTTATGTGTAAGTTCAAATGTTTTACTGTGTGACGAAAGTTGTCATAACGGTCGGTAATTGATAACCGACATTTTAAATGTTGTTTTACCGAATTTAAAAGAAGTTCTATTGACCACAGCGTGTGTTGTAACTTTTAAATTAACAGTAGAAAATAAAGCGTACGAGAACCGAGGCAATTGGTTAACGATAGCCACTAGAGAACACGCATAGTGAAGTGTATCTATAGTAATATATAAAGCTGTATACTTTGTTTGTTTGAACGCACTAATTGTTTAAGTAAGAACTGCTACGCTAGCGCCATCTGTTCTGTCGAAGTTGGTATTTGGCGAAACTCACCGGGTCCCTGCCAGTATGTCAGAGATATCCTCTATCTTTAGTCTCCCCGTGACCACAGCTGCTGCAAAGCATCCGAAATGTCGGGCAGTTGTTAAAGAAAAATTTCAAACAAGTTTAACTAAAATATATCGCGTTTTAAACCGTTAAAGTGTTTTATATAAATGTGTATTGCTCCCGTAAACTACTACTACTCGTAAAAACTACAGACAGTACTCAAATCAAAACTCAAATATTTTAATTAATATAAATGTAATTACTCAATCTAAGCAGAGGGAAAACCTTAATAAAAAGAATGAGGATGTCGAAAGTGGCCTCGAGGGATGTGGTTTTAATTGAACTAATTCTGGTTACTCGTTTTGTTTTTGTTTTCTGTCTTATTTTATTCTATTTAGCCTTAGTGATAGATTTATTGAATCTTGTCAGGATAGGCAAGCCTCTTGTAAAATCAATATAGTATATAATGGCTCCTATATTATTGACTACTTCGTTACCCAGTTTAAATTTCTTAAAAATATCATGTATAACACAGAATATATAATATAGTTAACTAATTGAAAATTTAAGCATTTGAACAACTATTAACTATAATTTGTTAAAGAATTACGGCAATTTTGAAATACCAATGACGCAAGCGGGCATCCCTCCCGCGATAGACAATTGCTCTACCACTGAACACTTGTTTAGTTAATTTAGGATCTAATGGGAGAAAATATATTAGACGTTAACTGGATTCGTTAGTCTATATGGCTTATAAACATTGAGCCGTGGTCCACATGGAGTCCAACTTGTTTCTAACCAATATATAATTTTTATGAAACATTTTGGAAATTTGTCTAGAAATCTGGAAATTAAATGGTCAGGTGGGGTTTCATCGAAAATTCCGCCCGGGTCATACACTACCGTCTAAAATTGAAAGAGCCGTGAAGATCGAATTTCGGTTTCAGTCTTTGTATTCTCTAATACACTAAGGTAAAAAAGGCCGACAGCGCATCTTATCAATATGTTATGTGGGTGGGATATGTCAAATTCCATCAAGTAAACCCATGGTTGTCTGTCCTCAGTCTTATTGCAATACATTTTATGGTTTTGCTAGTATCTGGTTCTTGATATAGAATTACACAGATTATGACATTTTAAATCAAGAGGCATTTCAGTACAAAGTGGAGCTTTACGCTGACCACAATAATGTGGCAGTAGCCCGCCTACCTGTGGTTTCCATTTAAGCCGGACATTTTGCGGAAAATTTAAATAACAACAAATATTCTATTCATCTTTGCCGGTTTACTAAAGCGCTTAAAAGCTTATCTCATTTTTGTCTTCGTAAAAAAATGTTGCCGTCGCAATTTCTGAATTTTTCTTATAATTAGCGTAGCAGCTTAGTAAGTATTATACCTAACAAGAAGCTTTGTCAATAAAAGCCTTATATATAATTCATAACAGTAGCCCTTTTTAGTAATTTTGTTGTTGTACAATTTATTTCTATAATTATACGTCTATAATTATTGTTTATATTAACAGTACTGATCGTATAAGATTCTTTTTATCTTTTAATTTTTGTTTTCCAAGATTACGCAAAACACTTTTCAAAGTGTACCAATAATAGCTAGGAAATATTCTCTGAATAATACAATTGCAACGGTTTAAACGCGAAATATAGTTGTAAACTTAATAGATTAATTAAAACTTAACAATTTGACAAATATATTTTGGTATTTCGAACAGTTAAAATTGCTTTATTTAAATGTGTAATACTCGCTTAAGCTACATGCAAACTGAAACATAATTTAATCATTATAAAAACCTTTGTATGTCAACGGTTTTAAATCTAGTAAGTCCTGCTGACTTACTAGATTTAAAACCATATCTTAAGAAACACAATGATTGAGGTACCGATTTTATCAATGCCATGTGTAATATTACTTTTTTTATTTTATCACTAAGAATTCTTTATATGTTATCTATTTACTAACATTCATTTTAAAGTACCTCGATAGAGCGTAAGATTTACCTGGCTTAAGACTTAGTTTTATTTTATACTTTAGATAATTCTTTATTTATTCTAATTAAGTCGCAAATGAGGCAATAATCTGCTGCCATCAAAATTCTCCATCACCCATTCTTGAGTCGTCAAATTCGCACATTCGTATAAATCTAACTCCAAACGTGAACCTCCAAAATTAATTTTGACACTTAAACACTTCTTCGTCACCTCATGTTGAATAGCCTTTGTCTGAAAATGAAGACAATTAGATTTTAATTTAATATAGAGGGGAACAGCACGTTTCACTTTATGGGACGTGAAATCCGTCAGCCGTATAAATCCAAAGAAAATACGCTGTCGACCTGTGTTGCCTTTTAATATTGAGAAATCCACAGACTGAAACCGATGTGCGATTAAACCTCACGGTGTTATCGTGACCCGGACGGAATTCCGATACACCTAACGCCCATTTAATTTACAAATTTCCAGATGAAGTCAAACATGTTTCAGAAACGTTATAAATTGAAAATTAAAAACACACGGTGGGGATCGAACCCACGACCCTTTATTAGCCATACATTGCTATCACTAGATCGGCGAGCCCGTAAAAATGGCTGAAACCCAAATGAAAGAATAAGTATTACCTTTAAATTATAAAGCCATATTTGCGATTTAGTTTTTACATCGCAGTAATAAAGGGTCACAAATCCCAGTAAGAAGTCAAGACATCCGTTGTCGTGTTCAATTCGTCCTATATTTGTGTACCACCAAAACTGAAATCAAACTAGTATTTTTATAATAACTAAAAAATATTTAAAAATTGATTTTACATTGAAAAAAATTACAACGCCCGTGTTGAGGACTAGACCGGCATTAAACAGCGTCGTGCTGTTCCTCTTACCGATTGAGATCGTGTCATAAACGTCATCGTCGAATTTTTTCAACTTACTGATACGCGCACATCTTGCGCAATGTAAAGCACAATTCTATCAACATAATAATATTAATCTTGCGAACAATAAAACGACGTTTACTGGATCAGCTTGTCATATATATAAGGCTATAAGGTAAAGCTTTTATAGGTAACTAGCTGTGCCAGCGACTTCGTCCGCGTAGAATAGCACACGTCAAGAATTGCTATTGCAGATTTCCTCCGCGTCTTTACAAATTATAGCTTCCTCGTGACGTCGGTGGCGTCCCATCGTTCAGGCCCCGTAGTTCATTCAAATTAGTCTCAAAAGACATGTATATCGGCGCAAAACAGTACTATAGTATGTATCGTATGTACTATCGCGGACATATTTTTACATCATCGAAAGAGGAATGACTCTTTCATACTTATTTTGAACCGTTTTCACCGCGCACGTAACGGAAGCCCTCAAATGAATAATATTCGCTTTTTTGCTGTTTCTTCGCTCCTATTGACGTAGCCTGATGTTATCAGACCAACACAATAAGATTTTTAAAATTCGAACCAGTAGTTTTTGAGATTTTGAGATTTAGCTTTATATATCAGTATAGATACGAACTTGGTTACCCCCTTGAAGATGGCACGCTTTTACACTAACAGCGCTCTGTACATTAACAAACGTCGAAGACGCGTCGAGGCAGGCAGCGAACTCTCCCATATTATAAATCTAAAAACACATAAAACGAGAATAACTTCGCACTTGTAAAGTCACATTACGTTGTTTTATTCTCAGTAGTATTGCATCGAGAATCCATTAAAGCGAAAACGGAATCTCGATATACATTTAGACGAATAGTTTCAAAATTTTCTTGAAAATTAATTATTGTAATTAAATACATATTTTCGTAAAAATTATTATTTATACGAAATTATATATATATTATTTGAATGCTAAAAAATCTTAATTTTGTGTCCTTTATCGAACTAATCATGTAATCCTTTATTGGCCTATCTTCAGTTTTATGTATTTTTAAGCCATGTACCTACAATACACAATATTTGTATGTATAACCAATTTAATTATAAGAAAACATACCATATCAATTTAAATAAAACACTTTAAACGATTTAAAACACAAAATATAATAGTTAACTTATTTTAACTATGGCCCTTGCAGCAGCTGTGGTCACTGGGGAGTTTTAAACCGTTGTTTTATTTAAATTTGTGTTATTTGCGTAAACTCCAGATAATACTTTTACTATATGCTTTAAATGGAATTTAAAGATAATTCCAAATAGGCAGGTGAAAGGAAGACGATTTACATTTTAATGAATATTATCTAGTGTAAATTATGAAATTTGGGCACCCACCTGCCCATAAGCTACGTTCATGTCGGGCAATTTCATCTCCGGATATATATTTTGCATGTACCATTCGAAAGATTTACATTTCAATTTTTCCCGAAGCTCCCTTCGCTTTGTTACATCGCCGAAATTGTCTTTGATACCGCCGATCCTTTGATAATAATATTTTGCATAATCATCCAGCCATACCTAGGGAATTACAACATTCTGAGCGAAGCCCCAAGAAGAAGCCCAAAGTGAGTTCGATCTGCAGCTGTACAGCAAAATCACATATTCCATAGGTTAATGGGTATATTGGACGGATGGTAGTAATGTACAACTAATAATCAACGGGTCATGGTTTTAATTACCACCAGGCCCAACAAGTTTCTAATCAACTTATATTTTTCATTTTACATGTTGGCCTTCGTCTAAAGGGTGCTAGAGATATCCTATGTAGATATACATTCCGTCTAGGTCACGAATCACTGCGTCCACAGATGAAAAAACTGTGTTGATTCTGTGGATTACCGAATATTCAAATAGACAGCATATTATATTGACATGTTATACAGCTAGGGCATATTTTCACATTTCATTGCTTGTCTGTCTTTATTAATTTCCCATGCATGGCTACCATTAGAATAATATAAAAGTTTGTACCAAATGTATAGATTACCTCAGCTAGCCTCATAGAATTAATTCTGTGCCATCTTTTCGGAGACTTATACGGGAACGTCTTCCTGAAAACGTGACCGACGTGCGAACACGGTATAATCTCCAGGACGCCTCCGCACATCCAAGTCTTGAACGATATCTCTAAATTCTCCGCTCCCCATATCCTATATCCTTCGTCGTAGAAGCCGAGTTTCTTAAAGAAACTCTTATTAATTGCGAATAGGCCGCCCGATATGGTCGGGGTCTTTATCGGCGCAGATGGATATTTACGTTTGCGTGATATGTACTTGGGTATAGGACGCCACATGAACTTCAGATCCCATTCGAACCCACCTAATTGGAGATGCTCCGAAGTTTGAGGTATAAATTCGAAAGTTGTGACATCAATGTGGTCTACAACGGGAGACACTACGGTCGCGGAGGACCTTTTAATTCGATCTAACAGCGGTTCTAGCCAACCTGAAAAATAGGAGACATAACACAAGAACTTTGTGGAATAAGTTTACTTTGTAATGCCTTAAGATAAAGGTGATAGTACTGTTTTTATTAAACTCATGAAGTCAAAGCTCTTAACGTTTAGACTTAGCCAGCACATTCAGAGGGAACAAAATGATGATGAAAAAACACCAAGTCCTCCAAAAAAAAAAAATACACAAACGACGATTCAAATAAAATATTTTTAATATTTCCAATTAATTAACACATATTAAAACGGGTTATAGTAAAAAATAAATAGTAACCTAATGTTTTTCATGTTGTAAACCGTTAAAATTGTTTTATTTAAATCTGTAGTAATTGTCATAGTAGTAGTGTGTCATTTTAAATACTGTAGAGACAGTATTTAAAATGACATCCCAGTAGCTCCTAAAGAGTAAAGCTTTTTCCTAATGTATCACTGATATTATTTTTAATTAAAATTTATATAATCTTAGGGCCTGTAACGACCTAGTGGTTGACTATATGCTCAGTCGTCCAGTCATCCGCAATAAAACATTCGTAAGAAAAGTGATCATACGGCCGTCAAACCACCTTGCTTTAGCCGAACGATAAAAAGCTTGGTACACTAATTCTACCTTACCTATTGTGCATTCACAGTGGCTGTCTAGAAATAACACTACAGGCGCTGTGGCGTACTTTGCCCCCAAAATTCTCGCTCTTATTAAACCTTTCCTGCGGTTTGCACGGATCAGTGTCACTTTTGGTAATGTTCTTACGTGATTCTCTAGGTCTTCCTTTAGATGATCTGTTAATAATAATCATTATTTTTTATTTGTCTGTTTTCTACCTTGTTAATGAAGTGAGTACTGCATATTACCAAATATTAGATCTAAATTTTGGGTCAGCCTAAATTTGTTATTTTGAAGAGGTCCCAGTTACATCACCAATTTATTAGTGGTGTTTTAAGCCTACCATTCAGGACTATCTGGAGTACGTAGTTGGTCAAAGTTATCAAATCTACATTGCTATCACATAGCATTATACGCATGACGACTTTATAACATGGTTGACCTTACAAATGTTGTAAAAGTTACAGAAGCAGGATTCGCACCCACTACTTGATGTAATCAGTTATGTCGTAATGACAAAATCGCTTTCTTCTACTCCTTCTCCACCCTACGTTAAGAAAGATAATAAGTATACAGGAAGGATATTTGGGAATAGCAAACAAAACGCCAAGCAATTTTCAAATCCCAGTCATATGGCGTAATAAAAACTCAAGCAGATAAGAGGCTAAAGAAAACTACTTCAATAAAATCATTTTTATTCGATGAAATAATACTGAATAGTCCACTTACCCATAGTTGAGAAATCGTCAAAGAGAATGATTTCTTTCACTAGATGGCTCGGTGACCTTTTTATAACCGAGTCGACGGTTCTTAGGAGAGTCGACCACGCCTCGTTGTGGAAACAAATCACTATAGAGGCTTCAGGTAAATTATTTGAGTAATTCCTTTGTTTGCACCTGACAAAGAATTATTAACCTATTGTCATATTCCACCACCTTTGAGGTTCAATCTTGAACTACGTCGCGGTAACGGAAACCCTCAAAAATCAAACAAAATCCCCGTTTTTCCAACATTTCCTACTGTTACTTCACTCCTATTCGTCAAAGAGTAATATTTATAGCGTAGAGCCCTCCTCGATAAATGTTTTAATAAACACAAAAATAGTTTTTCTATTCGAACCAGTTACTAAAATTAGCGCGATAAAACAAACAAACAGACCTTTTAGGTTTATAATATTACTGTAGATACTTATACTATCCAAGTTAGGTGAACTCTTACTTGTCTTATTATAATGTATAAAATTATAAAGTAGATGATAATAAACTTTACGAATTGTATTTTTTTTATTCTTTACTCACCACTCGTCCCTATAATCCGGCAATGTACGATTTATTGGAATAAGATCGCTAACAAACTGATTAAAGCAGTGATCTTTCCACCCCCTCCTAATCAACGACTTAAAAAAACCATTTACATCATCTTCAATATCTACTGGAATTCCATTCATACCTAAAATATAATAAACTACGACATTAACCAGAAATTATATTTTTCTTTTAATATTATGAAACAGGAATATAGTGATTTCGATAACATGCTATTGATAAGAATGTTAGTTAATATCTTAAAACTTATAAATTTTTTGAAGAACTAAAAATGTAACAGACATAATTTAGATAAATCTCAAATTACAATTTAGTAATTCCGGAAACTCTGAATCGTATACATGTTTACAAGCTTTTCACTTCTTGAGCACTTGCACTACTTAATTTTGCTCCTTCAATAAGTCTTGTTAAGCAGAGCATTCAGTGTGATCTAATGATGTACTCTTACCTACTGGAAACTCGGTATTTTTCACTGCTGAAAGTTTATCTTTCATTGAGAGTTTGAGGCTCGCTGGGCCTACTAGATTCCAACCTGTAAAAATTCAGTAATCACGATTCTTAATTTTAATCAGCCGACCTATACAAAAGCAAGCAAAAAATCACTGCAACTTTAAATTGAAACGCGAATTCGGAACAGAATGGAAATATTTGAAAATGGAACGTGCAAAAAACACTGTGCTCATTTTTAATGATATATAGCTCACGTTAAAAGCTTAGACGTTAAAAGCAAATGTTAAGTGTATTTAAAGCTTAATGCGACCTCTTACTTGCGAGCGAATCTGTGAAATTATTTCTCTTCTCGTACACACTTCTAAATTTCCGTAATGCTTGCTCATATAATCTCAAGTTATCTACCGCTGAGATCTCTCGGCGCTGCATCTCTGTGATAATTGTGTATAGTGAAACAGACCATACTACGCACAAAGATATTAATATTTTCACAGCGTACTTGCATGACATACTGTTTGGTGTTAGCAGGTGGTAATGAGTTTGAAAACGTCTTTCAAAACAATCTGCTTCAATGCATTGAACGGTTGTATTCTGGAAAGTGACAATTTTCATTTAGCCAATTCATTAAATTAAATTATACTTAAATAAAATATACTAATATAAACTGCAACCATGAGTGTTTCAAAGCATCCTGAACGTACGTCGCCTCGGACCGTAGTTAGAATAAATTAAAATTAAGTTAATCAATATTTTTAGCATTTTAAAGTGTTTTATTTAAAAATGCACTACTCGTGTACAGACGATCCTTAACCATTCTATTTATATAATTGCTTAAGATCTGAACCCAGTTTAAAGACGTCCTTTACTGTTTTTGGAACATCATTTCGTATATATCATTAATATTTCGAGTTTTAATTCAAAATAATAAATAATATTAGTCATAATAAATATAAAATCCAAATCATAACGTAGATTACAACTATAAGTCATTTTAGCGAAACCTCGAACTAATATCGAATACAAAAAGAACATGAATAATTTCTTTTTACATACATGTTACGTCGTTTTCACACGAATGATAAACATGGACTGTAAACAATACTTTCTCTCAATGGCTTTCAAAGGCTGTTCATACGAATTGTAGAAACGAACAATTTTCAGAATTACCATCAGTACTGTCTGACGAGCTCGGATAATAATGGCAAAATTTATAGGGAACCGTGGGTTCGATTTTCGCTAGGTCCAACATCTTTCATTTTATACTAGCTTTTGCCCGTGACTTCTGGAAAAGTCGTTAATGGTGACAGTTTTTTTGTCGATTTCTGAATGCTTGAGGCCAAAATAAGCCAGCGCATCTTAATTAGATAATCTACGGTTTTACCTTTCATGAAGTAAATATTAAGCTTATCTGTCCATTATCATTAAAAAAATATATCAATGCATCAAAAAAGACCCGTCCAAGTAATTGAATTGAATGCAAACTTCTCTGTAAAAAAAACACTCAGGTTGATTACTCGCAATTTTCAAACATTTTCTATATAACAGGCGTGCGTTTTTAAACTCTTTACCAATAGACTTAAGATATCTAGTGCTTTGTGCTCTAGAAGAGCAACTTCTGTAGTATCACGTTACCGACGACGACAAAAAATAATTCCTCTGATTTACTTTACAATTGTATCGTTAAAGTAAATTGCGGTTGAAGATAACTCCTAAAGGGGTACAGGAATTGTTATCTTACAAAAAGATTCTGTAGTACCATTAAGGTTTTAAAATTCATGTTTGTAGGTATTGTTTTATTTAACATAGATTAAAAATCAATTATACATTTCACAAATTTCTGATGAACAATTCGGGTAGGATTTGAACCGGCATCCACAGCGTCGTTGCTGTTGCTCTAACCAATCGAACAACCGAGTGTGTGTCTGTTTTTTTTTTCATTTTATAGTTCGATCATGTGCAATAACATGTGAAAAATATTAAATTTATTTAAAATAGCTGTTGTATGTTTATTGAACGTCGGTTCTTATGAAAAATGTTAAAAACTAAATTAAGAGAGATGTAAAAAAAATATAGCAGCCATTTTGGTTTGATTATCAAAACAACATGGCGGGTAATGCACCAGTTCGATTTGGTCGATTTTTTGGATTTAAGCTTTAGACGTTCTTCCTGAATTAATTATAGTCAGAAATTTATATTTATATTTTTTTAGCTGTTGATAAATTTCTGATTATAATTAATTCAGGATTAACATCTAACCCGACTGATGATGGTATGTTTTCTACGACAATCAGCATAATACCTACTTCCAAATACGATCTCTACATAACATATCTTAAACTACATAATCTAACAAAGCACTGAAAACCAGTCTGTTCCATGCCCTTATTAAAAGTAATAGGATGTCAAGTGTTTTAAAAGGTCAGTAAATAAATATCGAAATAAGTTTTATTATTTCTGTCTTGTGGAAACCTTTTTATTATGCCTATTTCCTAATCCTAATATTTAGTTAGAGCGTAATATTTTAATTTGTTCAATCCGTCTGTGTTAAGCCATATAATACTATTGTCTGGGTGTTCTCTTAGATAAAGCCAGATTTGAATTGTAAATTGAATTTGCATACGTTATAAATTCACCGACGTTTCTGTTGTTTGTATATGAAATTATTGTTAATAGTTATCCATCTATTTGAACATAGGCCAAAAGTTTTAGGCACCTAATGTAGAGGTGAAATTATTTTGTTCTATGCTAAGTCTGGAAGGAATGCATTTAAGATAAGAACTTCGTAATTGGAATGTTATTTATTTGTTAATATGATACAGGGGGACATACAAACATGAGGGTACTGACTGTAACTTGATGGTAGATGAAATAATTCAGCTATATAACGATTAAACAAGATGAGCTGTCGATCTATTGGGGCTTTGGATATTCCAATATCCACAGACTGAAACCGAAACGCGATTAAACTTCTCACATTTTTCGTCTGTTAACGGTGGTTCGTGACTCAGACGGAATTTCGATCAATTTCAATTTATATTAGAAAAATCAATATAAGCTCGACCACCAGCATTTTAGTCTAAAAGCCTGAGTGAATCAGAATCAAATTAGAAGCTCGGTGGCACCTAATGGCAAAAGTTAATTTGGTCCGAGTTCAAGAAACTTTTTTTTTCCCTTTACTAACGATCGTTCTAGTAGACCCATATTTTATTTGAGGATCCGTTTCTTTTAACTTAGAAAAAGGAGTGAGTTCAGTTACATTGTTTAAGACTCCTGACCGTCGATACATTATACATTATACGATAATAAGTATTTACGATTATTGAATCATTCTTTATGGTAAAATGTAGAAAATATTAGTTCATTCATTTTTGTGTAGCTGTAGCTGTGAAAATATGTTTTTATTTCATTATTATTATTATAAGAAATACTTTCACGGGTGTCTGATAATGTAATATTACGGTTTACGATTTAACGGTTTACGATGCAAAATATAACCTATATTTGATGCTTTACAACAGTCGCGACCATTACCAAAATACATTAAATAATTTAAACATAAGCTTAGGTTGATATTTATTTATTTTTATCATAAAAAATATACTAAGTAAGACGTAAGACGGCATACTCCCGAAAGCACAAGGAATTAATTTGGACTACTTCAAGTTTTTTATTTTATTTTAGGGTAGGAGAATTCTGTAATAGTTAATAGAATCCTTTTAGGTTTATACTTTCAATTTGAAGCACACCCATAAGATCTAACAAAAACAATCATAACCATAATTCCATTTAAGACGTCCAATTACGGAAGCAGAAAAACGAAGCCAATCTTTTCAAGTCACAGGTGCAACTTCAAATTATAATCACTCATCAGCTGAGCCCTCAAAAAAAGGAAATGTCGTAAAATGACGCAGTTTTGACGAAACAAGCCGCATCTGCTAGTAAATGATGATCGCATTAAGTGAATAAAGACGTTGGTTTGTTGCCATCCACAGTCGCGACGCACTAACGACCACGCCATTAATCATACGCCACTGTCTCTCCTGCTTATGTACTGTACATGACTTAGTAAAATATGGCGATCTAGGGGATGTATTTATCACTTTGTTGTAGAATACGCGGATGGAGTCTTTTGAAATCTATACTAATATTATAAAGCTGACGAGTTTGTTAGTTTGAAAACTTTAATATTTTTACAAGTTATTGTAAATGATGGTACTATATAAATTAAAAATCGAAAATAAATTTGAAAAACGACGACGACTCTTTACGACTCGGGCAGGAGTTAAACCGGCATCGTCAGCGTTCCGCGCTGTTGCTCTACCAATCTGTCTACCAAGTGTTAAGGTTGAAATTACATTTCCAGACAGATACATCAATAAGTTAAAAAAATCGCCGATGACGAGTAGGACTCGGTAGCTCAATTGGTAGAGCAACCGCACGGAACGCTGACAATGCTAGTTCAAGTCCTGCCCGGTCGTAAATTTTCTCAATATATTTTCAAAGTGTTTCATTTAAATATACATACGGTTGTAGAAAGAAATATTCAAGTCAAATCAAGAGATTGAGCTATCATGTGATTCATGTTCGCAGGTATGGAAAGTGTATTATATAAAAAGCTGTATGTAGTACTAAAAAAGCAAAAGCAAAAGTTTAGTCTATGTATGCCTATATGCTACTGAAAGCTGCAGCGCTGGTAATCTGTCTGCACTCAAAAATGTGTGAAGTAGTGACAAAAAATTGACATTCGTTGTATTTGAAAGTTCACATTCATTCAAAAATTAGGTTATTACCAAACCTATTTTATGTGTAAAGAAAAGATAGTGGTACAAACATGATCGAAGAAATTTACAATTATTTTTGGTTCTTACAATATTTGTTCTTAAAACTTACATTGATTAACGTTGTATATCATATATGAGGCAGAGTAGCCTAACTGCAATTTTATGACTTGAGTTATTTATATCTTCATAGTCTAAAAATGTTAATCTACAAGAGCACAGTAACCGAAAATTGTTAACATAATTCTTACACATACAATAGGACAAATTCATTAGTGTCTTAGTTAATTGCGCATTTTTATTTTCAAATCATGTTTGTTTGTTATTAGGCCACTCTGTCTCTAGCAGCCTCATATCACATATCAGATACACTATAATATAGCCGTTTTGAAAAATACAATTTCCATAAACACAAAACTCTTCTCGAACTTACAAAGTATTTCAAAAGCACTCGCAACTACATATTTCGCGAAATTACATAAAACGTTACGATGTGAATCAACCGCGCTATTGTTCAAGACAAAGCTCCTCAAACAACTTGCAGGAAGCGAGCTTTCCTTCAGGAAATTACTTGCACTAAACTGGAGTATAAGAAATGTAAAGAATGAGAAGTGAGTAGAACGCAATAACAACTTTTACTGGAAAAAATGTTATACAACGAAAATTAAACACAGACAGGTCTGAAATCGGTAATTTCGGTCGTACCGAAGTGAATTTTCGATCTCTCAATGGCACCAGACATGCATGAAAATATGATACAGGCGTGTATCGAACACACGAACACAGCGCAGAGTGAATTTGTTTTTCTAATTTATCTACAGTGTCCCATACGTGATTATAAAGTTTTCTTAATCTTCTTATTAATTTATTTTCTAGCAGAGAAGGATTTCTACCCTTAATGATAGAAATCCTTCTAAGTATGAGGTTTACTGAATGGAAGATAAAGTGCCCCAGTCTTTTAACATATGAACAAGATGTGCTGTCAATAATTATTCATATAAATAAAAATCGATGTAAAAAATCAACTAATACTTCTTCTGAAGTATGTTGGACTACGTCTAAAAAACTGGATTTAAATTGGTGATAGTGATATATAAACACATGAGAGCCGTTAAACTTAATCGCGTTTAGGTTTCAGTCTGTGGATTTCCGAATATCCAAAGCAAAATAGCTTTACAGCGTATCTTGCTGAGACTGACTGAGGAGGCCTAATATGACTAAGCTATTTCATATGAATTCTTAAAATACGTTAATGTATGTACATATTGCTTCCCTGTTATAGACTTCACGATTGCGTGACGGAAGTAGATCCAAGTGAATTAATATTGAATCAAACCAAAAGGTGGTGGCGGCACTTTGAAGTTACTTGGTTAACTTGTGGTAATTAAACATAAAAATTTAATTGTTTGTAGCTTAATACTATCTCTCGCCGTGCACTCTTCACGTACAGTAGAGTTTTAGCCCCACCACGCTGGTCCAATGTGGATTAGTGGACTATATGATTTTCACGAAATTAATGGTGAACACGGAGATCGCTATTCTAACGTGCTCAAGAAAGCACGCCATATTTCGAATATTTATTAAAAATCCATTAGGTATAAATTAAAAAAAATTACGACTCGCGCAGGACTTGGAAATTACGAATCGGTTTACGTATTACGTGTCAATAGGTTGAAAAAAAATCGACGATGACGTGTAGGACTCGGTCAATCGGTTAGAATAACAGCACGGAACGCTGTTAAAAAAATATATCTATTTTTAGCCATAAAAAATTCAGCAACATTGTGTTTACGATGATCTGTCTTATGGGATCATACAACAGAGATGGATAAACCGAACGCCAAATATCAATTCGTATATTCGACAGCCGATAATTTGATATGAGATATCCATGGACAAATGAAATAAATAACATTTATCGCTCGCGTTTTTTTTGGATAGCACAGTTTACTCATAATATTGGTATTGAGCTTAGTGCTAAGTAACGACAGTAGTTTACGCGAGTAGTAGACATTTAAATAAAACACTTTCAACGGTTTAAAACGAAAAATATATAACCTAACTTTATTTAAAATTTAGTTTAACTACGGCTTAACGATTCGTATGCTTTACAACAGTCAGTTCACGGGGGGACTAAAGATGGAGGGTGTAAAGTCAAAGTAAAAACTGCAACACTAGCGCCATCGGTTTACTGGATTTTGCCAAACCTGGGTTCTTTCAGATTATTAAAGACGGCCTCGTGTTTTTGGAATCCAGTGTTTGTAATATTCCCTATTTAAACTTCCATGTTTCAATTTGCTATTACGTACTTAGATCGGGTTTTAATCTATATTTCTATCCCAGGAGAAATAAAAATTAAAACACATTTAAGAAACGAAATTACATGAAGTGCCATCCCCCGAGTGTAAACCGTGTTATGCATTCTCTCTTCGTGTAATGCACTGACATGTTTATTTCCCTGACGTATTCATACTGCTTGTCTTGTCTCTTTGAATTTGCCCCTGCATTATTCATACGAGAATTTTTTTCATGTTCACTTTGTCTACTTTCAATATTATTACTTTTTGTACGCGATATTTATTTTGACACGAATTATGCGTTATGTTTTCGTGTTAAAATGTGTTTTGATACGTTGCCAGTCGTTGCGTACTGAATAAGACTCTGTTCATGTTCATACATTTTAGGTAATAACTCCTATATTAATTACTACGATAATCCAAAGTTAGTTATTTGAACTGATTTAAAATTGAAATTGAACTCCTTTGCCAACTATCATGATGTATAATTTTATAAAAAATAAAAATTAATAATATTTACAATCTATTGATCTAAATAAAGAATTTTAACGGTTTAAAACGATTTTTTTTACTACGGCCCGTCGTTTACAACACTCGTCAAAAGTGTTTCTCTTAAATGTGTAGTACTCGCGTAAACTACGGACTTTATTTAAAATATTGATCACTGTAGATAAAGAAACACCCTTTTTTTTATTTTCACATCTAACAATGCACTGAAATAATCTGATTTTATTAGACTGGTGGCAGATACAAACGAGATAAAGTTGGAATGCCTCTGGCGAGCTCGAATGGTTTTTGCGTCGACTTATGTTCCCCTATTTGTTATGAGGCTTTCACCTTTTTCTGTCAAAACATTAATAACGCGCGTGACGTCACAATAGTATAGGTACTACACTCAAATAATTACTTATGCTGACTAAAGTGATGATGGTCCTTATGACCGCCTCTGTAGCCAAATGGTTTGTATTGCCTAACACTGCGTTAAGTGCGAGAGGTCCTGGGTTCGGTCGGGCAGGGCACAGAAGTCTGATCAACTACTTGCCCCTTAAAAGAACGGATCAGTGAAACGGACACAGAAATGTGTTCGCCCCATGCCCAACGAGGGGGAAACGGGCTTTCACTTCATACACCCATTTATTACCAATATTTATTATTTATTTATTTATTTTATTTTATTTTATTATTGCTTTATTACCCACTTTTCAACTTGACCCCGTTGATATTATTTAATCCAGACAAGTTGAAAGATACTATACGTCAAAAATAAACAGTGAAATCTATGTATGTACTAGCTGTGCCCGCGTAAAATAGTAATTTTTTGGATTCAAATTTCGTTTTGCCAATCTCATTTTCATTTTTATCAATTTAACCTATTACGTCGAACGCGTTCCGTTGTTCTTGCAAGATTTAATCAATGAATCTTAAAAGGTAGACATAGTGTGTCGAGGATTTTTTTAGATCATTTAAAGAGAAATCATTCTCACCTACCTGTCTCAATAATCTAGCTTTTATATGACTAAGTATTAACTACTTCAAGGTACATTTTCCCGTCTAATTGCCAAGGACGAATATGAAACTACAAAGAACATTTTCACGACGTAGTAATAAAATGAAACAGCAAAATACAAGTAATATGTTATTTCGCATATTATTCGGAAACGCGAGTCATCGTAGTTTACGTCAAGTGGGATTTGATATTAAGAGTAATGTAGGTTCAACGGAGCAGGGGCGAAAAATTACATGCATGTAATAAAGTGACGTCAGCAACTATAAAATCGTACCAAAGTGGTCTAGAAATATTGATATATTGTGAATATACTTTTTACTATTGAATACAAAAATTCATAAAACAAATGACTGCCTTCTATTAAAAATATATAATTTAAATACTGCATAAAAAAACTTTAACAGTTTAAAACGCGATGTTTTATTATATTATTAAATAATCAATTAATAAGTTGAACTTCTGCATAGCATCCGAAAAGTCGGGCCGTAGTTAAAATAATCTCAAAATAAGTTTAACTAATATATATCGCGTTTTAAACCGTGAAAGTGTTTTACTTAACTGTATAATTTAATAAAAAGAACAGTTCAATAAATTATATTAACTAGCCATTGATGATTAAAAGTCATGTAGTTCTGGAATATTGTGGAAGTACTGTATAACAGTGTACTGACATAAAGCATCGTTGTTTTTAGAATAAAGTTAACAGTTTAAGGTATTTTATTGCTGTCGAACTTAGAACTAAGGTTATTTTCTGTAACGTCTGTGATAAAAATTATGGCGGGACCTATTTATTAGATTAAACGATGCTTTGTTTATTTTATAGTAAACGTTATACGTTTGTAATACTTCAGTGTAATAAGACGATTAACTAAAACTGTTGATTAAATACTGTCTATAGTTTACGCGAGTAGTACACATTTAAATAAAACACTTTAACGGCTTAAAACGCGATATATTAGTTAAACTTATTTGACAATGATTTTTAACTTCGCCCCGACGTTTCGGATGCTTTGCAGCAGCCGTGGTCACGGGGAGAAATCATTTTCAAATAAGTTTAACTAATATATCGCGTTTTAAACTGTTAAAGTGTTTTATTTAAATAAAACTGTTGATGTAAATATTTGTAAGGCAATAGATAGAAGAAGCGGTATTTCTTGAAATAGTTTTTCTTTCAAATTTGTCGCCTCATGAAACTTGCCACTATATTGAAGCAACGCTCGAAGATGTATCGGGTCGAATACAGAAATATTGCTTGGGATGTTTTATGGACTATAACTGAGATTACACTGTAGGAAGTATTGGGTAATTTAGTTGTTTCATTTTATATAGTAACACATCGCTTTCTTAAATGAATAAAGAAAATATTACAGAATCAATATATTTATTTTAATGAATTAATGTGAATTATTATTACTGTAAAACAAAAAAAAAATACTTTTGTACTAAATAAGTACTATAAGATATATTAACTTCAATCTCATACTTTCTGCTGAAGACATTTTATTGCTAATAATTACAATGTTTTTATCTGTCGCAACGATGATGTCAGGGAAAGAACATCTTCTTCGTTCGTATTTTTACCAGAATCCATTTTGTTTTAGGCAGCCATTTTGTCGAGGTGTAGATTGTCTTACATCTTTCACACGTAGCTTGATCAAGATCGTGCTAATCCCCATCAAAGCGCTCAACCACCGCATAATCGAAGTTATGACGATCAGTGTATAATTAAAGTTGGTCCCTTCTTCACAAAGTTTCGGGATCATCTAATCCAGCTGCTAAAGCCCGCTTTATATTCCTCGTCACACTCCAATTGATCCTTGCTTTAAACGAGCTAACTTCCAATTCAGGCTCTTGTAACACTTTGTAAATAAAGCCTTACAGATGAAATGTTTCTTTCCATGGAGCAAGGAAGTTTCACCAAGTGAAAGAACACTTGATTAGCCTGTCAATTTCCTAGCTACGACTTTTTCATAAAAGTTTCATTTAAAAAATAGTGACTTTTTAAAATCTATATTAACTAGTCATATTAAGTAGAAGTGTAGTGATAAAAAACACACGTTATTTTGTAATAAAACTCTTTTAACGACAAGGGCTGTAGCAAAGCACCCGAAACGCTGCGCCAGGCCGTAGTTAAAGTAATTAAATAACTGATAAATTAGGCGTTCTAAACTGTTAAAAGTGTTTTTATTAAATAGTGTACTACTGCAAAGAACTACTACTAGAAAAATACTATGCCTGTAGTTTACGCGTACTACTGTCAAATTATAGATATGGTATTTTTCTATTGTAACTTTGAAATCAAACTTATGATTGCTAGTTGCGGTGTCTGTAACTATCTGGTATCGCTATAAAATACGAAAATTATTAAATGTAAAAAATTCTTCCTTTTAAACCTTTTTTTGCCAGCATTGTTAATCTTTCTTTAATCTAAAACAAAATTTTAAACTTATCATTCTACATTAAACAAAGTATATGGCTTACTCTTTGACTGAGCAACTCAACGAAGTAAAGTTTTTGTTTCCCATCACATTCCCTTTGTGTTTCATTTGCATTGCACGCGTAATGGCAGCTAAATGCTGCTATTAACTGTTTGGTACGCCACTCGTAATTAGCTAATGTATTCTGTAAACTGTGAAAGCTTGTTTTACTTCGTACTTCAGTCAATTAAATTTTACACATTGCCGAATGGACGATGATAATATTTGTTATTCGAGTATTGTCTGTTCACTGTAGTACACAATAAATAAACCACTTACACAGGTGTGATATAAACAAAAGGATTAATATATTAATTAACAAAAATAATATTTATTAAATTACAGTAGAAATGATTAATTTTGTTTCATTTTATCCGATTCATTGAAAAAGCTGTTAAATTTAATTGCGGTTCGGTTAAAGTGGGTACGTTTTGCAATTGTAAAATTTGATTTTCTTATTATTCCCTATGCATATACTATAATTGTCTTAAAATATGTACCTAACAAGGAATAAC